>NW_019380125.1:992-68462 GCF_000648655.2 Copidosoma floridanum | reverse complement strand
ATATAGATATGTATATATATATATATCACTAATATATAAAGCAAAGTCCCAAAAACCGTTATAATTGCTATCCACGAAAACTACTCAACCGATTTTGCCTTAATTTTGCAGACTTATTCTTGATACTTTTAAGATGCTTTCTTATAGTTTTATCTTAAAAAAACTAATAACAATAGCAATTAATCAACTTAAAGTTTTGCAAAAAGAAGCTAGCTTTTTACTTAATTTCAGTAGGATTTGCTAGGTGGGGTGAAAGTTAAATCTACGCTACCTGAACTAGAAGTAAGTGGGCCTAGTTATAATATTCCAGAGAAAATCACTGATTATCGTAGTCATTTACCAGCAGTGTATTAAGAACAGAGTTGTGAGTCATGCTCATACATATCAAGGCTACCGATGACACTCTTTTTCAATGATTTACGTCAAGTTTTATGCTGAACCACCTAGATTAAGAAGTGCCAGAAACAAAAGGCGTTCTGAATGCCAACGTCACCAGCATCATACTAGGAGATGTCTAGCCAGAGCCCAATTTACTTTAACAGTTCAGGGTTTCATGGCCGTTCTTTCTAGTAACCTGGTGCTACCAGAGCAAATTGTGTGACAGCAGCAATCTAGAGAAAAGAATCCTGAGAAGTTCGCGTAATCACAACGGCTAAAAATTTTGTAAATTTTCCCTTCAGTGGTTCGTTCTAATAGCACACCCACAGATAAAGTAGTCTCTAGTCCCACTTCCCTGGCCAACGGTGAACTGTTGGTTATGTAGGAAACGACCTGAAATTAAAATATTCTTCAGCCAGTGGCATTTCTCCCTCCAGTATGATCTTCACATGCAGAGGCTCTGAGGGTAACAGTCAAGCTATCCAGAGCCAGCTATCCATCATTGACAATAATAATATAGAATTACGAGAAGTAATATTACTCGTCCTTTTCAGAGCCATCATAAGTATTTATATTCCCTAATTAACCATCAGACTTATTGGTTCTTTCGTGGACCATCTAACGTTAAACTACCTCACCAACAAATATATTTTATAAACTATTTCCAACAAGCATTTGTTACTAATAGTATATTACGCACCACGGGAAGAAAGTACGGCATTTCCTCCTGGGTATGAGTAGCAAATATGCGGGACATGATGCAACACTTTCTTCCCGAGGCTTGTATACAATTTTCTCTCTTTGATTACTGAAAATACGACATTTCTTTATGATTTCATAGAGAAAAATGCAACATAACCTCCCAGGTAAGAATCGCATTCACTGCTTATTAGAAAAAGTATTTTGGCATCCTCTGCAAGGAAATTACCTCGCGAGTCGAAGGTGAGGAAGGTATCCTTGCAGAGGATATTAAAATAATTTTCCTATAAGTAGTACATGCGATTTTTTACCAGGAAGGAATGATACATTTTGCTATATGAAAACAAGATACAAAACCGTACTTTTGGTGGGGGTATGAGAAAATAGACTGTATAAAGCTGGTCACTATCGAACCAAGTAAGCCATTTACTGTTAGTCTTCCAGAACAGAGTTTTTTGCTGTGAGGCTGAATATTCTGACTTCTTACAACCCTGAATTACCCTTTTCCATTCTAAGCATTTAACTAAAAATTGTCGATTCTGTCCAAGGTCTGTGCTAAACAGACCTAACAGTAAAGCTACAAAGGAAAAATAAGCTTGAGCAAATGGGATAGTCTACAACAGGCAATAATTACGAACCTTTCTACCTTAAATCTTCCCATCTTATATCACTAAAATAACTGAGCTCTGCAAAATAAGAAGTACTTTGGACACCAACATCCCCAGCGTAACATCAGAAGACGTTAGAAAAGCGCTCTCCATCTAGCTCCAATGTTTTAGACATTGTAGTTTTCCTCTCAATCAGTCTGGTGCTTTAGTAGTAGGCTAGAGAAGATAACCTTGTGGTATGCTGATAGTGATGTTTGCTGGAAACGTCAATCAAGATATAGTTCAGCTTACCAGTTCTTTTCAGGGCCATTGAACGTTAAGAGGGCGAATGAAAAGAAAAGCTTTAAATACTTCAATTTTAGGCATCAAGCAACTGACGCAGAAGATTTATCGAGAACAAAACAGCAGTTAAGCGTCAAAATCGACCTAAAGAATCCATTAAGTGAGGAATCAGCTTTTCATTATAACCCTGACAGTAATTACTTAACCATTTGGTATTTTTAAATAGGTAGAACCTCATGTATTTGTATTCATTACGGCCATAAAATGTAGACAGGTTAAGCTCTAGGGCTTTGTTGCTCTGGTAATAAAGATATAAGATTAGAAAAAAAAATGTTTGATCATACATTTTTGTCGGTTTCAAATATTTAGTTTTATTAAATAACCCTTTTTAGCATTATCACGTGAGAAAGTGCAAATCGATGGCACTATAGGGGTAAAAATTATGCTGTAGCATTAAGAACGCGTGGTACTTTTTAGCATCAGTACTTTTTTAAAACTTTTTACAGCTTATTGTTTGACCAAACGAGTTGCAAAGCTTCCAAACGAAACTTTTTTAAATAGTAGTTTTTTATTCCAAGAAATGTCAAGAATAAATGCAACATTTTTAACTCAAAACACTTTAAATTACGTTTTAACAAACTAAGGTATTGCTTTCAGTGAGTTTTGGATGAAACTAAGGGAGCGAAAATAGAGGGCCTGATGGTCTATATATAAATATGACTCTTACATTTTATTCTACATTTACTATTAACCAAATTTTTTTTAACTCTATCTATATGAAAACATTTTTTGTAATCTTAAGCCTAGAGAAAGCAACGTTAAGTTTTCTATGTAGAAATAGAAGTTTTGTATCAAAGAAAGAATAACAGAAAAAATGGTCAAGATCTGCAATTCTTTTTAAATATAGTTTGACGTGGTATGAACACTCTATTTCCGAATTTGTACCAGTCATTATTTATGCTTTGAAATTATATTTATCAGTATATGCTTTTTTCATTTCATACCATAACACAATCAATCTATTTCAACTAAATTTTTTATCAGTACTTCGTTTGGTACAGATTTTAAATACAGTTAATATGATGACAGATCTTACGAATAATATCTAAGACTTTTGTTAGGTAATAAACGTTAATGTTATTATGGAGTTTATTAATGTTTTTATACGTTACCTAATATGTACTATATCAAGTGACAGTTTTTCCTTCAATAAAGTTTGAAATCTTATTATTTAGGAAATATACGTACTTATATCGTATTGCTAGAATTATCAAATCATTTATCGAACATTCTTCTAATGAGATCCCTACGGTCCTCAAGTAGATGGCGTACTGTAGATAACAAAAAAATGGCGTTACATTTACAAAAATATACTATCCGTGATCTCCTGACGTCAGCGTGATAGATATGTGGTTACATAAGTAAGCCCACATTACCATGTACTGTCATCACTTACAGTAGTAGTGTCTCAACGCCTTTTTTCTCTTAGCTACAGTACGCCATCTATGCTGAGTTTGCTGATCGTAGGGACTTTATACAAGATACATTATTTTTTATATCATTTGTTTCTTTACTATTTTTAAGAGATTGGTAAATAATAATTTTAACATATTCTGTTTTCTGACTTAAAAATTTTGTTTAACTAAATGTGCCTCATTTTTTTCATTACTGGGAAAATCTTCTGAGAGGTAGTTTTTAAATTTGTTTCAAATTTTATCACCTAGAATCTTTTCTGGAAGTAAAAACCATGCAAAAAATTTCGTATTTGAAGTGCTCCTATAACAGTAGCTGCATATTCAAAATTTTATTGATTTGGAGATCGTGCTCCATTAATCGTATGCTAGCAGTTTTTTAAAAATTTCTATCGTAATTTTAAAAATACGTTCTGGCATTTTTTAAACACAAGGCACCTTTTTTAATATTTCTTACCATGAACACAAACAGCAACTGCCACTTTGAACCCCTGAGCCACACATTACGACCTCGTTACCACTTTGGGCCCACGGAAAAAAAAGCAATCATTTGGCGGAAAATTGCACTTTCCGCCCGTTATAAGAAAAACAATAGACTAGGTCAGTTAAGGAAGCAAGATGACCATTTGTTTTCGTTATGAGGCATTTTTATTTTTGGGTGACTAGTAAAAAATTTTCTAACTACGGATTTCGTTATCCATAGTTTAAATTGGTGGGGCAAAATTTTTTAATTTAATAATTTCTGGAAAAAATGACTTTTTTTACTTTTTGTAAAATATTGCCTCTCTAGTACATTTTTTGCCATGTATGCCTACATATACAGGGTTTTGTGTCCCATATAATTACGTACCGAATGATGATAGTTAAAAGTTACTCCGTTTTTTGTTTATTAATAAGTTGCATTCAAAGTTCAAAAAGTTATTTCTTTCACATTACATATCTCAGACTTATAAGTATCTAAGGACTTGAAGTTTTTAAAATATATTGCTATGACTAGTACGAGTAAGTATACCAAATTTTGAAACAACTGGTTTTGAACTTTTGATCAATTAACGATAAAAATTTTTGAAAGGGCTTAGTTGCATAATGTGCCAAAGTTTTTGATAACGTCTAATTTTGAATAAACCTGGCTTGAAGATTAAAAAAAACTATTTGAATTTAATATACCGTTAGATAAAAAAAAAAAAAATGTTTACCGATTTTATAATGATCTCCTTGACCCTATTGGTTTACGACAGAAGTAAGAAATCATACAACTTTTTAATTATGAATATGGGACCTTTCATGATAGATGTCCTAGTGCGGCGCGCAAGCTCCAAAACACTCACTTTTCAGCTCACGATTGCAACCTCATAATGCATTGTAAAAAAAAAAAAAAAAATGAAAATACATGATCAACGTATTTTTCTCTCATCTTCCCGATTATGTTATTTATTTTGCAGAAAGGTGGCTGCTTAACCTAAAAAAAACCTAAAACGTCTTATATCTCAAAAAGGGTACTTTTAATATTCTTTTTAATACTCCCAATCAAAAGATGAGGTTTTTTTTACGTCGAATATGGCATTTTTCACAGTCTGGTGGAGCAATAGCTTACGAGATACAAAGCGACGAATAAGTGGCGCGTGGCACCGTGCGGAACACATACATGCCTTAACATGGATGTTTTGAACTCTGGAGACTGCCAGCCAAATTTTGGGTCGGTGATTCAATTCATACTGAGAATAAACTGATACTGACATAATTTATTTTCAAATAGAAATAGACTCTCAATTTGTTATAAGCCTTCATTGCGTAATTAAATTTTAATATACAAAACGAATTTTGCTCCAAACAGTGAGAATTTTTTTGTGAGTGGTTAGTCGAAAAAAAGAGATGTTGTTACCAAAAATCTAGTCTGAACGGAAACTATAAATTCTGTTTATTTTGGTTCATGAATCAGTTTTAAATTTCAAAATGCAATCACATATCAAGTTTTATTACAAATAAAGTGTCTATTCTTCCTTTTGAAAACAATTATATCAGTATCTGTTTGCCGTCAGTTTGAATTAAATCGCCCACCCAAAATTTGGCTAGCAGTCTCGAGACTCCAAGACGTCCATGTACAGGCACCCTAAGGCAAGTGTTGATTTCGCAAACACAACTTGAGTATACATATTTTATTTTTTACTTTGTACTGACATGAGCTAAAATTCCTGTTTATTTGTGGCTAAGATATTCGTACACAATTTGTAAAATACCGTAAGTAGGTATTTTTGACACGAGATATCATCCATTATTGTTTCGTTAAAATAATTTTAAAATCTTTTTTTTAAAGGTTAAATATTATTTCATTGTTTACACCGTGCAAAAAGCATGGACAGTTGCTTGTGTCAATCCATTAGGAAAAAAAAACCGACGTAATATGGCAAAACCTGAAGTCGTCTCCTGCAGTTTTTTGAGAAAAATATCCATGAGTGCCTCACGATGCCAAGACTTTTGAGCCGTGTAGGTCAGATCTATATAAAAAAAGCAAAGATCTTGCGATTGACAATGATTTTGAAAAGGCAGGTTGAAAATTGGCTACGGTTTTTAAGCAGATAATAAATAAATTTAATAAATCGATTATGAAATAGGACAGAATCTGCTTGCTCACACTAGCACCTACTTGCTGGTGCCGTCGACAACTAATGAAAGAATGTTCTTGCACTGAATGTAAAGCAAGAGAAGCTAAGGAATTAATTTCGGAAAATGGGATTTTCACATTTCCAAAAAAATCTTCAAGTAATCCTTTGTCAGTAGAAACTCAATTATGGGTAAAAAAATTTTATGAGCGTAAAGATATTAGTCGAATGATACCCGGACCAAAAGATTTTTTATCTAGAAAACAAAGTAATGGTTAGTGAGTTCACATGCAGAAGAGACTTTTGTTATGTAATTCGAACGAATTTTATGCTATAATTAAATCTGTAAATGAGGGTATAAGAATTAGTTTGACAAAATTCACTCAGATACGACTATCTTATTGTGTCTTGTCCGGAAATAGCAGTACACATGTGGTTTGCATGTGTGTTTATCACGAAAATGTAAAATCAATGCTGTACGGAATCGACATTAAAATGTTAACAAAAGATTCACGATTGCCGTTAAAAAGTTATCATGACTGTATTTGTGTGATTATTTGCGCTACAGCAACGGATTCATGTTTCTTCGGCGATTGTTGGAATTATCCAAATACAAGGCTGCTAAGGGAATTTTTACTTGAAACACTTAATTATAACAATATTCGTGAGGTCAAATTTGACACATGAATGCAAACTGACCGATATACAATAGCTAGCCGAACTATGAACACTCATGAATACTTAGATATATTAGCTTATAAAGCAATTAAATTAAAAACCCACGATTTTATTGCCTCTAAGCCAGCAGCTTTTATAAAAAACCTGAAAGAAACTCTTGTAGATCATGAATTTATAGTTTGTTTTAATTTCGCTGAAAACTATCCTTTTGTCGTTAAAAATGCAGCGCAATCATTTCACTGGAACAACAATCAGGCCACAGTATTTATAGTTGTGATTCATTACAGAGAGAAAAATGAACTAAAGCATAAGAGCTTAGCAATAATCTCTGATAATTTAGTTCACTATACAATCGCTGTTTAAAAATATCAGAAACAGATTATTAATTATTTGAAAAGTCATTTAAAGCCAGAGAAAATTTATTACATATCAGATGGCGTAACTCAGCATTTCAAAAATAAAAATAATTTATTTAATATTCTCCATCATTATGAAGACTATAAGATTCCTGCAGAGTAGCATTTCAATGCCACAGCACATGGCAAAGGAGCTTGCGATGGAGTTAGGTCCAATTAAAAATGAGGAGCAAAGCGTGCAAGCCTGCAAAAATCCAATTTTTGAATACTAACTGCTGAAGATTTGTACAATTGGGCAAATAAATGCTGCAAAAAAACGCAAGTGATCTTAAGACCTAAATATGATCACGAAACAACTGCAGAAGAATTAAAAGAGAGGTTTTTAAAAGATATGCTAATTCCAGGTACTATACAGTACTATGCTTTCATACCCAATCTTGAAGGTAGACTTTTGATAAAACGATTTTCCCTTCCAATATAGACTAACATTTTCCTGAAAATAAAAAAGTTAGATATAGAGATGGAAAATAATAAAGGCAGAAACGTTTGTAAAAGGAAACAGTCATCTGCTTCTAAAATATCTAACAAAAAAAATTACGAAAAAAAAAGTTGAAGGGTGAAAACTATAATAAATGCATAAAAGGGAAAAAGTTGTAATTTGTTGTAGGAAAATAGTTTTGACGTTTAAAATTACTTATTTTAAATATCTAATGAAGTCAAACAGTAAGTGTGCTCCACCAGCGAACGAGGCGGACCGCATGGTGCCCCACAGCACCGCATTAAGCTGCGCACCGCTTGTTCGTCGCTTTGTATCTCGTAAGCTATTGCTCCATCACACCATGAAAAACATCATATCCGACGTAAAAAAACCTTATCTTTTGATTGGGACTATTAAAAAAAATATGAAAAATACCCTTTTTTAAATATCTTGGCCACTAGGACATCTATCGTAAAACGCCCTATATTAAGGATTCACTTTTCCACAGTTCAAGGGCTGATATTTTTTTCCCAATTAAAAAAAAACTCTTACCCTAGGACTTTCTGGAGCCACGAAATTTTTTTTTTTTTTTTTAACAAATTTTCAACAGCTTATTCAAAGTTGTTGACTACTTAAATTTGGTGAGATTTAAGTTTAATGTTTGTATTTTATTAAACGAATGTTTCAGTTTCTTATCACTATTTTTTGTATGAGAAAACAAACGTCAAGTTTACCATGTGGTAGCCCAGCGCGCTGACAGGAATATATTGGCGGAGTGGGGGGAGAGACTAGCGCTCAGGTTTTGCTCTACTACTGAACTGAATTCTTACGCTTCAAATTGGACGTGCTCGTAAAACCTCATGTATCTTACCTTTTATGCCACGTATAAAAATCCTTTTGTAATGGGTTAGTGGTAGCTTGACATGATATACACGAATATAAAATTTAATTTTCTACAACAATTTAAATAAGTCAATTGCGTAAATATCAATTATATTTTGTTCATTGATACCTGGCTTAAAACAATAATGCCGTAGTTTTATAAATTTCTAAGCCAAGTTTGGTCGAAATTAGATGATACTAAGAACTTTGGCGCATTATGCAACTAAGCCCTCTCAAAAATTTCGATCGATAATTCATCAAAAAGTTCAAAACCTATTGTTTTAAAATTTGGTATACTTACTTGTATAAGTGATAGCAATATATTTTAAGAACTTTAAGTCCGTAGATACTTATTTGCTTGAGATATTTAATATGGAAAAAATAACTTTTTGAACTTTGAACGCAATTTATTAATGAACAAAAAAACGTAGTGACTCCTCACCACCTTTAATTTGTAGTTAATTATATAAGAAACAAAAAACCTCCAAAGTATATATGGCAAAAATGCACTGGAGAGGAGATAATCTGCAAAAAGTAAAAAAAAGTCATTTTTTCCAGAAATTGTTAAATTAAAAATTGTTGTCCCACCAACTCAGACTGTGGATATTGAAACTCGCAATCAGCAAATTTTTTTACTATTTATCCAAAAACAAAAATGCGTTGCAACGGAAGAGTCCATTATTGAGGGGAGAAGAGCCATGTTGACTGAGCTATACGTGACATGGGCACAAAAATTTAGTCACTGTGCCCTCCGGGCGCTTATGTTTTTACTTTGTACCCTAGTGATGTCATGTACTCTTGATACTTTCTGCAAAATCGTCGAATTTATTCAATGCAATTCATACTGTAATAAAAGTTTTTCACTCATTCATGAATTCTTTCAGCTTACTTTGTTTAAAATCAATTTATTTTCTGTTTTCTAGATGAACAAGAAAAGTAATAATTTCATGAATTTTACCACGTATTGGAAATTCTTGATATCTTTATGTGGCTTCCATGTAACTTAAATATTAACTGTCTATACATTTTCTAATTTCGTCATAAATATTCTGGCTCATTTTTTTCTGGAACTTATGAAATTCTCTATTATCTATTAATTAAGAGAAATAAAAATGTATTTTATACTATGTATTGATGCATGGCAGTTGAAATTTATATGGTTTTCATATTTAGTTAATATGAACTTCTCATACAGTGCCACAACTGAACAATCTAATTAAACTTTTAACTTTAAACTTCTTATTTTAAACGTATAATTATTGGATAAATCTTTTTTTTTATTTAGGATAACCATTAAAAAAAAAATTGTTTAAAAGCATTAACTTTTTTGATAATATTTTAAAACTTCACAAATATTTATATTCTTCTTAAACTGAAAATGAGGAGGCTAAGTTTGATTATAAGTGGAGGGCATTGATAATAAAAGGGGGCAAGGAGGGTAAGAAAAAAGTAAAAAAAATTTTAATAAAACAAAAATGTGTATTAAATATTCAGCATTTTTCTTAAAGTGGCATGTAGGATAAGAATAAGAGCAAGAAGGATGACTTGATGACTCCTCTTATGACCATGCATCCATATACACATAATTCCATGAACAACGAAAAAATTTAGAGGAAAGCAATATTTAATTAAAGGGCACTGCTGCTCAAAAATTTTTTTTATTTTAGTGTTGACGACATTTTGACTGTACATATACAGTCCTTTTTAAGTCAAAGATGGAAAAATATTGTGACTGATCTGTCGAAGATTATAAATATTAGTTACTAAATTCCTTTGTCGTTGTACTGACGAGTTAATATCGACTAGAATAAACATTAAAATAAAATATTTTTTGAGTAAAATTGACTTTCGATTCGATGTTGTTTTATTTTACAAGCACATGTTATTTAAGCATGCTTTATTATACTAGCTACATTTTTTATGACTTCTCTCGAAAAATGGTCATTAATGGTACCACGATTTGATTATGTATGAATATACACTCTACTCTTTGGGAGACTAGTTCCTCTAATAGTTGTTAGATTTTTGTAAACAGACACTGTAGCCGTACCGATTCTATCTCACTGTCGTATCATATGTAGTGGTCCAATAAGTTAATAAAATTTATTTGTAAATTGTGATTGCTTAAAACTTTTGTACTATTTTCATCAACTGGGCATTTGCACATGCTACTATTATTAATGAAAGTTTAAAAGTTTACATGGACATTGTTCCTTACTCCAAAATCTTAGATTAAAATTGATGTTATAGAAAAATAGTTTTTTTTAATGATAAAAGGCACGCTTGTAATACGTTATGACGTTTTTTTAAATCTAGTAAGGTAAAAGCTGTTTTTCTGGAAGAAATGTACTTCTGGTTATGAGCAGGTTTCGATAAGAGTCACTACATCTCATTCCAATGTCAATTTTTAGAAATATCTCTTCTAGTTGCTTGTACTTCTGCAGTTCTATTAAAAAATTACAAGATTTATTTTTCACCACATTTTTATTTTTACAGATGTATTTATGTTTTATACTCTGTATCAATCTCAAATAATAACATAGTTTTGTTTTAAGTCTGTAAAATATCTTTCCGATTGCTTCGACGTGCGTTTTCTTCACCTTAGCTCATCAATTCATGATTTATCGATAGAACTTGCTTTAGTTTTTTTTTTATCCATTTGATAAAATTAATCATTTTTATCTGGTAGAGTACGTTTAAGATCACATCTATAATATATTTTTTGTTGATAACTCTTAGGCGTACTCATAAGCTGCATCTGATAACTGTTTTAATCATTTTTTCTTTTACCAACGAAGCTCTCAAAATTTTCTTTGTGTGATTTTTTCCAGCTCGTAGTATTATCTTTTAATCTTTTACTATCTTTTAATCTACTGAGCGTTAGTTTGATATTTCTTTTATCGGTTTTTAATTTTTGGTATGAAACATCTTATGGCGGGCAGTGAACAGTTGCATTAGGGAAAATATGCAACAAAAAGTCTGGTCCACTCTTCCGTTGCTGCTCACCCCACCACTCAGCACTCCTCTCTCTCTCTCTCTCTCTCTTGAAATATGTACATGCAAGAAAATGTGTATATCTATACATACGTATATACGGTAACTGTAACGTGTATATATAGCCTTTTTCATTTTAAAGTGTACTATTATGTATATTACGTATACATAGCTGGATAGAACTGTATATAAATATATGCTTATGCAAAGGTTACTTATGCGGTCATTTACATGTATGGAAGGGTAATAAGGACAAAAAAAAGATTATGCGGACATCTGCATTATTCCACCATGTTATTGATTTATATGTTAAAAGCACGTGAAGTCTGCATAAGTCACTTTGTATAGACATACATATATATTTAAATAAATACGTACTATTGTACTATATTTATTCTTAAGGCTTTGTTGTAATCGAATACGTACAGTCTTTCTTGGCACAAGTAAGGCACATTTTACATTATGTTTATTACATATTACAAGTAATAATTACACATCACATTATTGGTTATACATTATTGGATACACTTTTTAGTTTGTTAGTACGGCGACGATGTCACATAGACCACCTCGAGAGCTATGGATCTATGTAGTAGGCTATCTACTGCGAGGTCAACCATCCCTTCACGAGGAGCATTTTGTGGTTAAAAAGCACATGTGAAAATTCACAGAGTTACTTGCTCGGGAGAGTCGCACTGGCCGGAAATCGAGCCCATTGACCGAGCCACCACGTGCTCAGACATATATATGTAATTAAATGTCATATATCTTATGCATAAAGCATATACATATATTGATTCATAAGAATATGAGTGAGCATTTATTACATAAATATATTTGTGTTAAAAAAAATTTTCAAATTTTTCTGACTCCGAGAATTGACCCTCCAAACTTCGGACTGGTAGTCAAGAACCTTATCCGTTATGCTACACATCATGCAAAACCTGATTTCTGTTTTTGTGACTTATGGATACCAACCAAGAAACTTCTAATTTAAAAAATTGATCGATGATTCGCCGTTTTTATACATGTAATTCAGTCCATTAATGGCACATAAAATAGTTATAATTATTTTTAAGTGGTCAAATAAAGTTAAAATCGTGTTTAACAGTTTGTTTTGCCTATATCTGATGACGGTTTTAAATGCAAAAAAATTGCATTTTCTTAAGGCTAAACAATCTTGAAACTTTTTCTTCACTTTCTGTGTGGTGATAGTTGGCATATACATGCCATAATAAAATTAAGTTAAACTAGAAACACCTTATTTCTTCTCTCCTTATACATCATTTCTATCAATCGTTTTATTTATATTTATAAATTTTATCAAACATTTGGCCTTTTCTTTCATCATTTACACAGCTTACAACTTTTGATTCAGATATTTACTATTTGTGGCGTGCGTGTTATTTCTTCTTATTTGAATGCTTTAATGCATTAATTTGTGATGCTGTTTTTTCCGCCATCCAACGGTTTATAAATTTGCTTCCAACTACTCTAGAGTATGTGCTAAGTTATGTAAATAGTTTTTTTGCTTATAAACAATATTTTACACGATGAATATAATGTAAGTTATCACACTGTTATGATTTTTCAATGAAAATTTACTGAATTTTTGTCTTGACTAACCACACGTAGTTATGCGTTGTCAATAATTCATCTAACAACGTATACTTAGTAGTTTGTGAAAACATAACAATTACTGGTTATTCTGGCAATACCTCAGAAAAAGCTTTTGAGTTATGTAGGGTTTCACTTAAAGTGGCTTATAGTTTGTTATTTATAACCAAAACTATTGTAAATATCCCACTGGCGATGAGATTTCTTACAGTCATCATTAAAATTTCTGATATATTCTCGTTTCAGCAGAATGTAATGATAACTCCAAAATGCACTGAGCTCACTACTTAAATTGAGAAAAGTCTGTCGCAAATTATTCAAGTACCTAATTAATCTTCTTATTGACGTTCTCCTGCTGTCTCTTGAAAATATGAGTACAAAATTTTAGGTTGAAATATTAAACATAAAAAATTCTAGAAGCATTTTCGTATACCTAATGGTCTCGTGATGCAACGTGTTTTGTTTAGATTTTTATTTGCAACTTTGAAAATCAACGGTTTACCTTACGGTCCTCAAGTGCTAACGGAATCTTGTGAGCTTCCGTTTAATATCTAATTTTCTGGGATTTTATTACCTATTTAAAAATCATCGGTGAACGAAAATAGAAAAATATTGTTGCCACTTTCGTTTGCATTTGTTTGTGGTAAAGAGAAATTTTTCACTAAAAGTTTGCCATCTTTATCAGCTGATTACTTTTAAATGACTAATAGATTTGTAAAAAATAAGACGTTTACTTTAAGTTGGTAAAACGTAGAATTGATTAGCACTGTTGAGACCCAAAGTCAATCGTTTATTTTTAAGGTTATGAACAAAAACGTAAACAAAAAAGCTTGAGTCAGGGCAAGATCCTTATACGAAAATGCTTCGAGAATTTTTTTTAGTTAATATTTCAACCTGAAGTTCAGTATAGATATTCTCAAACGGCAGCGAAAGAATCTTATACGAAAAAAATAAGGGATTTTTATTATTTATAACAGACTTTTCTCAATTTAAGTAGAGGCGCTCGATGCATTTTGTAGTCATCATTATTTTCTACTTAAAAGAAAATACATCTGAAATTTTTATAAAAACTAGTAAAAACTCTAATACCTGGGGAGTATCTACAATAATTTTGGTAATTAATAATAAACAATAACATGCGTTCTAACACGTTTAACACAAATGTTTGCTCAACCCAGCTTAGGCCTCCACTAAATACGAAGCCACCTTAACTCGTAATACATACTCGTTCAGTGAAATCTAACAAATGTCTAAAATAAGCACTTTGAAACATAACTATCAAAATATTTGTTTCAATTATAATCATAAAATACTATAGGGGCAAGGAGGCTCTGTATTTTTCAGGAAAAGTCTTGAGTCGAGTAAACAAATTGTTTGAATATAAATAATTTATCAAACATTAGAAATTATATAAAAACCTAACACTTTGATAAGAAAGCTGGCAGTGTTTTTTGTAATAAGGATTTGAACACAAAGCGATAATTGCTAGTAGTCAACTCTCCCTTGTGGCTAAAGTAAAAGATTAGTGGCTGCGGTGTAAAACATGTGGCAAAGATACTATAATTACTTCCATCCATAACCACAAAGGATGAAGCACAGGATAGATCTTATGTATTAAGCGTTGGATGATTAAGAAGTCTGCTTAATCTCAATTTTCATGTCTGAAGGGATATTTTTGAAATCTGCCGTAATCAAGCCCATGGATCATGATAAACTCATAAAATATGTCAAGAACCGTCCAATTTTATTACAATAGCTTTGAACGATTGTCTTTGAAGTGATTCATAATTAGTAAGGGATATAATTATTATACGATTACTAATGTTAAGACCAAAATAGTTCAACTTAGTATTTCAACTTTATTTTGTCCAACTCAAAATTTTAAACAAAAAAAAAATTTAAAGAATTTTTCCAAATAACAAGATTGAGTGAGATAAAAAGCATATGAAAAAGTCAATACAATTCTATGAATCTATATACCTGTTAATAGCAGACGATTAAAGTTGGTCAAAGAACACACTGATGATTGTTCACGTGTTCCCTGTCTCACTTATTCTGATAGCGTTAGACAAAAATTCATTTAATATTCTTATCACGAATTTTTTAGTGGTACAAAAAAAAAGTCAAGTCAATAATAAGAGTAAATGTTTCTTTCAACATGTTAGCTAAATTTGTTTTATGTTAACACTATCTCTTATTAGTCATTAGGTTTTTGCACAATGGACTTTAAAAGGTGTTTTTGCAAAGTTATTAATATTTCATTTTATTAAACTTACATTTCATGAACACGTTATGCACAGAGGTACATATATGAACGATTTCTAGATTTTTCTCTTCGAACTATAGGTGAAAAAAAGAGATTCATACTTATACTACTAGTTCAGGGCTAGGGAAAAAGTACCCCAAATGAATTTCTCATTTTTACTTTTTCATTTTATTCAATTACTACGAAAAAAAATAAATCAATACAAAAAATAAAATAAAGTACCTACTCTGGTATTTGAACTACTGCCAACGTACATATGAACCTATCACTGTGTCCACTAAGCCACAAGCGATCTCTAAAAATAGGTTGTATTTCACTGTATTGATGTTAAGATTTGTAACTAATTTTTATTTATTATTGGTGTTTATTAGTTGACTTTGTTTCTAAAAATTTTATTTAATTTGTACTTTAACAAGTTATTTATTTAATTAAATAACTCTTTTCAAAATTTTGAAACAATTATTTGTAGTAATAGATTATCTAAATATTCATAAATAATTGAATTTTTATTTATCTTTTTTCACATTTTAAATTTATATGTAACTGTTGATTCAATTTCTTCTTTTTTATACATTTTCTAAAAAAATCTTACATTAATTTTATCTTTACTTACAAATGTTTATAATTTATTAGTTAAGGTTTTATCTATAAATAAATCGTTTGATTTTAGTTACAACTTTTCCTTTCAAAATTTTTTTGATAAATTGCAGTAGGCTTAGATTCTTTTACATATCATTTTATGAAAGGTATATCCATATTTAAATGTTGTCTTGTATAGAAGTGTAATTTATTACTTTGGTACTGAAGCACACCCTGACTTCTGATTCTTATTTGTTATTGTAACTGATAAATAATTGTTACTTATTTCTTAATTTAGTTTAAAGAAGAAGGTGTGACCAAAATATAATTGAAAACCAGCAATCAGGGCTATTCACTTGACTATTCCTTGTAAGTAGTAATGCAAATGTCAGCATCAAAAAATGGTTTTGCGGAGAATTTACTACAAATTAATTATAAAAACCGCCGAACACTATACAGCAGAGTTCAGTATACCTCTGGCTCCAATCTGGTCTAATTGGCACTACTGTCAAGGACAACCTTGGATATGGTACAACCCGTGTCTGCTCAGTGTACAGCTCCAGTCATTAGACTTGTTCGATCCCGAGCAACCCAAGAATAATTAAGGTGTATATCTGTATCCATGGCCAAGATTTTAAATCTAGATATACAACTCAATATCATTTGGGTTTCTCAGAGCGCTTGAATCACTTGAATCGAATAAGTCTCATTAGTATTTGTGACATTCAAGGTTTCCGTTTAAGTAATTCACGGTAATTGTAAGCTCCGTAAAATATAGGTGTAACTTAAAGCAGAAAGAAATATCTAGGCATAAATATTTATGCTACTAGCAATTTTCTGGATGCGATTAAAAACTGACCGACAAAAACAACTGTCTGTTATATGATGGACAGAATATAAAAAAATCATCATAATCGTATTCATCATCATTATCATCCTTATTATTGAAATCGTCATCGTTCACATTAAGATATTGATTATTATCGTCATCATTATCATCCTCCACATCATCATCATCATTCTCATCATTGTCATCATTATTGTCATCATCATTATTATCATTATTGTTATTATCAACATCTTAATTTAACTGTGGCATGACAACATAAATTCCAGATAACTGTTAATGGACAGAAATATGGAGTGAGTACAAATACAAAAATACAGTAGTGATTTAAGTTTGCGTAGTAGTACAGTTAAAATTATGGTTCAAAATGTATGACAGTCAATGAAACAAGCTAAGAAACAGAATTATATAAGTTACAAAAAAATTAATTAGTTAAGTATAATAAAGACAAGAGCAAAAAAAATGTATAGTCACAAATATAAATGCCACTTGCAATTTTCAAGACGCGATTAAACACAGACTGCAACAAGCACTTGCCTGTTATTTTAAGGACAGTGGGTTAAAGAATTATATTAATCGTATTTGTTATCATTGTCTATGTCATTACTTTTACCATTATTATTATTCTCATTATCCTTATAATCTTCATTATCAACGTCAACATTTAGATATTTATCATCATAGTCATCATTATTATCATTCTTATCATTAGTATCATCTTTATCATCATTCTTGTTATCCTTATCACCATCAATTTTATTATTGTTATTATTATCTCTATGATAATCGCTATAATAATTATTATCATCCTCATCTTTATTATTATCATAACTTCTATTATAATTAACATAATTATAATCATAATTGAACTGTGAAATTACAAAAAAAATTTCGGACAGTTACTTATGGACTCAAAAAATCTTGTAACTAAATAACAAAACTTATAATATGCCACATGTAAGTATTTCTCTAAATTACACAAGAGCTTGTACCTATAATACACGTGTGCACGCAATATAGCAAGAAAATAATTATTATTAGAAATTCACTGATTCATCATTTTAAAAACAATTAGGAGCTTTAACAGGGGTACACACTTTTTTTAATTGCTTAAACTTGTTGATAAATATAAAACTTGCAAATGTTCAAAACGATACACGTAGGGTTACCCTTACTAGAACAGCACCAATACAGAAATACCAAGGTGATTCAAGTTTGCAGAGTATTAGTGTTAAATTAATGGTACGATACATGAAAAAATTAATGAAACAAGCCGAAAAACCAAAATATATAAGTCTAAAAAAAGTTAATAAGATTAGTAAAATGAAGAAATCAGCAAAAAATAATATCTCGGCACAAATATTTATAGCACAAGCAATTCTGCCCAAATAGAAATGTGCCGTAGCTTGCCTGACTGGCTGTGCAGGTCCTGCACAGGCAAGATAGGCATTTTCTGCATATGTGAGTTCAGGCTGTGCACAGTTCCTGTACAGGTCCGGGGCTCTTGCCTGAACTGACATCAACTGTCTGCTACTACAGTGTAGTCTTAACCTTTTTTTTTAATTAATCTAAAATGGAGCAAAACCATTACTCTTAACGAAAGACGCGAAATAAATATAGAATGCAAATTATTCGTAAAAGAAAAATTTCGGAAAAAAGAAAACCAAATGGATTTAACGGAAATAATGAAAAAAAAGCTAAACTTACTCCATTATCATTTTTATAAATCTCGTATTAATAATTACATGTGTTCTAATAAATTGTTGCATTTCTTAGATGCTCTGACATCTATGACAATTAAAGATGTCGTTTACAATGCTGATAACGTCAGAGAAAATTTAAGTTCTTTGATGAACAATGCTCGTGACTGGGGTGGCAATCGAATAATGAGGATAAAGAAGACTTTAAGTGAGTCAGAGCCGTCAAAGGAAAGACATGAGGATTAATTTAATAACATAGAGTTTTTATTTTTTTACTTTGACAAAATAGTTTTTATAAACTTAACTAAATAGTGTTAATAAATGATTTCTACACATGATCTACTAGTCATTTTTTAAGTATTTATCGTTTTCTCTGTTTAAAAACATTTTTTTATGTAACATAACCTTCCTATTTAATTGTGTAAAAGTCAGTTTAGGACTAGATTATATTTGTCCAGGTTGCCTGAGCTGAGGCTGCCTGTGCAGGAGCCTGAGCAGGTCCTGTGCACATCGTTGGATAAAATTCCATTAATGTCTGAGCAGGTCCTACGCAGGCAGCTCAGGCACCTGTCCAGGACCTGTTCAGTGCCTGAACTCGATTTCTGTTCTGGTGAGGACGCGATTGAACACAAACCGCAATAAACAAATGTCTGTTATTCTAAGGCCAGTAAATAAAAATATCATAATTATTGTGTTTATTATCATTATGTACATCATAATCACTTCTCTAATTATTATCATTACCTATCTCATCATCAACATCATCATCAATTTGACATTTTGATATTTATTATCATCTTCATCAATATCATTATCCTCATCATCATCGTCATCATCGTCATACTCATTATCATTATCTTCATCATCGCAATCATTATCTTCATAATTATTATCATTATTATCATCGTCATCATAACGATCGTTAGGGGAGGGTAGGGCAGAAGTGTCAAGGTGGATGTATTTGTTACTTAGTAATTTAAAAGATTAGACGCATGTTTTAGTGTTATTTTTCTTATTTACTTCAGTTGGCTTAATAATAGTATTTTTGCATAAATCTAAAAGTTAAATGAGCAAAGTTTAGATTTAATATGAAAATTTGCAACTTTTTTTAGAAATAAAGTTAGTGGGAGAGAATTTGAAACAGCTAAACAAATCAGTAATACTTAACCCGTGAATATGTAAGTAGGTACATTTGAAAGCTTTAATCTTTAACTTTAATGTTCTGTTCTCAAGATTTGTCTCGCACATTTATATGAGAAGTTATAACAAAATAATGACAAGACTTATGTCGGGCACAGAGTGTTACTATGCGGTGGGTATGAATAGCACGGATAACTTATGTCATCTATTCTTATGCACATTGGCTAGGTATAGGTTAAGTGATGGTTAAGTAAGTCGTGAGGTTATGTTTGTTTATATAAGATATTGTGCATTTCAAGCAACGTATCTTAAAATGAAAAAAAATAGTATATTTTACTTCGTATCTATTTTAAAAAGTTGCAAAATTTTAATTTATGTAAAAAGTTCTAGAGCAAGTTAAAAGGCTGTTTTGATAAAAATACTTGTTTTCTTATTAAAGTTTAAGCTATTCAGGTTTAGTGTAAATATGTATAGGAAAAAAAAAAGATAAAAACATCCAATATAAGTATAACATAAATTAAAATTTACTTGTACTATGACTCGTATTGTATACTGTAAAACTTCATGAAAAAAAAAAAATTGTTATTTCAGATATATTTTTTAACTAAATTTTTTTTTTTCATATAAACAAAATTTGAAAAAAGTATTTTGTTGTTTGCAAAAATAGTACAATTGTTCATTAGAAAATACAAGAAAGTCAACAATCTTATAAGAATAATTACAGTGTACATATATCTACCTTATAAGCATTTGGCTACTTGCACCCAACCCTATATAAACCTTGCTGTGCCCTTTGTTAATATATGAAGTAGCACATTAGATGACTTTTTTCCAACGTATAAACATAATAAATTAAACAAGTAAGAGATTTTTAAAATTTTGAAATGATTTAATATGATGCTAAGCCAAATAACAAAAATATTTTGATTTCTTATTTGCATAAATTCTGCTGCTCATATGATATTATCATTATCATCATCATCATCATCATCATCATCATCATCATCATCATCATCATCATC
The DNA here is from genome assembly GCF_000648655.2 of Copidosoma floridanum. The sequence goes on along the minus strand of NW_019380125.1, from coordinate 47,864 downwards.
ATCATCATCATCATCATCATCATCATCATCATCATCATCATTATCATCATTATAATTTTCATCATCATCCACATCATTATAAGTATGATCATCATCCACATCATTATAAGTATCATCATCATCATCATCACCATCATCATCATCATCATCATCATCATCATCATCATCATCAACATCATTAAAATTATCATAATCTTCATCGTCATCATCATTATAATTATTTTATTCTCAATCATAAAAATATTATCGTTGCCCTTATTATAATAAATGTCATCATAATCATACACATCATCATTATCATTAGCATGACAATCATAATCATATTAATACTTGCCATTGTGACGTCATCTCCATCATTGTTAGTATCATTAGAATCATCATCATTATTGTCATTATGATCAATATCATAATTATTAAATACATTGATACCATTATTATCATCAGAATAATTACCATCATAACGATCATAAACGTTATTACACTCTTTATTATCATTATTATTATGTATATCACCCTTTCACCATTACCATAATTGTTATAATCATCATACTCACGATTGATTTCAGTGAAATCATTTTTATCTATACCAGTATTACTTTTATTTTTTTTATCTACCAAATTATTATCATTATTTCTAACTTTATAGTAATTCTTATTATCATTACAATCGTCATAAAAATAAATATTCTTCATATAATTAAGGTTATTATTATTAATATTATCAGCATCAATATTGTTACTATTATCTTTATTAACATTACCGTCATCTTTATTATCGCCGTTATTATTATTATCATCAATGTATTTTATATTATTATTAATTCCACAACAGTCATTATCACAATCATTATCATTATTATTATTGTCATTATTATTATAGTCATTGTCAGATCACCATCACTATAAGCATCATCATCATAATAAAACAGAAGTATAACAACAAAATATTTGACATTTTTTAGTAGATTTAAGAAAACTTATATTTTAATAACTAAATGAAAAACACGTCACATAAAAGTGTTGCTCTAAATTTAAAAACTGGTAGTTGAAATGTAGCTCTCCATGCTAGATATCTGAAAAACAGTAAGTATAAAAAGAAAAATAATAATCTTAATTTTAAAACAAAAGAATTTTAAAAAAAGCACGCGCCATCTTCGTTATAGATCTATTTTAATTAAAACTTCAAACTTTGACATGTTGAAAGCGATGAAAATGGGGTGACAATAGACAGAATTTCACAAATGTAAAAGTTTCAAGGTGATTCAAGCTTGCAAAGCAGAAGTGTTCAACTCATTGTACGGAATATCAAACAAAAAATAAAATAAGCCAAAAACCAAAATGTATAATTTAAAAAAAAATAATAAAATCAGTGTACTGAAAAAAAGGGCAGAGAAAAATACTTGGGCACAAACATTTATGCGACAAGAATTTTTTTAGATGTAATTAAATACAAAACGTAATATTCTAAATACAGTAAATAAAAAATTCTTAACAATTTTATTTATCCTCATTATTTATGTCATATTAAAGCCATTATTACTATTATCATCATCCTTATAATGGCCATCATCAATGTCAACATTTAGATATTAATTATCATGGTCATCATCATCATCATACTTGTCGTCATTATCATTAGTGAGATTATTATCATTATTATCGTTATCATTATTGTTATTATCATCAACAGCATTCTTGTCATTATCTTTCTTGTAGATGCCCAAAATGACTGTTGTTATCCCCAACATTATTATTATCATCATCGTCATTTTCATTATCTTTATCATCATCGTTGTCATTATAACTATCATCATCATTAATGTTATTATCATTTTCGTTATTATTATCATTATTATCATCACCATAATTGTTATTATTTTCATCATTATTATTATTATTATTACCATCGTTATCATTATCATTATCATTATCGTAATTATTATCATTATCATCATCATTATTATTGTCTTTATTATCATCATCATGATCATCATCGTCATATTTAAACAGTAGCATAATAACAAAAATTTTAGAAAACTGGTTATGAACTTTAAAATGCTTGCAACTTAATTACTTAATTTAAAGTATGCCACATAAAAGTATTCCTCTGAAATTTCCAAAAACTTGTCGCTGGAATGCGTGTGTCCGTGCAAAATAACCAGAAAACAGTGAGCTTTAAGAATTAACTAATAAACTAAATTAAAAAACATAAAAAGCTTAAACAAAGGTACGCGTGGTCTTTGTTATCCATCAATTTGAATGTAAACTTTGGAGGTTGACATGTTAAAGACGATATACATAGGGTTACGTCAAACATAATTAAACAAATGCAGAAATTTTAAGGTGATTCAAGTTTGCAAAGTACAAGTGTTAATTTTATGGTACAAAATATACAAAGAACTATTAAATAAGCTAAAAAATTAAAACATATCCGTAGAAAAAAAGTTATGAAATTAGTATAATAAAAAAAGAGAAAATAATAATATCTGGGTGGTAATACTCACGCTATAAGCATTTTTTAAGACGTAAGTAAACACAGAACCCAATGTTCTAAGGCCATTTGATAAAAAAAGTCTCAATAATTCTATAGATCAATATTATCTACGTCATACTAACGCAATAATTATTATTTAAATTATCCTTACGATCAGCATCATCGAAGTTAACATTAAGATATTTACCATCATGGTCATCATTTTCAACATTTTTATTATTATCATCAACATTACTATCGTCATCATCATTATCATCATTATTATCAACTTTTTTATCATCAATATTTATATTTATTTTTGTCATTATTATTTTCTTAATTATTATAATTTTTATCATCTTTATTATTATCACCATTTTTATTAAAATTATCATAATTATTATTATTATTATCATCGTCATCGTCATTATCGTTATTATTTCTGTCAACATTATCATTGTTACCATCATCATAATCCTCAACATCATTATAATTATCATCATCATCATATGTACTATCATAACAATTATCATTATCATCATGAGTATCACTATTAGCATCATTTTCAACATTTGAATCATTATTTTAATCAATATAACCATTGTTGTAAGCTTTATCAATATCAACTTTATAATAATAATTAAAATCGTTATCCTCACTCATTATTATTATCTTTATAATTATTATCATCATGATCATCATCATTATCATCATTGTCTACATCATCACTATCATTTTCATAGTCATTGATTTCACTATCACTATTATCTTTATCGTCATTATCATCATCAGAATGATAGACTGTGCTGATGGTGATAATGTTAATGATTATGATAATTATGATTATTATTATTATTGTTATCATGATTCTTACCATCACTATTCTTATTATTATTATTTTTATTGACATTATCATTACTATCGTCGACGTNTTTTATCGACTTATATTGTTATATTTATTGTTATCATAATTATTGTTTTTAGTGTCATTCTATTTATCAACAGCATAACTATCATCATAAACTTTATCCTTATCATTAATTATATCATATTTATTATTATCTCCATTAAAGTAGACATTACTATCATTATCATTATAACTATTATTATCATCACCATTTTCATCATAATTTTCATCATTTGTATGTTTAATAACATGATAATTATCTTTATTCTCATTATTGTCAACATTGACATTATTATCAGTATTAGTATCTTTATCATTATCTTTATAGTCATTACCTTCATTTTATTTATGATATTTTATAATTATAATTATCATTATAACTTCATTAACATTGTTAAAATAATTTTGTCATTATAACTATTGTCCATTTCATCAGCAACATCACTACCATCATTATCCTTATTATTATGATCATTACAATTATTATCATAAATATTGTTATTTCAATTATAATTATTATTAATATTATAATAATAATAATGATTATTATTATTAATGTCTTTTTTCCAAGGTCGTCCAGAATGCCTTTATGAACGATAAAAGGGTGTACGAACCCTCCCCTGCGTGGGACTCGTTATGACCATACCCACTAAACTGGCCAGACCTTTTTCTTGGGACATCCGGCTGGGAATCTGCTCTCGCACTCATATTTCAATCTGGGGCCACGGAGGCCTAACCCCTGGTTTCGGTTTCCCTTAGTGTTTTAATACCAACTTGTCTTATAACTTTTGCGTCCTCTAGGGTATTTTCTAGTATTTGTCATGCATCCGAGCTGCTCTCTTTTATTTACTTGTAGGGGTGGACCAAAATAATGAGCAGATGCTCCTCAGCGCGAGCCCAAACCCAACCACTCCCAACAAAGGCGCAAGAAGCACGACCACCACAGAGCCCGAGGGGCAAAGACCTCGGTCACCACAGTACAGCCGCTCATCGGTAGGACGGTGATATAGCGAAGTGATTTTCAGGAGCCTGTCCGCATTCAAGCGCCCACGCAAGCCCCCGTACCGCCTACCGACTGCCTCGCACCCACATCCCAAAAGCACGACCAGGAGAAAAAAAAAAAAGGCAGCTGAAGCGAAGCGACAGAAATCATGGGCCACCAGGCCGCAGCCACTCATCGGTAAAAAAGTGTTAGAGCAAAGCGGTTTAAGGGAGTCTGCACGCACTAAAGCACCCACGCAGGCCCCCATTCCACACACCAACCGCCCCACGGCCACGCCCCAGCAGCCCCACACCCGAAGCCCCGCCACCACCCCCCCTGAACCCCCTGGGCGCCGCAGCAAAAACACAAACCCACGCTCCCTGATGGCACCGGATCCACATTCGCACCACCTCCACTCAGTCGTCCAGAAAACCATCTTCTTTTTTGGCCTGGAAAACTGTGTGTATGTATTGGGCTACTGCTGTTCACCTTTCTTCGTTGAGTAGCATTTTATCTATGACGTTGTTGGTATTGAAAGTTCCGATCCTTTCCTGCAGCACGATTTGTTCGGCTTGCCACTTGATGCAGTTACTGAACGAATGTTCTGCGTCATCTTTGTCGTAGCCACAGTACTTGCCAGCAGCCGTCTGTATTTTCCGCATCTTGTTGAGGTACGAGCGAAAATACCCGTGATTTGAGAGGAATTGGGTGAGGTAGTAAACTACTTCTCCGTGTTTCCGCTTCATCTACCTCTAGATTCCTCTTGCCATCTATTTTGCCAGCGTTCCCAGGAAATTTCCCGGGTATTTTTCTTGACCTCCATTCTTCCTAGGTCCTGCTCCGTAAAGTGCTTCAATCGTCTTTCCCTCGCAAGGAGGTCGATGGGAACGATACAACGATATCACCATTATCGCAGACTCTGAGACTGTGCGATAGACGCAGGCTAACCTCAAGGCTTCTATTCTTTGAACTTGACCGATTTTCACTCTCTTCTTTTTGACGTTCATCTCATCTCCCCATATCTCAGCCTCGTACAAAATAATAGACTGGGCCGTGTACATAAGGAGCCTGCGTTTTGCAGGCTTTGGTCCTTTAACATTTGGCATTATTCGGCTTAATGCCGCTACTCTTGCCACCGCCTTGTCTGCTGCTTGCCTAAAGTGGCTCCAAAACGTAAGCTTTCTATCCAGCATTTCCCACAGGTATTTTACGGCATTCTTCGTCATTACTTCTTCTTCTTGTACCTTGAGGGGGATGATGACATCTATTTCTATTCTCGTCAATAGTACCATCTCTGTCTTTCCTGCTGCAACTTTGTGTCCATGGTTTTCCATCCACGGAGCCACTCTCCGCATAACCTGGTTGAGTCATATCTGGACAAGTTCCATCATGCGTTCTATGATCACTACAGCAGCATCGTCCACGTACCCTACCAAGAACGTCCCTTCTGGCATTTCTGGCAGAGTAGTCCGTCGTATGACACGTGCCAGAGATCGAGTCCAAGTATGAATTCCTGGGATGCCCCTGAAGTTATTTTCCTCTTTTTTTTGCTTTCTGTTGTTTTATAGGTCAAAAAGCGGTGCTTGAGATGATTTCTCAGTACTCTTAAGAGATACTCTGGTGTTCTGAACGTGTATTTTAGAGCGTGAAGCATGTCTTTTTATCTAGCTGGGTTAAAAACATTCTTTACATTTGAAGTCATTAGAAGAACGAGGGGTCTTGCTCCATAGGATAAGTCTCGAGTGTTCTGAACTGCTTTTACTACTTCTTCTACTGCATCTATGGTAGACCTCCCTTTTTTGAATCCGTACTACCTGTTGGATCAGTCTTCCGCGTTTTGTATGGCCTGTATAGGACGGGCCTTAAGCAGCTTTTTGTGTAACTTTTCAGGTGTGTCGAGCATACATAATGGCCTCAAATATAACGGAGAGTTAGGCTCCTTCTTGCCTTTATCAAACAGTACCAGACCTGCATTTTTTCATGGGGTTTAGAACAAAACCTTTTGAAAACATGCATTGTATAGGTTTAAGAGTAGCTGTGGATGCTTTGCCACCACTGTCTTAATGACTTCTGCCAGTATACCATCTCGTCCAGGAGCTTTCCTGTGTTTAAGCGATCCGCTTGCTAGCTCCAGTTCCTTCTGGGTGAATAAGGATTTATCTCCTATATGCTCCAAGTATGCTTGATCCTCGAGTTCTAGATGCGTTGAAAATAGCGTATCCACGATATGCCTCATGGTATCCGCGTTTTTGTTTGCAGTTGGTGCAAGTCTTTTCAGTTTTCCCATCACAATCTGGTATGTTCTGCCCCAGGGATCGTTATTTACTTCCCGGCACAGAGTCTGCCAGCACTGCTTTTCGCTGTTCTTGATAGCAGCTCGCATCGTCTTTCTTGTAAGCTGGTACTCGGAGTACCTTTGTCCAGCCTCTGGTCTGTTTCTGGTCCTTTGATGAAGGCGTCTGTGCTTAAGACATTGGCGCCTCAATTCCGCAATTTTCTTGTTCCACCAGTAAGTTAAGCGTTCGCCGTTCCATCTTTTTTTCTGGGCATGGAGGCCTCGCATGCGGTTTTTGGTAGCCTCAGTGAGCTTCTGTACTCCTTTTGCTGTGTTCAGATTTCGTTTATCGATTTGAATAGCAGCAATGCCATTCTCAACTTTTTTTGCTAGTCATTCTGTGTCCAGCTTCTTAACATTCCTTCCTATTTTGCATGCTATGCCTCTTCTGTCGATTGTATTGGTGATTTCGAAGACGATATATTGGTGATTGCGGCCATTTTCGTCCTCGATTACCTGCCATTCTTTCACTCTTGGTGCAAGGCTCTATGAAGCCAGTGTAATGTCTGGTATTAATTTGCCAAATCCTGGCCTTCGGAAAGTCGTGGTCCTTTCTTCGTTTACAACGACCACTCCTAGCCTTGCTACCATATCTAGGACTGCCCGGCCCTTAGAGCTCGTTGCAGGCATTTTCTATTTTACTGTTCTTACATTGAAGTCTCCAGTGACCAATAGGTCGCCTTTTATGCTATCCCTGATGGTATCTTTAAGGTAATTTATTCTTCTTCTGTATTCCTCGATACTTGTGTTTGGTGTAAAGTAGCAGCTGGCATACGTGATCATACCACTTTTTAACCAGAGGAAACGTCTTTCCAATCCGCTTGCATCTTGGCGGATTTTGTCTGGTCTAGGAACTGAAATTGCTGACATATTTGTTGCGTTGCTAAGCCTGTTAGGCGGCTGAAAGTTCCTGTGCTGCTTGCTCATGAGTGCTACGTCTACCCTTCTTTTTACAATGTTTGTGGCAGAAGGGCATCTGCGTCAATTTCCCCGTTCATGTTTTCTTGGAGAACTCTGGGCATTATGTTGAGCTTCGTTTTCTTCGGTCCAGAACCTGTCTCAAGGCCCTGCACGCTGCAGATCCAGGCACATAATTTGTGCTCTCTCCTTCATGCGTGGATTCACTGTATAGGACCAATGAACAACATTATTAATTATGTTATTATTATAATAATTAGTATTATTATCATTATTGTTATCTTTATACTCATTATCATCATCACTATCGTTAGTATGATTTTTATAACGAAAATTTCTTTTATTGTTATTGTCATCATCATCGATACTATCATTATCATTACTAAAATAATTATCTTTAGCCTTAACTTTATTATATTAATTATAATCATCATCACTGTTATCATTGTATTTGTTATCATTATTATAGCCATCGTTACCATCTTTAACATAACTATCATTGTTTTTATCATTATTACTATTATTATCATTATCATCAACATAATTATGATTATCGGCATTATTATCATGATTCTAACGATCTAAAACATTGCCATCGTCATTGTCATATGCGTAGTTATTATAATTTTACAATTCATTATAGTTACCATAATTATTATACTTATTATCGACATTTTCATCGTCGTCATCATATTATAATCATCATCGCTAACGTCATAATACGCATTGTCATCATTATGATTATCATATTTTTTATTATTCTTATTAATTTAAGTATAGTCATCATTATCATCATTATAGTTATCATCATCATTATAATTGTCATCATTATCATAATCATCATCATAACCATCTATAGCACTTTCATTATCATTGTTACCTTTACCATTCAGTGGTATCATAAATGTCATTATCATAACTATATTTTTTTTATCAATATCATTGTTTTCGGCATAATCTTCATTAGTAACATAAACTTTATCATAATAACTCTTTTCTTAATAAACATTATAAATCTTATCATTATAAACATCTCTATCGTAATCACTATCATGTTGATGACTATTGTTATCACATTTTTAAGTATTATTATTGTTATTATTACATCATAATCATACACATCATCATTATCATTATTATCATTATCATTATCCTTTAACATAACTATCATTGTTTTTATCATTATTACTATTATTATCATTATCATCAACATAATTATGATTATCNTATTAGCATTATTAAGACCATTTACTTTATTATTATCATTAATTTTATCATAACTTTTATCTTCATCATAAATGTCATTTTCATTATAAAGTCATCCATATTATTGTTCTTGTTATTACTATCATTATCAATTTCATTATTATCATCATAATTATCATTTGCATAATCATCTTTAACATTATTATTAATATCATTATTATGATTTTTACTATTTAGGGTAATCTTATAATATAACTCCTTATTATTTCCACTATCATTATCATCATTATTATTACGATTACTATCACTTCGACCATTTTTATCATTATTGTCATTAATACCGTCGTTATTACCATAATTTTTAAAATTATTATTACTATCATCGTCATTATCATCATTTTCATGATCGTCATTATCATGATAAATATTATCATTACCATCATCATTATAGTTATAAGCATGCTGATTATCCTTTTTATTATTGTTAGCACAACTGTTTTTGTTATCATTTTAACGATTATCGCTATCATCACTTTTGTTATTATCTTTGTCATACATATTATTCTTATTAATAACATCATAACCGTCGACATTACAATGTTTATTATTATTGTCACTATTCCAATTATACTTTTATCATCATTATTGTCAACATCATTATTATCATAATCATTATCATTATTATAACTGTTATTAACATAGCTTTATACATTATCATCATCATTATTATCATAATTCTCACAAATATTATTATGATTATTTTTTTTTCCGAGGTTGTCCAGAATACTTTTATGCACGACAGAAGGGTGTACTATCCCTCCCCTGTGTGGGACTCGTTATGACTATACTTACTAAACTGGCAAGACCTTTTTTCTGAGACACCTGGCTCAAAATCTGCTGTCACATTTACACTTTTCCTTTAGTAATTCGTTACCAGCTGGTCTTGTTACTTTTGTGTCCTCTAGAGTATTTTATACTTTCGGTCGTTTATCCAAGCTGTTCTTCTCTGTTTACTTAGAGGTTTGGAGCAAGATAGTAAGCAGATGCTCTGCAGCGCGAGCCCAAACGAGGCCCCCTCCAACAAAGGTGCAAGGAGCGCACCCACTGCAGAGCCCGTGGGGTGAAGACTTAGGCCACTGAGGTATAGCTGCTCATCAGTAGGACGGTGAAACAGCAAAGGGCCCCTAGGAGCTTATCCGCATTCAAGCACCCACGCAAGCTTCTATACCACACACCAACCTCCCTGCGACCACACCCCAGAAGCCTAGCCCCAAAATAAGAAATAATAAGTAGGGGAACAGCGGAAACGAAGCACCTGAAAGCATTGGCCACCAGGCCGCAGCCGCTTATCGGTAGGAAGATGATAGAGCAAAGTCGTTTACGGAAGACTGCACGCGCTTAAGCATCCCCGCAAGCCCCCATCCCGCTCACCAACCACCCCACGGCCACGCTCCAGTGGCATCGCCAAGGCTCCGCCACCCCCCTCCCTGAACCTCCTGGGTGCCGCAGCAAAAATACTACCCACTGCCCCCCCTCCGACAGCACCCGATCTACGCTCGCACCACCTCTGCTCAGTCGACCAGAAAACCATCCTCCTTTTTAGCCCAGAGAACTGTATGTATGTATTGGGCTACTGCAGTTCACCTTTCTTTGTTGAGTAGTATTTTATCTATGACGTTGTTAGGATTTAAAGTTCCAATTCTTTCCTGCAGCACGTTTCATTCGGCTTGCCACTTGATGCAGTCAAAGAACGAATTTTCTGCGTCATCTTTGTTGTAGCCGCAGTTCTTGCAAGCAGCTGTCAGTATTTTTTGCATCTTGTTGAGGTACGAGCGGAAATAGCCGTGATTTGAAAGAAATTGGGTGAGGTAGTAATCTACTTCCCCGTGTGTAAGCTCAGTCCATTCTTTGACATCTTTTATCAGGCGTGCCGTCCATCTACCTCTAGATTCCTCTTGCCATCTATGTTGCCAGCGTTTCCAGGTAATTTCCCGAGCGTTTATCTTGGCCTCTATTCTCCCTAGGTTCTGCTCCGTAAGGTGCTTTAATCGTCTTTCCCTTGCAACGATGTTATTGGAGATTACGCCCGCTACCACCATTATCACAAACTCTGAGACTGTGCGATAGGCGCAAGCTATCCTTAAGGCTCCTATTCTTTGAACTTGGCCGATTTTCACTTTTTTCTTTTCGACGTTAATCTCATCTTCCCATATCTCAGCCATATATAAAATAATAGTCTGGGCCATAGACATAAGGAGCCTGTGTTTTGCAGGCTTTGGACCTCTAACGTTTGGCATGATTCAGCTTAATGCCGCTACTCTTGCCACCGCCTTGTCTGCTGATTGCCTAAGGTGGCTCCAAATTTTAAGCTTTCTATGTAGCGTCACCCCTAGGTCTTTTACGGTATTCTTCGTCGTTACTTCCTCTTCTTGTACCTTGAGAGGGATGATGGTATCTTTCTCTTTTCTTGTCAATAGTACCAACTCTATCTTCCCTGCTGCACCTTTAAGTCCGTATTACTTTTATTTTTATTATTAATCCAGTTCCATTATTATTAACATTGTTATAATGTTTCCTTCTTTTATTATTAACATTATTATCATCTACATTATTAACATTATTATCATCGTCATCCTTATCATCATTATCATCATCATCATAACCGTTAGTGTTATCATTGCCACCTTAATTTGTACCATTATTACCATCCTTTTTATTATCATACTATTATCATTATCATCATAACCATCATCATTTTTTTATTATTTTATCATTATTGTAACCATTATCATCTTTATCATGTTTATTATCATCATTATTATTATGGTCGTTATAATCGTCATTATCATTACCACAATCATTTTAACCACAATTATCATCATTTTTAGTCTTATTTTTATTATTATCAGTGCAATGTCTTGCAAGGTGTAGGTGCGCAAACGCGCAAGCTGAGTCACGTGGGACCTCTTGCTCTCCTTTTCCTTTCTTTTTGAAAGGAGGAATTGCGCAATTTGTAAGTGCGCAGGTTGGCCGCAGGTACACCACCGAAAAAAAAGAGAGGCAAAGGGGGGAGCAAAGGGAAAGGGGTCGAGGCTGAGCCGAGGAGAGTTAGTTAGTCCCAGGACGCCCGAGCGAAATCAAGTAAATCGGGAGCTGAACATCGGATAGGAGTGAGTAGGAGCTACCCGTCGGAGAGTGAGGCAGTGAGTCCAGCTCTCACACGATCGAGGGGGTAATCCTTGGCCCATGGTTGTCTAATAATCAACCAAGTGGTACCCTTCAATCTGCTTAGCTCGAACGACGGAACTTTCCTTGGTTTTTTGTATAACATCTTGTTTTGTTGTTCTCCTTTTTTTTCTTTCTCGTTTAAGTTACTGGCTTGCAATTGTTTCTTCTCTGCGTTTTCCGTGCGATTCTTGCTCCGTGTCTTTTTTTTCCGTTAATGCGCTCATTAGTTGTGTGTCTCTTCGCCCGTGTGGTTATGATCTAAAAATTATTTTGTGTGCGTTCTTTAATTTAGTTAGTCTGCTCGATTTTATTTATTCTAAGGGCCGCTGTGCATTGTACTTGCGTTATAATATTTTGTTTTTTGCATCGCCAAACCGGCCAAGAAGATAGTGTTGGCCTCGTTTGATTTTTTGTTAAGACCTCAAGTGATTTTTCTTTTGTTTGTTTACGAATATATGAAAAGCACCAACACGCTAGAGTGCCTGGTTATTCTATAAGGATCTAATTTCCAGGAATAAAACCGTAAACGCGGCGTGTGTTGGATTTGATTTTCTTTTTGTTTTTGTGTCGCACAGACGTCGTCACGCGCTTATTCATTATTTTCTTTTGGTTGATCCAACGAGCAGTGGCGCTGACCTTGTACGTATTGCTTTAGTATACGCCAGATCATAACAATATCAAGTTCGCCTTACAGTCGTTGTCATACGCGAACAGTTTATACTTAAATTCTTGGAACTCACCTCCGACGACTATTATCATTTTCTTTTACGTTCGGCCATGCGACTTACTCAAAACTAGTCCCACGCCGTATTTACTATTACATTTGCATTTCTGCGTATTCTTCTTTTTTTTGCGTGTAGGTACATTTTTTTACCACACTATATTATGCGTTACCGGCCATATGCCACTTGTTTTTCACCAGCGCGGCAATTTTGTTAACTGGACGTTACGTTTTGATATTTGTATGCGATTTATTCGAATGATAAATTAACACACATTGTTGCTATTATTTTTGTTATTTTTATAATAAATCATATTTCAATCGTATTTATTCTTTTTTGTTGTGGTACTGTATGTGAACCTCTGTCCTTACCACCCACACTACTTTCTCATATAAAAGAGACCCTTTCAGTCTATTACTTATGCTATTATCACCATTATTATTATTATTTATATTATTATCATTATCTTTAGCGTCATTATTATCATTATTTTAAGGTTATTATTACGGCTATGGTTATCATAAATATAAAACAAGTATATTGGTTATGTTTAGGAAGATAGTAGCAGTAGAAAAAGCAATGATATTATTGATATTATCATTAACACCATTATTATTGTTTTTGCTCTCAAAATCATCAACATTAAAATTATCATTTTTGTTGTAATTATCATTATGATTTAAACTATTATTATTATCGTCACTAACACAATCATTCTTAACATCATTACTATCATCATCCTTATCATTATCATAATTACATTATTAAAGTCATTGTCAGCATAATTATTACTACCTAAATTCTAAGTATTATTGTTGTCAGCATAAGTATTGACATCATTATTATCTCTATTACTATCGCAATCATTATTATTATTAGCAACAATATGTTTATTATTCTTGTCAGAGTTATCAACATCAACGTTATCACCATTAGCTTTGTGATTCTAATCATCATTGTTACTATTATTATTATCAGCAGTATTATCCATATCATCATTATTATTTAATACATCTTTATTACTGTTATCGCTATGAGCATTTTTTTTAACGTTTTCATCGTCAGCACTATCATTATTGTTAGTGTCTACATTACCGTCTATATCATCATTATAATTGTCATTATCATCATCGTCATCATTATTATCCTTGATTACATTACTACTTTAATAAACTTCATTATTAACATTAACATTCTCATAATCACTACTATTATTATCTTCATATTATCTTTATTATCTTGACTGTTATCATTATTGTTATTCTAATCGATATCTTTATTTTCATCATCATCATCATTATTATCATCATCGTCATCATGATTATCATCATCATGATCATCATCATCATCATCATTATTATTATCTTCATCACTTTCATCATTATCATCATCACCATTATTATAATCATCATCATCATGATCATGATCATCATCATCATCACCATCATCATCATCATCATCATGATCATGATCATCATCATCATCACCATCATCATTATTATTATCATCATCATTATGATTTATATTATTATCATTATTATTATTATATATATCATACTCCTCATTAGCATGATTATTATAATTAGTAATGTTATCATTATTGTAACCATTATCATCTTTATCATGTTTATTATCATCATTATTATTATGGTCGTTATAATCGTCATTATCATTACCACAATCATTTTAACCACAATTATCATCATTTTTAGTCTTATTTTTATTATTATCAGTGCAATGTCTTGCAAGGTGTAGGTGCGCAAACGCGCAAGCTGAGTCACGTGGGACCTCTTGCTCTCCTTTTCCTTTCTTTTTGAAAGGAGGAATTGCGCAATTTGTAAGTGCGCAGGTTGGCCGCAGGTACACCACCGAAAAAAAAGAGAGGCAAAGGGGGGAGCAAAGGGAAAGGGGTCGAGGCTGAGCCGAGGAGAGTTAGTTAGTCCCAGGACGCCCGAGCGAAATCAAGTAAATCGGGAGCTGAACATCGGATAGGAGTGAGTAGGAGCTACCCGTCGGAGAGTGAGGCAGTGAGTCCAGCTCTCACACGATCGAGGGGGTAATCCTTGGCCCATGGTTGTCTAATAATCAACCAAGTGGTACCCTTCAATCTGCTTAGCTCGAACGACGGAACTTTCCTTGGTTTTTTGTATAACATCTTGTTTTGTTGTTCTCCTTTTTTTTCTTTCTCGTTTAAGTTACTGGCTTGCAATTGTTTCTTCTCTGCGTTTTCCGTGCGATTCTTGCTCCGTGTCTTTTTTTTCCGTTAATGCGCTCATTAGTTGTGTGTCTCTTCGCCCGTGTGGTTATGATCTAAAAATTATTTTGTGTGCGTTCTTTAATTTAGTTAGTCTGCTCGATTTTATTTATTCTAAGGGCCGCTGTGCATTGTACTTGCGTTATAATATTTTGTTTTTTGCATCGCCAAACCGGCCAAGAAGATAGTGTTGGCCTCGTTTGATTTTTTGTTAAGACCTCAAGTGATTTTTCTTTTGTTTGTTTACGAATATATGAAAAGCACCAACACGCTAGAGTGCCTGGTTATTCTATAAGGATCTAATTTCCAGGAATAAAACCGTAAACGCGGCGTGTGTTGGATTTGATTTTCTTTTTGTTTTTGTGTCGCACAGACGTCGTCACGCGCTTATTCATTATTTTCTTTTGGTTGATCCAACGAGCAGTGGCGCTGACCTTGTACGTATTGCTTTAATATACGCCAGATCATAACAATATCAAGTTCGCCTTACAGTCGTTGTCATACGCGAACAGTTTATACTTAAATTCTTGGAACTCACCTCCGACGACTATTATCATTTTCTTTTACGTTCGGCCATGCGACTTACTNACTGAGCAAGTTAGTGTTAGTAAAAAGTAAGGGTTCTTAATGCATTGAAAAAAATTGTTTTATTTAATTTTTATATGAAGACCATCTATTTGCGAAAATAATAATTTTTTAACACCTCTTTGTTAAATTTAACATAATACATATTATTAAAAGAAATTATTAGTAATTTATACAATCGTTTTGTTGTATGCTGTTAAGATTTATCTCATCGTAATTTAATGTTTCAAGATGTGTTTTCATTTCTGAATTAATCCTATTTTTTTTTTTTTTTAGACAATTCCTTGCAGTTAAGGCGTTTACGCTCACGGCCCAGTACGATGATGCAATTTCAAACTTTTTTCGACGTCAATATAAATCTGGGTCGTCCCAAATGACTCTTCGCTATGGTATGAACCCTCACCAAAAACCAGCCCAGCTGTATACGACACTTGATAAACTGCCAATTACCGTAGTTAATGGTTCACCAGGTTACATCAATTTGTGTGATGCTTTAAACGGATATCAGTTGGTCAAAGAACTTAAGGCTGCTTTAGGGATTCCTGCAGCTACTTCATTTAAGCATGTGAGTCCTGCAGGTGCTGCTGTTGGTAAACCACTAGATGAAACACAAGCCAAAGTTTGTCAGGTTAGTTTTTATTTCTTTTATTTCTTTCTGTAAATTGTTGTTGTTAAGATTCTATGAATTAAAAAAATAAGTAACTATACGTAACTATCTATGTTTATTAGTGCTAGGAATAACAGTTATCTTAAGGCCAGTAGTATAACTATTGAGCATTCTTTTTCAAGCTTTATATAAAAAAATTTTTCTTACCAGTTAAAGATTTTCAAAGTTATAATGAGTACAGATTTACTGAAATTCATTTTTCTTCTATACAAGTTCTTTCACATTAAAAGACGATAATGCTTAATGTATATAATAAGCAGTATGCAAGTGCATAAACAAATTTTTAAAATGCTTAAAAAACTTTTGAAATAGGGTTGACGTTATTGAATACTGGATTTTTAAAATATTTCTATACTTACAAGTTACGATGTAAAAAGATGGTGTTTAGAAAAAAATGATTTATTTGTACATTTAGTTCTTTATTCTTAGTGTAACATCTTGAGCTACAACTTTTTAACCTTTAATGTTTAATTGTCGAAGTAAAAGAAATTAAATATTTTTTCTACTTTCTCTCAATGTCTATGTAACTTAGAAATCTACAAAGTTATGCATAAATAGACAACTACTTGAATTTTTTAAACTTATGTCATAGAATAATTGCATACTTACTGCAAAAATATGAGTATTAAAATATCTAGAATGTTTTTTTATGTTAACATACGCATTTAGTATTGTTACTACTTTGAAAACAACTTTTTACAAATAACTTTAGTAATTCTGTTGCAAAAAACTGAAAAAGTGGAAGGAAGGTTGTACACTTACTAGTAACTTAAATTTATAATCAATTTTTTTTATTTCTTTTCTCGCCATGCATGGGTAAAAATGTAACTGAGGGCGTGAAACTATTTAAGTTTAATGAACTTATGAGATTTTTATGTATGTGTTTTACACTTTAGAAGCAAACAGTTAAGAATTTAAATAAATAGCACAAGTTTTCTATTAGACGAATATAAAACTATTATTCGGTCAAGAACCAAAGAAAAAAAAAGTTGAACTTATTTCGTTTTTAATCACTATCTAAACACCCCTCTGTAGTTGCTGTATTTCTAGTCAATAAATATTATAACTTTAAAATCACAGCATGGTACAGCAAGAAAGTTACTTTCCTAATAATTACCCTTCATTTAATCATGCACAACTTATTAGCCAGTTACTGTAATGAAAATAAAAACCTCGTCATTTTGTATAATCTACAAATGTATTAGATGTCAGAAAGTTAGGAAAAGCCTACATGTCATCGTGGCACTACGTTCTGAAAGGGTAAAATATATACAAAACGAAACATCTCCTAGACGGCAAGATCGATTAATATGTTTTTTTTTGCTTTTTTTTTTGTAATTTCTTTTAGTAAATTAAAGTAATACAATACAAAACTGATCCTAATACAGCGCTAACTTTTTGAATAAAGATGTACCTCCAATTTCCTTACTTTTTGTGTTAGCAATAGTAAGATTATTATCTTTATTAGAACATTCGATCCAAAATTCGTAATAAATGGTAACGATTACTGATAACAAATATTTTTAATCTTAAGATAAATATTAAAAATCGTCGCGTGTAATCATTGGAATTTCCCAATTTTTTTCGGAAGACGTATTTTCCAAAAAAAAATTTATATTCTGATCACGAATAAAATGTCAAAATTTAAATATTTGCATTGTATAAGTATAAAAATCTCACCTAACCTTAAAATGAAAAGTCAACCCCAAATTTTAACACTTATTCCATTACTAGTAATTAAATCATTATCTTTACCACAGGATTTAATAGGAAACTGGTGGTACACCGTTTGAGGAAAAAGAAGAGAGTAGTTTTGATGCTAATAAAAGAAATCTTGAAATGACAGATTTAAGATGGCTGCCAGAAGTCACAGAAATTTCACAATTATCTTCTTAAAATTGTTTTTTCAGAAAATTTTTCATTACTCGATGAGGGATAAACTATTAAGTTCTACATATTTTTTGTGTAAGCATATTTTTAAGTATCAAATGAAATATTTTTAACGAGTTTTTTTTTTTTTTGCTATTTTACCAGTATTTTTGTGATTGTAAGGTGGACTCATACAAACATTACGTAGAATTATTATAAACTTTTTAACGATTGAGGTCTGTTTTGTTTGAAATTCGAAAAAAAAAAAAACATAAGTAAAAAGTAAGGGTTCTTAATGCATTGAAAAAAATTGTTTTATTTAATTTTTATATGAAGACCATCTATAACTTTTCAAATAATTTATTATCTATGTTTTAAAATTGTGTTACCAATGGTTTTTAGGTCTATTATTACGAGTAAATCAGTAATTTAAGTATGTATTAGGTTCGAGTACGGTAATAAATTTTGTTTGGTGTTCACACATGTCCTACGGGATCAGAAAAAAATAAAAACTTAAAGTGTGACAAAAACTTAAATTTTTGGTCTAAAAAATTATTTTTAACCTTTGTTACCATTTGTTTGTTATATAAATAAATAATGAATTTTCCAAGCTGTCTATTTTGTAGAAAACTTAATGAGAAAAAGATTGTCGGTCGTAAAATTACTCTACGAGTTATAGAGGTGGAGATCAAAACAAAAAATTTAATAAAAAGATGACAACAAACAATAAGTTTGTAATAAAAAAAAAAAGTTAACTGCAGATTTGGACAAAACTATTTTTTCCATATTTCTGGAAAAATTCTGTTGTGAAATGACAAATTTTCCCTCGACTGAACAACATAAAATGGTATCGCACTTTTTGTTTTAGGGCAATAAATCCAACAGCCACTTTTACAGCCAGTAGAATCGGTGCAATAGCGTGGAGTACGCGAAGTGGGAAGAGACTAATACGTTATATTCTTATGTTGATTAAAGCTATAAGTATATACTAACAGCAGCTGCTATAAATGAGTCGATAGTTCTAACGGTACGCGACGCAGGGAGGAGGATCTACTGACCGAGTATAAACAAATAAGGCCAAGCAAAAGAGAGCCGTCTGGTCTTTCTGCGCGCATGAAGATAGAGAGAGAGAGAGCTGACTGTGGCAATGTATATAGCTTTAAAAACGGCTGTTTTGCTATAGCGAGATTAGAAAAAAGACTTGTTACACTTTTTCCGGTCTAGTTCCCATACGCCCAAAACTCATGACGCGAGAAAAGGAACTTTGTTTTAAAAACAAATTTTAAATTAGTAGTATGCATTATTATGAAATTTATAAAAATGATTTAGTATTTTTAACTCACAGTTTCACTACAATGCTTTTCTTGAGAACGAAAAATAACACTATTTTATCGCTTTTGTCGTAATGTATATAAAAAAATGTTTTGGCTATGTTAAGGTAATCCAAATATTATAAAAAAAATTTACTTTTAATTAAAAATTTTACTAACTTCTCCTATATAAACAATGGCTTACTTAAAGTATTCCCGTTCATTGATTTTTAAAATTATGTGTAAGAGAGAGTCTCGTCACAGGAAAGTAGACCAAGGAAAGCGATGTCAAGTTGCGGTTACAACTACATAGCAAACATACCCTAAATCGTTTTGGGAACATCGTTCTGACTTGGTGATATGCTCCAGTTCTAACGTAGAGCTGCAAGTTCTGATTTCTGCTAATACGGTGGCTGCAAGACCTTGCGTCCCCATCGTCCTTCCATAACCCGGGCCCTCATGGCTAACTTTGACGACCACGTAGAGCTGCAAGCTCTGGTTCCCGTTTATGCAGTAAGTGTATGATCTTACACCCCCGGTGTCCACCTACAAAACCAGAGTTTGAGAATGAAATCTTTGACGAATCTCTACATTTGTCTTCTTTGATTACTTGTGATTTATTGGAAAACAATCCATTTCATGTTTTTGAAAGAAACGTACGTTTTGATACCATTTTTTTACACCCTTTAAAAAGAAATGTAACTGCTCAGTTCTAATTTGATCAAAATAGATTATTCCATAGATAACCTTCTTTTGTTCCTCCATTGTGCTCCACAGGACATCAACACTTGCGATTTTAAAACACTAATTAATTAAGCAATTTATCTGATCCTTTATATAATCATAGACCTGGAAAGCAAAATAGTTTCTTTTCTAATCATACTTAGTCAAACGATGAGTCAGCAACGCATTTCTTTGATTTAATGCAAAAAACTTTATCTTTGAAAAATAATTTTGTCAAAAATAATCAATCAAATAAAAGAATTGCTGTGCATAGAACCACATAATTTGGGATTCATAGATTTTACTACTAATTTTTAAAATGCAATTAACGTAGTTAGAACTCAAACCATTTAAATACATTATATAGTGCAGATCTAGAAAACAAAGTCCTCCAAAAGCTTCTAAGTTCAATGATGTATAATTATAGACATTTTGTGGCAAACATCTCAGTTGAAAAATCAGACTTGGAAAAAATTTCAAATTTTTTGTACGATGAAGCCCAATCTTCCCTAGTGGCAGGTATGATTGAATCTCAGTCAAATTCATCACGTGAAAAAAAATAATCGTTAAATATCTGAGCTCAGATCAAGTAAAAGATCTGATCGTTACTCGCATGAAAAGATGGAGCAGAGTACGCAAGCTTATCTAGTGATAATCACTAACACTATTCATTCGAACGAATCATCAACCAAAAATGCATCTATTTATCATTGTTTTTACTGTAGTCATAAAAATCAAAATATTGGAAATTCAAACGATTGTGATTGAATTTTATCCTTTCAACGATGGAGTTTCGTGAGAAAATAAAGATAATGCTTTAATTGTTTGTTAGAAGAACATGCACGTAGAAAATGCACACAAGAAGTATGTAAAGTATGTCAAGAAAAATATCATGTATCACTGCATATTGAATAAACTCAAATTAGACCTTTTAAATACTTGAAAGTGATTCAAAGTAAATCAAAAGACTCCCAAATTAAAAATGCATTTAATACAGGTCTTACAAGTTGACTAGATTCAGAATCACTATTAAAAATTGTTTCCGTTTACGTGATAGGTACAAAAAACAAGTTCAAAATAAAAGGGGACGTATTAACTTATAATTTTAAAAATGTATTGATTGTAACCGATCTTGTACTACCCATGCAGAGAATGCGTTGAACAATCAAAATATTGTAAGGACAAAACAGACATAAAAATTAATCCATATCATGATACACTTGATTCACTATTGAAACAAAGTCATTGCAATTAATGACAGACAAAAGCGTTTTATTTTTTGAAAGGAATTAATTTGTTTATTTGACAAAGTTTCCTAGAGTACACAAACTATGGTTCACACGGCTCGAGTAGTACTGAGCAAGTTAGTGTTGTAAAATTAATCATTACTCTTGAAAACAATATGATGAGCTTGATAAACTAGTAAGGTCGTATTTTGATGCGTTGGGTATAATATTATTAAAACCAACAGACAATGACAGGTACAAGATCGAAATACTAGATCGTACTTGCAATAAGAAAAATGGCGAGTAGACAGTTGGTTTATTATGGGAAGACGAAAACAAACTTTGCTCTGATTGATAAATAACAGCACTATTCAGATTAAATCTTTTAAAAAAAAGCTTATTCAAGATAGAAATTACGCATCAACCTATATTTGAGAAGTTAATAGACTATTTGAATATAAATTATTTCTGAAAAAGCTTTTTTAAGAGAAAAAGAATCGTAATGGCTAGAAACAAATGTCTATAATCACATAAACGACGATCAGCAAAAAATTAATCAATCAAGGAATTATATTTCACCTCTATTGATAGATTTTTCGTACTATCCTTCTCTTAAGCGTCTTTTATCCGTATTAACTTGTGTTTTTAATGCCATATATTGTATGCACAATCTCAGCTATACCTCTTTTGATATTTCGATTTAAAGCCAGAAGTCATTGCACGATACCAAGTCAATAATGGAACAATAATTGCATTGAAACAAAAAAATCAGGTATCAAACAAAGTAGAATCTAAATTTTAATGCCGTATCTCGATGAAAATAGTAGTTTTCGTACTTGATGTTGCATATCCTTTACGATAAACACCTGATACGAGGGATCTGTGAAGCAGGGCTGGAGGGACCCCTTGTGGATGCCCTAGCTGGATGCACACCAGATGCAAGCCCTATTTTTTTTACCGAGGGCATACCTTACCCTCAAAAACACCTGAGATAGAAAAAGGTATTTTGCGAGCATAAGACCGTTTAGGAATGGTCCAATACCAGTAAAAGTAGGAAGACCTCATGACAAACGCTGTGGGACACTTTTTACTTGTTTGACCACTTAAGCGGTAAATATCGAGGTCGCACATTTATTAAGTACCAATTCAGTGACTAGCATTCCAACCAAGTTTTAGTATAGTTAGTTAACGAAATATATGCTCGCGCTAGCATGCATAAAAAATTAGTAACCTAACTGTGTTTTCGTATAGTTAGTTACTTAAATATATATCTTTAAGCAAGCAACTATTGACAGTTCATAGTCCAATTGTTTTTTAGTATTAAATTGTTACAGTCAAGCCAAAGTACTTACCAAACATGGGGATCTGTTAACATTAATTTTTAGGGAATCACCGAGGATTAATAAAACTTTTGACTGTTGTTAGTCGTTTAAAATAGCGTTCATTTGAAAGTGTACGCATGTGATATAATAGCGGTTAGCAGAGCTCATAGCGCAATTGATGTTGGCCCTTTACTGATTGAGATGTGTCTGAATTTATTACATTTATAGTGGAGATAATATCTAAAGTTAACTTTTCTACAAGTATACGCAAAAGATCATTATAAATATCTAAAATAATTTATATTATATTGGCTAATATGTCTACTGGATTGAACGTTGGGAGTCACAAGACAATACAGAGATAAGATAAGACAATATAGGTTCTGAAATCAAAGTATGTATGAATATCAAGTGAAAGTTGCGAAAGTGATGATTTTAAATAATAAAGCAAAGTTACAGCTATTACAATTCTCAGAAATCTAACTATTACATTAAGCGAACTATGCTAAGGAAAGTTAGAAATGAAGAAAGAAAATTAAAAGTTTATGATTGGCATGAGCATATACTATCAAAATATGCCCATAGGCAAATAATCATCATGAATTTGCAAGCAGGCTATTTATTTTTTAGTATGATGAGTTACCAAAACATTTAGAGTTAAGCAAGCATTGGTGGTTAACAGCCTTACTATGTTTGAATAAAGTTAGTCAACTAAATATATGGACGTGTAAAAAAGCATTACTAAAAAGCAGTTTTATTGTGTTTTTACATACTTAGTTAACAAAATGGTAAATAGCAACCTAACTATTTTTTATATAATTAGTTAACTTACCATATTCTTAAGAAAGCAAGCATTAGATCAGCCATTAGAATTCTAGGTATATTTTAGTTTTATTTATCAATAAATTGTGGGCAAGCATCATTGATAAGCAACCTGCCTGTTTTCAGTACACTAGATATTATATATTATTCAGTGAGCAATCATAGGTCATTATTAACTAAACTGTTTTTAAATAAAGTTATTGAACTTAATAGTTGCCTCGATGACATCGCATTAACAAAAAGTAATGCAACCATTTCTTAGAATTTATATTATTCTTAAAATGTACTTATACACGAAAAAGTATCAGTGATTAACGAATCAACAGTTATTTAGTGTATTTATGTTTCAAAGTTCATTATGGGGTGAGTGAGCACATGAATGAGCAGCCTAACTGAGTTTTATTACAGTTAGTTAATAGAACATATGTTTGGGCAGGCAAGCATATATGGTGAGCAACTCAACCATTTGTTAGTATTATTTACTAACCAAGTGCGTCCTTAGGCAAGCAAGTATCTGCAATAAGCAATATATCAGACTGCAACAGAAGCATTGATAATGGTTAAAATAAGAACTTCAAAGAAAGCAAAGTCCAAAAAGGTTCTAACGTATCGGTCATAACTCCTTATGTTAACAATTATTCATATAAGATTGGTATATAAAATTTTTTAGCAAAAGTTAATGTTTTTTGTGTTATCTTAATATACTGACCTACATTTAAACAGTCATTTTTTATACCTGCAACAATAAAAGTGATACAATGATTGTATTTTTCGTTTTAAAGAATAAAGTGATAGTAAAGTAAATATTTAATGACAATGTTTAGTTATTATAAATTAAAAAATACTTAATATTTGTACTTTGAATTTTTTTGAATTTATTCATTTAAAAGTTCAAAGAGACTATTTAAAAGTTTGAAAAAAAGTGTCACATCACTTTTTAGTTATATTTATAGCAGCTATTTACAATCGACTATTGTTCATCATAGCAAACATCAATTGTCACTTTTTATTGCAATACTAAAAACTGTTGACTAGTTTTTTCGTAACAAGAAATTCCTGAACGTTAAAGAAAATTACTGATAATCAAATAAATGATTATTAAAATGACTTATAGCCTAAAATGTAACTGATATTTAGAAGTAAGGATATTACAAAAAAATTATTTTTCTGTAATATTGTCTGATTAGACACCTAATTGATTAGAAAAATCATAACGTAATGTATCGCTTTCGTCTAAAAATCCAAAAAGTACTAAGATAGATAAATAAGCAGGAAAAAAAATGGTTCAGAAAGTTCAGCAATTAATAGCACAATTTTCAAGTATGGATAGTGAATAATGAAAAAAATTATTCTTGGTCTGCATATATATTTTCATAAAACAATATTTCTTAATACTTTAAGAACCCTTTTTTTTATCATACAAATTATTAGCTGATAAATTCTACCAGACAACTTTATAAATTACTATAGAGCTTGATTATTTTTAGTACATGAGACTGCTAAGATGAAATTAAAAACTTTGGACTCTAATTTCTATTAATAATTAAGAATTTTAATTTTTTTTGACATATCTTTCAAATAAAACTGACCTTCATCTTAAAAAGTTTATTATAATTCTGTGTGCTGTACGTATAATAGACATTTAAAAATTATTTTTTTATTAGTAATGAGAAAAATGAAGAAATTCAAAGCTATTTTTTTGTTTTAAGGCAAGGACGTAGTTTTCATGATTTTTTAACAAAAATGTTAAAATTTTGACATTTTATTCGTAGCTAGGATGTCAAAATTTTTTTTTTAAAATATTATTTTAAAAAAAAGATTGTGGAATTTCAATGATCACAGGCAGCCATTTTGGATCCATCATTCTCAAGTGTTGTTATTAAACGTATAACTATTTGTTATCTATAATCCTAATCATTTATCACAAATTTTATATTAACTGATATGCTGAAGACAATGATTTCACTATAAGTAATGCAAGAAATAAGAAAATTTGTAACAAATCTTTATTTTTACGGCAAGGACAGTATACCGATCACTTTTCTATAGTTTTTTTTTAACCATAAGAAGTAAACTTTAATAATAATTTTAAAAAAATAAACAAAAAACTTGTAAATTAGACCTGCTGTTTGGGAGATATTTTATTGCGTAATGACTTTACCGTTTCAGAACACTGTGTGGTGGCTTGGTCATTAGCTTAATTTGTCTAGTCAGATTTTCATAAGTGCCCCTTTACATCTTCGGTAACGGAAAAAGTTTTAGTATCTTTGCTTGTATGGGTCCTTGAGTATTTTTTTATTTGAAGATAGCTTGTCGAACTATAAATAATAATGGTAAGTATGTTAGAGATAAGAATCGGGAATCGGTCAACAAAAGGAACAAGGCACATAAAAAATGGATTAACTACAAAAAGTTCACATTCTATTTTTACTTTCATTAGGTTGGAGCCAGGAGCCTCTACCTACCATACACTCGAATATCTCAAACAGTACTGCCTCTCTCCAGCACTTACCTCGCGTCGCTCGCTGAGGTTCTCCCCTTGCCCCTATCACTCCAGCTCTCCCCGCTCACTCCATTCAAATGCTTATATGAGGGTTGGTAGCTCCTGGCTTAGTACATATATATTTTAGTAGCTATGTAACGATACGTACAAAACGTCTTTTTGGGATAAGCGGCTGCGCCCACGAGCGCTACAGTGAGTTTGTTACTGTATTAATGACCTGAAACTCTCACCGTGCTCTTTCTTACCAGTAACACTCGTAGGGTCAGCTACTTACTAACAACACCATATCCCGTTGTTTCATTACGCTGACAAATGAGTTTGGGTCTCCTCACGCAGGAATCAGGCACCTGCCGATCAACCCTTTTTCATACTCTCTACTTACCCATGCACTACAAAATCACCGGGCTCATTTCTCCTACTCCGTTGGTCGCTTGGTCGCGAGACGCTAGTGTCGTTTGCAACAATGTATATGTTTAAAAAGTTTAATGTTTAATATTTATATTAGTTTAATTACACACAACTTGCTTAAAAAAATTCAATGACATAATTGTGCATAATAATATGACCTCTTACTAAAAAAAGTAGAAGTTTGAATTATGTTTCCGTGATTTTAATCTTATTTAATTTTGGTGGAACTTACGTACAAATTCTTACTCCATACCCCCTTTATACACATCTCGTTTCCCCCAATAGAACTTTATGCATTTTCCTTTAGAAATAAGGTAATAGAGATTCAGTTTTTGCATGATTTTTAAAACATATAATTTACAAACATATCATCGAATCTCTTCTTACTTTCCAAAAGATCCTGCAACATACTGTATGTTATTACATTGAATAGTTCTCTATCCTTTTCTATGGAAATAGAAAAACTTTACTTTTTTTTAACTCAATAAGATCTATTTTACCATAATCTTAGTTCTCCTACATCACATAAAGTAATTTTTTTCCATATAGCATATAGGTGAGTAGACATAATTACTGGATTTGTTACATTGTTGTAATTATTGAAATTATTTTGCCTTACAGAATAGTAAAAATACTATAACCATAAAAGTCGTGACTGATTAGTTTCGTGTGGAAGATTCTAACCAAGGTTTTTCAAGAAAATTTTTATACTTCAATTTCGTGTGTGTGGGTGTGTGACAACTTACTTTTTAAGATTCTACAGACCTTTGCACGTAAAAGTAGGAGTGAGGAGTAAGAAAATAACAAGTGTAAGAAAAGTAACAGCAGGAACAAGCACAATAAGCAGAACAATTTACTAATGTACTAAATTTTTTTTTAAATATTAGTGGGGCTGTCAACTTTATGTATGTATAATAGCATACTATGTAGCATTGTAAATGTCTAGACACAACATACGGTATTTTTAATTACACGCTGCAGTTGCTCAAGAAACATTTTTTGTACTTGAAAGACGTGCAAAAGTGATAAATATACTTTTTGAAGACATGTATATTTTAAAAAAAATTTTTTATTTCAGTTTATAATGGATCAATATTAATAGTTGGATGAAATAAAAAAAATTTATCTATAAATAACCTGACACAAAGTAATTAATTCCTGGTACTAATCCGTATTGGTAACGTTACATATTATAGGTGAATTATCATCTGGGTAACGCAACAGCTGGATATTTCAAGAGTATATAGAAGAATGGTCGAAAAACTAACTTTGATCTACAACAACTGTATAAACTTTAAAAAGTATACATGTTTTTCGTCTATATTTGACCTATAAAATATGTATGTTGTAACATTAAACCCGGACAACTTGGCAGACACATACAACTACCCTGAGCACAATGCTACGATCATGACTGTTATAGTCCTACAGTTGAAATTACTAGTAAAGATATATAAATTTTAACAGGTAGGATTACACTGTACTCACTCGTCGTATCTCTATATTTTTATACAAGTTTTGCCATTAAGTGCAAACAATTAAATATATTTGCAAGTAAATAAGCGAAGGCACATATCGTGCTTCTTTTTTAAATCAAAATATTAACGAAATTGAAAATTATGCCAATGAACCTAATATGTATTTTTTTCTCAAAGATTTTGGCATTTTTTTTGATTTTGAGATTCACGCAGAGTATCATAGAGTCTTACATGTAGATTTCTACCTCTAAAGTTATCAAAAATTATACATCAATCAGCAAAATATTTAACTGGTTCTCGAAAATCTCTGAAAAACAACGTTGATTGGTTCGAGGCCCAACTTTATTCGAATGTTTGACAACTATTGACAGTCTTACTTATCGAACTTTCAAAGCTGCCCACCATGCACTATAGCCATACAAAATTATGTTTTATGGAAAAATAAACTTACAGATGCTGCTTTGTCTGATGAATTCCTGTAAATTACGAGATTATTCGCCATCATTTAAGTTTCTTGTAAGCCATTGCAATCTTAAATCTTGTGGGATATGTTCAAACAAAAATTATATGAAGATAATGCTCAATCTGTACGGATTAAACTTTACAATTTTAAATCTAACTTCTCTGAGAAAATACTCAAAAAAAGTTTTATTCAAATTAAAAAGAAGGTGATCTTTCTTTGAGAAAAAAATTTTTGTTAAACTTAGGCTAAATAAACGAATTCAAGATAAACTTTATACAAATAATTATGTTGAACATTCTATCAAAGAGAGTTACAACTATAACTCTATAACTTTTTCAATAATTTTGCTAAGCAAAATCTTTCTACGCTGGTTCCAGATCAATGACAAGCTTTGAATTGTCTAATTTATAGTGTCTTGAATAACCGTAAGAAATCTTCTTCATCGATGATCCTGGAGGCACTAAAAAAACATTTCTAATAAACCTAGTATTGGCCAAAACAAGATCTGCTAGATAGATTTTCCTTGCTGTAGCATCTTCTGGCATTTTTTCCACTCTCTTGAGTAGAGCTGGAACAATTAATGCCACTTTTGAGCTTCCATTATGTACTTTTTCCACAGAAACCTACATGTTTCCAACCCGTGGAAATTTTTTTGTTAGAAGAATTCTTCAACACATAATATTTATCGTATAAGATAAGTGCAAAATAAGTCATAGAGCTTAAAAATTAATAGAACGTTACAAGATTTTAAATCAAACCAGAAATGAATGGATGGAATTACATTTTTTATTGCTGATAATTTCGGGATAACGTTCCCAGTAATCTCGATAGGAACTGCAGTTAATATTATTAATGTCCATTTAAATTTATCTCTTCTCGGGCCTTATGTGGAGTCTCTTCATTTACTTTCTAATATGAGAACACACCTCTGTGGATGACACATGTAATTTCCAACACAGCTGTTCAAAATTCGCAACAGCACGATGAAAACCAAAAACGGTCTTATCTCCGTGGATCAATTGATTAGAGGACTAGTTACAACTGTAAATGATATGATTACTAAAGTGTATCCGGACATTAAAAATTAATCTAAAAAATTATACTGATGGTTATGTGAGACAGTGATAGTTTCACTCAGAAATATAACAGCAGAGAAAATTAGTAAAAGCATTCTTGAAAAGTTCGCAGGTCCAGTATCTACATTGTTGTAACTTTTTCAGATCCAAATACATAACAGACGTACATAGTAAAAAAAATACGTTGAAGATTTATCAAATTATATTTTCATGGAGAAACTTTCGATTTTTTCATCAAATTACTATTGTCTTACATAAATTTAATGTTGAAACATCGCGCGAAGTTCAAATTTTAAACTTCGCGCCCGATAGCACCACCTACCACTTGCTAGATGGTGACTACTGACTTCTGAGAAACACCACACGTATTTAAGCAACTGGTAAACGAGAAACAAACTTCTTTACTAATGTTTTAAGAAATTACTTCTTGCATATTTCATTAGGGGTAAGTGTACCTATCTCCGTGCTCTGCCCTATTACCGTGGATTTTGAAAAACTGATGATTACTTGCTCAAAATAAGAAATGTTTCATATAAAATAATTTTTCAATTTTAATAATCTAAAATGACGTTAATGTANATTGTTTAAAATAAAAAAAATCACGAACTAAAAAATTGATAAAATAAATAATTAACAAAATATACCCAGAAGACCGTTTTTTATTCGAATGCAATATTCGTAGAGATCTTTTTTTTCTATGTCGCCTGTCCAAGGGCCGGACTCATAAGCTTTAGTTCATATGTATTAAATTTATATATATGTCAAGTTTTTTATCAACATAAAATTTATATTGCACACAAATTTTTTTTAACGTTACGCATTATCTAGGTTGGAGAAAAAATTGGTAAACTTTGTTAAAATACTTCACATATTTTCATGAAGAGGAACAAATGATTTCTACTTTTTCTTGGTAAATAGGGCTACCATTGAGGTCCACGGCATAAATATTCTATAAGATTATTTGTTGTTATTGGATTCTTTATACAAATATCATGTCATGAGTTTTTTTTTATACATTCAATAACGTAATTATCAAACGTATTGAGAATTTAAGAGAGAAAAAAACTAGCGTGGTATAGCACTACGTTAAAGTTGGTATGAAAATGTATTAACAAATAATATAGACAAAATAATTATGAAGGGAAAGGTACAAAATGATTTAAGAGTGCTAGTATAAATATTGGAGCATTGTTCAGACTATGCTAATAATAAATTATAATCCTTTACATAGGCTTTTAGGCAGAAGGTAAAAGGTTTCACTTAACATCTAATACTTTATCTCGAAATCAGAGCTGTAAGATTCAATACATCTACTTTATTTTTAGTCCTTAATTATGAGTCACATAACTCCATACTTTAGAAAGTATTACTAATTTCAAATCACAGTAATGGAGCAAAATCTTTTGAAATGATAAGAAGAGTTGACAGAATACTTTATAGTTAATATAAAGATGCTACTATTGCTTTAGATTTAGTGTAACACGATTTCCAAATTTATAAAATTTTTCGAACAATTGTTATGTCAATATGAAAGAATGCATATTATAAACTTATTGAGGATTAAAGATAAAACAAACCAGGACGCCATAGCACTACTTTAAGGGTTCACGGAAAGACCTTTTTCATTGAAAATCCGCTACTTCAATATTTGATCACAAGAAGTACTAGACCAACGTTATATTTATTGCTTACTTACACAGAAATTTTTTTCTCACCTTCAGTGATCTTAAATTATCTACTGAGTATACTGATTTTAGGACATCAGTACGACTAATTATTGGAGGTGGTACGGTTTTTTCCCTTACCATCAGTAAGGTAAATGTCCCTATTGTGAGACAGGGATCAGCGTACTAATGAGTAACATAAGCTATTTAAAACTAAAAAATACATATTACTGGGAAATTTTTTGTATTATAATGTAAAATTATGTGTTCTAGCAATTAGAAATTGATTTTAGTGTTCAAATAAGATTGCAATAATAATTTAATTTGAAATAATGGAGAAAAACATGAGGTCCCGATTAATGGCACACCAAAAAATAGCATGGCCCAGTTGTCCCACTCTGTCAGTCCCAGTTTATGGGACATATAAAAACTGTAAGATTTAGCCTACCGCGATAAAAAAAAATATGTTGTAGCTTATAAAAATTAATAAGTAGTATAATAATATAAAAAATTATTTCTTGAAATTTAAATCTAAAAAAAAGATTAGGAGGGATCGACTTGATCACATATGACAAGGCATCTACGATCCTAAAAAAAGCCTAAGAAATAGTTAAAAGAACATAACGATATTTATGTAATAGTAATGGCGATTTTGATGATAAATAAATTGTTTTAGAATAAGATTTCAGACAGATTCTTTCAGTTTCAAGAACTAGTAATAGATGCATGATAGTACACAAAAGTATTTCGTCGTTTTATCTTTAAACATACATAAAACACAATTGTTTTGTATTCTAAACCGTAATATCAATATTTGTTTAATCAACACAACATGTGGTAATTTATCATCATTATTTTTAATTTTATACTGAGAACAATTTTCCTTAGCCT
The DNA here is from genome assembly GCF_000648655.2 of Copidosoma floridanum. The sequence continues at coordinate 15,832 of NW_019380125.1, read as the reverse complement.
TAGCGTTATTCAAGACTATAAATAAATCTCAAGGTGAAAATTTTAATAATTTTTCATGACATGTGAGAAAACTACCGTTTTTTCATGGTGAATTATAAGCCACGTTAACAAGATGCAAAAGTATAAGTGGAATACATATTTCAATAGAGCGTGATAATAATTTGGAAATAAAAAATATTGTTTGGAAATAAATTTTTTACGTTAACTAATCTAAACTAGCTTACGAAATTCAATTTTTGTACGTTACAAAAGTTCTAACTGATATTGAGATCTTCAATTGAGACACAAGGTAGGGATTGTAACTTTTAACATACACACAAAATTTTATCGAGACAGGTTGTGAGCTATTCGCGAACCACTAAGAAAACTAAAAAAATGTCCTTTCGTAAAATGGCCATGAAAATGTTTTGACAAAACGTTGCTTCATTATACAAAAACGCTTTTTTCACCCCTTTCTTGTTAGGTGAGCTGTCACCGTCCCACTACCCAGCCAAGAGCGACGAGCGTGAAGGACCGCTTTTTCACCATTATTGCTTGACATACTTCATCGTCATTAAATAAAACGGCTTTAGAGATCTTACAGATAAACTTGAAGCGAATAAGAGCGTTTTTGAATAATTAAACAAACAAGAGCGTTTTTGAATAATGAAGCTACATTCCACCAAAACTCGTTTATGGGCATTTAACTAAAGGACCTTCTTTAGTTTTCTTAGCGGTTGGCAAAAAGCTTACAACAGAGCTTACTAAAATTTGGTGTGTATGTTAAAGGCTATAAAACCTACCTTGTGTCTAAAATTAAGCTCTCAATATCAATTAAAACGCGAGTAATTGAATTTTCACAAATATGCTTAAAAACTACAGTTTTTTGCAATTTCTGAGAAAGTGGCTTAACTGAGTGGAGCTCAACGGCGGGCGCTTATTCTTTTATTGTTAACTCATTGTTAACAATAAAAAAATCATAGTTAATGACTCACAATTTGTTTTTAAGGTCTAAAAAACAAAAAATTATATTAGATATTGGTGAGAGCCACCAATTGTTTAAAATATATAGTCCTACACACCAAAAATATTTTTTTAAATTTATAAAGTAAGAAATTAACCTAACAATTTCTTTTAGTTTTAGTATGTGTTACAGCAATTAATTATTATTATTATCAAAGTTTCAACAGTATAGATTTATATTAAAAAAAACTTCTCTTTTTCAAGGGAGAGTTATATGTCGCAATATCAAAATGTAAAAACAAAAATAGAACTTTTATACGAATTGAACATGAAAATAATTGGGACATTAGAAGAGAGCTTGAGGAGAATTTTCCGCTGACAAATAGCTTACAAAATTAAAGATGGAAAATGATAAAACTACTAACTATATTCTTTATCAAGTAAATTTTAAATTTAAATAAGTTTGAAACAAGGCAAAAATTTTTAGTGCATTTACATCTTTTGAATTAAATTAAGAATTCGCTACATAAAAGTCATAAACCTAGTGCCTATAGTATGTAGGTCATTGGATAAAAATTTTAAAATACTGTATATCAGGTGTAGGAGGCAAAAAAGTGAAGAAAATTTATATTTATTATAGATTCATCATAACAGAGGGTACAAGATGATAGCAGAGGGGTCCCGGAGCTTCTAAAAATTGCTAACCCCAGGCCCACCACACGGAGGTGGGGTAATTGGAATATTTTTCCCCTGGCTCCAGGTCAGGGGAGACCCCCAAAAAGATTAAAACAAAAAAATGTATAACCTCATTTTCTTGCATTTTGAGCTATTTTAGAAGAAAATATTTAAATATTTATACATAACTTTTAGATTATGGTTAATTTTCCAAACGTTTTTGTAAATTCTAGTAAAAATGACCACAATTTTATGATTTAAAATTTTGTTTAACTTGCTGTCATTTTCCTAAAATCATTAATGACATCATCACAATCTATTTTTTCTAACTTTTTTTTTATCCATACTATCATACAGTTATTTAAACGCTATCGACCCTTAATGACCTTATCTAATTTTTTGATTTTCAATTTGCTAAAGCCTCATTCACCTGTGGCAACACTGATGGGTATCACAATAAAAAGACGTAAGCAAATACATACTTGAAATTATACTGTTTGGAGATCTTTATCATACATTCAATTAAGCAATTTTAGTGCTTAAGAAGTTGTTCCTAATTTATCAACTGTCAATATATTTTGTATCTTGTACATAATTTTTAATTTTTTTATCGAACTTATATCTTCAAGATAGCGATTTTTTAAGGGGTTGCAATAATGTATATTGTTTTTCCTTTACTAATTCAATAAAATTAGAAAAATTAGGAAGAGGCATAAAAAGACAAGATACGCAACCATTCGTGCTTATAATTTTACTCCAATCAGATTTAAGATTATCAATTGCAGTTAAAAAAATTTTCAAATTTAAATTTCTGTTCAGGTGAATTTATAACATCGGATGATACCTCGTCATAAAACTTTTTTGTCGTCTGAACCAAAATGTTTTTTTCAACTTGATAGAGGTATCCATACTTGTTGCTTTTAACTTAGCTTCGTTAAAGATTGTATATCACGAATCATGCATGATTAAGATTTCTGTTAATAAATTTTTCATTCGATCACTGGCATCTCGTAAAGTTATTCTAGAACTTCAAATAATTTTATTCTGATCAGCAATTGATTTTTAGACCTTATGCCACATTTCAGTTAATTAAATAAATTAAAATAATTAAAAATACTCTATTAGTCTAGAACTTTCAGCTTGAACTTCAGATGACAAATTTAATTTTTTAATTTTGTTAAGAGAATCCATAATCAATTAAGAGTATTTTACTAATGGTTGTACAGTAATGATTCGAGTACTTCATCTTGCAGTTGATACTGAATAAAAAGATACTTCGAAGGTTTTTTCTAAATTTTTCACCTGGCAGGACTTGACGAGAATATGTTATATACTTTTTTTACATTTCCAAAGTCAGATTTAACTTAAACCCTTGTTTCCACTAAATAAACTCCACACAAATTTAATGAATGAGACATAAAAGCAAAAAAAAGTAGCAGAAGGATTCTTTGCAAAAGTTCTGTTTTGAACGTTGATTTCGAAGGTACTTCAAATTAATTTGATTTTTTCTAGAGTTTTCAATGTAACGTTGAAGATATTTTCTCCCATTTTCTTTTTACAATCTATTAACTCCAGAAATTTTTCGTGTATTTCACATTCGTTGTTATTTTTTAGAACGTACTTAACAGCTGTAATAATCTCGCCAGTATGCAATACATCTGGGGTACTGTAAACTACTGTAATATAATAATGAGCCTTTTTAATTTCAGATGAAATTGTTTTCTTAACTTTATCAGCGCAAACTAACTTCTAAGAACTCATTTTGGCTTTTTCAAGACATATAATTAATAAGCTTTTTTCTTTTTGTCGAGTTCCTCATACGTATTCTAAGTAGAGTTTTAAATCAGGATTGTATTTACTAATAAATTTTACAGTTAATAAAAATATACCATAATTTTCATGTTTGACGGTAGACTCTTACCATTCAAAAGGTAAATTATTTTTAGATAAAAAAGTACAAATTCAATCAAACTACGTAACATGTTTTGCCACTTTTTTTTCTTAATTCTAATGTTTTGTTCTAAAGTCTTATATGTACGTGAAGCAGATCGAAGGTTACTTTTGCACTCTTTCCAAAAATATAATTGTTAATTTGCTGACAACTACTTTCATGATTAGAGACTTTTTGCTTCTTTTTCTTTGACTCTCGTCAAAACCACTAACTTCTATGACAAATTAAGATGTACCAGGATTTTTATCTATCGATCGGAACAAATAACATGGAAAACAAAATAGTCCTGACTCAAATGTTCTCCAAACTAACCAATCTCGATCAACTTTTTCTCCATTTTGTAGCTGCATTTTAAAAATATCTTTCATAAATTAACGATTTAGCGAATCTCTAGAAAATTCTGATGTATGATTTTCCACACCATTCAATGTATTAAAGTCTCTTTCACGTTGAGTAATACTTTTTCAAGTACCAAGATCTTCAGTTATGGTTTGAGTTTTTTCTATTGAATTATCGGATCTTTTTTTCTGAAGCATCGGTTTTGTTATATGAAGATTTCTAAGTTTTATGATTACTATTATCTAAATAATCCTCAATTGAGTCACTTGAAGTATTACTTTCTTTTTTTGATTACCATCTTTAATGTCTTTAGTAACGTAAGATACACTAAACTAATCTAAGGTTCTGCTATTTTTTAAATCTTTTGCTGTATATTTATTTTTTTATTTTTTTTTCAGATCCACTTAAGTAACTCCTCTTCATTTCCAAAAAATCTGAAGAATCCGAATATTGATATTAATTGTTAATGAACAGAAGATTATAAAATGTGTTATCAGACTTTAATGATATAGATCTGCGTTATAAGTTCTACAACTTAAATTATTATAAGGCTTCTAAATCTACTTGATTAGCTTAGATAAGCTCTGAATAAAGGTTATTTTTTAACATTAATGTCGTATTAGGATTGTGACAATAACGTGCTAAACACCATGTACACATCACCTGCTTAAAATATAGTGCATACTCTAAACTGAATTTAAAAAAAATAGTGCGTTTTTCAAAAGGTCCTTTTTATTTTTTTCTTTTTCATGTGGGCACTATACATAATTTTAAAATAGTACAAAAACTTGAAAAACGAATAAAAAAAAAAAAATAAAAAAAAATTTGTTCAGTACTCACGAAGTTCAACCATTGTGAGTACTTAGCTAATTTTTTATTTTATTTTATTAGTTTTCCAAGTTCTTGTTTTACTGAACTACAGGAATGCAGTACTTATTTGTATAGAGCTTCATTCTTCCTATGGGTCTCGTGACCCCCTTGTGACCTGAGAAATTGTGTTTCTTTATTTTATGATGTTTTTCGACATACATCTCATGTTTAATTATTTTTCGGCACTCATCTCATGTTTAAAAAATTTCGTTATTACCATGGGTCCCATGACCCATTTATACCTCCTGGTTTGTTCCTTATTTTATTTTTTTATTTTTTTAAAATTTCCCTGGTTTGTTTTATGATTTAAAATTTTGTTTAACTTGCTGTCNACGACGCAATGGAGCATCTTTGTATCAATGATCTTCGCTGTGAACATCGTCTTTATTGAAACTAGAATTTAGCACGTCACTATTAATATGCGCACATTTTACACAATAGACATCGCGTGACGTGACAGTTTTACGGCGCTAAATTCTTAATTAGCCCCGAGGGAACGCACTGTACAACGTATTGTACACATTGTACACCGTGTAACGTGATATCGTGAATAATTGTTTTTTTTAAATTTAAGCCTTTCTTTTCATTTTGATTTTTAATTGTTTATCGTTACATTTTGTTTAGTTCGTCAATGTCTTTGAATTTTTCGATTTTGATTCTTAAAGACTTGAACACCTTTTAACTTAATTTATTTACAACTAAAATTATCTTCCTGTCAGTCCATTATGTCACTGACAACGAATTCAAAGCCGTAGTATTAATTTACTTTTAAAATATTTAACTAAAAAAATAGTCAAAACTTAAAACTAAAAGTTTCAACTAAAAGAAGAGTTGTCAAGATAGTTTAAACTTAGCTAGCCCTTAAAAGAACCAATGAGATTAATGGTTAAATAGGGAACATCAACGATCAAATTTCGAGTTATTCCTTTTTATTACTCTTGATGTTGAAGAGCCAGCTGTGGGTAGCTTGACTCTTATCCTTGGAGTCTCTGTGTACGGAGTCCGTACTGGAGGAAGGTATGCCACTTACCAAAGAATATCTTGTCTTTAGGTCATTTCCTGGATAACCAACCGCTCATCGTTAAGCAGGAAAGTGGGCCTGGAGAAAACTTTCTTTGTACTAATGCCATTGGGACGACCACTAAAAACGAGGCCATTACGTCTGTCCGTACTCTAAAGGGCTGTTTTCCCTGGTTTGCATTTAAAGTTGCACGTTCTCTGACGGTACCAGGCTGGATGGTTAAATGGCCACAAAACTCTGAAGTGTTGGAGCAGGTTGTGCTCAGGCTAGATACGTCTCCTTGTATTCCCTCAGAGACGTTGGTGTTCCAAACGCCTATTTTTCTGTGGCACTCGATTATCTTGGCAATCGGGGTAAGAGCCCGTTCATTTCGCTTGCCTATGAGAGAAGAGTATCGTCGGTAGCCAGGGTGCCCAACTGCATGACTAACAATTCTGTGCCGATGAACAACTACGATAATTGACTATTCGATGGGGCATGTTATAACCACTCTTTACTATCTTTTATTGCGAAAGGCTTAAATTTTACCTCAACGGCACCTAGCAGATTCTACTAAACTGAAGCGCCAAGCTTCATCATTTTAGCAAAATTTCGGGATTGTTCTTCGTTATTGTAATTAACTATTTCAAGAAAAAAATATGCAAAAATCATCTCAGAATCATCAAGAATGTTTATGCAAAATTTCAGCAAAATCTTAGCGACTTTGCTTTATATATTAGTAAGATGGCTCTGAAAAAAAATTGTAGTTAATTAACAAGCACTTTTAACATAAATGACATAGAACGATCTTGTTTTTTTTATATTTTCAATAAATGAGAATGTCAATGAATAATCAAGCACCTACATCGGAATAATCCGATGTGCTCGAGTCTACTCCATTTTAATTTAATATTGTGTTTGTTAGTTAACAAGTACTTGTTATATACATGACCAAGTAGATTCGAGTCTTCTAGTTTGTAATAAATTAAGTATTAATTAACAATCAAGTCCATTAAAAGAATGTTCATTTGCACTTGAGTCTTGTCTTGTTAATTGTAAATAATGATGCTAATTATATATTGAGTCTTTATATTTAACTATGCATAGCTGTTATGTTAATTTATTTTTTTATTATATTCTTATATTGTATGGATAAATTCTCACGTAAATACCGTTATTCATTAACGTCGTTATATTTTATAGAGTTTTAGTAATGTTTAATAGTAACCAAATACCTTTTTATAAATAACGCTGAACACAAAACTACTTTCATTAGTTATGATGGCACTAAATTATTATTAAGAAAAATGTGAAATTAAGTGATAATAATAAAGTTTTTTTGTTTGAATAACGAAATGTGCTAGTCTTTTTGCTTAAAATAAGTAATACTACAGATTAATATAGAGGTGCCTTGACTAATTGATTATTAACAACTGATATTTACTTACAATCAAACAAAATTTAACGTATAATGTTGTTTATTTGACTTTATGTATGTTACCAACTTCAAAACTTATTATTATTTATAACTGTTATATTAAGCAAGAACTTAAAACGGCTTATTAACCTGCTCCTAAGTTTTCACTGTTTGTTAATTGGAACTGTTCTTAAAAAAGTTATCCGAACATAGTTAGGCAGTGCTCAAAAATTTTTTTTACTTTTTATTTTGCACTAATTATTTATTGCACTTATAACAACTAATAATAATTTAATACTCAGCATCCAACGTTGGAAAAAAAAAGTCTGGTTATTCATAAATATTACTATTAGTCTTCAAAATATTGAGACGTAAATAAATCACAGTATTTATGTCACAACGTATTCATGCCACATAAAAATATTATACACAAATTCAAATACATGATACTAATGCATTGTTGAATCAAGATCCCTCACTTAAGTTTAAGCATTATTTAAAATAAATAAAAAGACGAGAGTACCTTGGATTATTTAGTAATGATTGGAGGACTAAAGCATACAAGATCATTTGGTTTTATGCAATTCTTTAATTGCTAACATTATAATAATCTTATATGTAGAAGATTTCAGTGTAATAGATGATTCTGTTTCAGGTGTTTGGTTATTAATTGACATTTACATCTATTACAAATATGAAAAGACAAGATGGTACTGGATCATTCATGTTATAAGCGCTTTTTAATTAACTAACATCACAGTAAATTTAAATCGGGAAGACTTAATCTTACTGGATAATTCTGTTGAAGGTGCTTGTGTATTGATTGGCATTTTAGTTAATTTAAGATGAAAAAACGGAAATTTATAAGGTCAGTTTTACATAAAAAGTTGTTTGTTCATTATCATCATGATAAATTAAAATTGACAAGACCTGGGCGTACTGAAACATTCCTGTTAAGGTGTTTGTTTGGTTATTGAATTAAATTTAATTTATTTAAAATGAAAATACTAAAACTACTGGTTTAATTAACTCTACTGTTTCTTGAAAACGAGTAAGCTAAGAATGTGAGTTAAAGATGCTTGTTTATAATTGCTAAAAACAAACAAATTGCGCAACGAAATGCTCAACTCGAAAACTATAGTGTGAGTTAACGAGAGTAGGAGCGAGTCTCGATGCGAAAAAGGCCCGTTAGAAAAAAATGGATGTTTCTTAATAAAAATTTTCAGGTCGATTCGGAGATTAAAAACAAACAAGAAAAAATCAGATTACTTACTGAGCTTGGGTTAATGTTGTTTCAAATGAATAACAGCAAATCGTCTGAGCTCTTAAATATCAAATTAAAAGGTTTAATTAAAGATGTTCTATTTACAAGTGGTTGATTCAAATTAACACAATGTAAGTTTCTGGCTGATTTAAACAAAAGGAATGAGAGAAGTAAGCAAAATGCAAAAAATCAAACTATCAACGAGGAAAAAAACCGCGTAGCAAGAACAAAAGGTTGCCGATTTCGAAGGAGAAAAAATTTCGCAGTAATCAATAACTCAAATTATAAGCTTTCTGCGATGAATTACAATTTGACTCTACAAAAGAAACGTAGGCAGAAGGCCAAAAGGTAATCAATCGACTGGTAGAGACACGAAGTCGAATCCACGCTTACCAGTCTGAGGAGAAAGACAAACGAAGCGAGATGCTCTGGTCAAGATGTCGTTGAAAAAAAGGATTTTCTTTGACTCGGCCTTATTTTCCTTATAATTGTTCCGCTACCGGTGCCCTTGAAGTCCGAGAGACAAGAGAAGGCTCCGTGAAACCTCGAGCATAGTTCACTCTAAAGACCCCCCCACGCCCCGAGTCGTTCTCGATGGAAAGGACGACTCACATAGTTTCTCCTATTAGTCAGCTTTTAGGAAAGTACGAAAGGGACATAAGGAGCTTTAAATGTGTGAGTCGTCTATTTATCCCAACTTGTGAACTCGCGTTAGAATATACAGCCATCTTACTTCTACAGCCTTCCTCCTCGTCATAATTACACTTTACTCGTAAAGTGAACAATAATGTAACACTGTAAATTAGTCGTAACCAATTCACACGTGTCAAATGAATTATTTAGTTGAAGGCGTTAGCTTATCAATTGATATTATTACTAAGAAGGAAAGGAAGAGTTGCATTACTTGTTATTATTTATCGGAACTTAGTGATTATTATTAATCTTTATTTAGAGGTATCACTACTGTTAATTAGAATGCAGCTAGTGTTGTTAGTTTTTCACAGAGATAGTAATAAAATCATGCTTTTTTCAGAGCCGTCAATTTATAAAACTTAAATAAAAATTATTCAAATAAATGTACTTAAACGGTTACTGTAAGAAAAAAAAAGTACGCAAAGAAGGTACAAATGTAATATACAAGCTGTGCACTTGGAGAGGGAGAGTAGGAGTAGGGGAACTGGGTTAGAGACACTTTCGAGCTGTACTCTAGTAGCACCATCCTATAGCTTGTGAGTTTCTAGAGTACTGAACTTTGCTTTGAGAGAAACGCCGTCCCGTCTGTTATCACTGCACCATACCCCCGTTTCCATAAAACTCCGTGTTAAAGTGACAGCCAGCGCAAGCCCTCCTCACCAACCTCATTCACGGAGCCAATACGAACTCCGTAGCGTACGTGAAATGTTACGCGAAATAGCACAGAAAACGAGAGAGTGGCCTCTCTTTTCCTGTTATCTTCCTCATAAAGGCTCGTTCAAAAAATAATCCATTCTCGGAAGTGCAGAAAATATGATTATTGACGGTACACCTTTTTCTGATAGTAATGAAGAGACCAAACCAAAATCTAAACCAAACTTTTGGATAAGAGTGGTATTGTCTATATGATAAGTTGTGAGTGTGGTGCCAAATATATAGGATACAGTAAAAGATTTTTAAAGATTAGACTAAGTGAATACGAAAGGTATATCAAAAATAAGGACACTAAGTCAGCTTTGTTTATGCACTCCTCTGACTGTTCACAGAGTTTTGGTTTTGAAGGTGTGGTGGCCTTGGATCAGGAGGCTCACATGTATAAGCGTGAATTTGCTGAAATGTTGTTTATCACTTTACAAAAGAACACCATCAATAGACAATTAGATACCAACAAGTTAAACTATTTATGTAAAAAGTTTTTGTTAGACATAAGACACAAAATTAAAAAAAAAACCTTAACATTAATATGTTTTTACAAAATCTTTACACATTTCATATGTTCTTATAATGTATAATAGATCTTACACATTCGGCACTCATATGTATTCATATCCCCTGCTTGCAACTGTTGCTTTCTAATCTACATGGTCTCGTTGATCTATGCCAGAAGACATGTAGTCTGTAGCCTTTTGCATTTATGTGTTCAACTCTTATAATTGTATTTTCGTATGCGCACTCATGTTTTATTGATATTATGCAATCGTTTATTTTCTTGATTGCTGTTCATTTATTGTTTCAGTTATGTAAATATTAAGTAGCGCTCTTTTGTCCATTTGGCATGTTATTTTGGCAGCTGCACATGTAACCTTTATTGCTTATTGTAACGTTGAAACCATTCTTGTTTTGATTATACATTTTTTTATAGTGTCCTGAAGAGGTTTTCAAAATGAAAACGAAATATTGACGATATGTACAAAATAATGTTATGCTCTATATCATAAGTATTTAACGTGTAATTTATTTTATTTAGTAATAAAGAGAGTTATTAGTATTTCATGTACACGACACCATGCATGCATGTATATGTATACAGAGCGTATGTGACACGGTGAGCAATAATGCTAATAACGCTTTTTTTTCCTGTCAGAAAAAAATTACTCGTCAATAATTATACTTTTTGCACTGTAAGGGATGGGTTATTTTAAAAACATACCCTTATGTTTTTTGGAAGATAAACTTGAAAAAAGGGTTAGCTTTTCGTTTTGAGTACTGTTTTGTAAACGCTACAAGGTGCGTATACACACACTTATCTATTAGATATCTGATTACTAAAATCCTATGATTTTGTGTACAGAATATCACATGTAAAATATAATGCTGGAAACTAATAACAAACCTACTAGATTCCACAGTATTTTATAACTAAATTAAGAATTGATCGACGTATTAGACAAGCGTTGCGTAAATTATGAGAAGGTTAACTTATAATGAGTTCCTCTGTCGTGTCAAATTGATTTATTTCATGAGTATATTAACTTGTTATGTAAAAAAACAGGTATTAAGCTTATGATATTAACACAAGAACTTACATTTTGAGATAGTAATAATTTACTTTCTTGTACAGATCCGCTGTTTTGTAGAAGAAAGCTCACTTCAAAGCAATAAAATTTGGCACAAATCAAATAATCACATGTACGTTACAACTTTAACACTACAAATCTCAGTAAGCCTGCTTCCTAAGTATTTTTTGTTTAATAGTATTTTTATCTCTATTAAATAAGAACGAAATAGATGATTAAAGCAAAATAGACTGCCAGAGCTGAAGGCAATACTTAGCTTGGTTACCTGAATCAACCGATTGGTTCAGATTATTCGGGTTAGGGTGACTGTACATAGATTTCTGAGGGCGGTTGTAAGTTCTTTTAGCTTTACATTAGCACACCTTTAAAATACTGAAGACTCTTAGCCAAAGTAATTGCAGAAGATTGCTACGCTTTTGTATGGCCCAGTAATGACGTTTGAAAACGATCTTAAAGAAACAATCAAACAAGCAATATGCATTTGACGGATGCATTTTTCCTTGTACTATAAGAATCACGTTTTTCTATATCGTTTGAAAAAGATTGTATTCAGGGTGCTTGTGCATAGGAGACTGCTGTCTGAAGAATGCCAGCCATAGCTTTGGCGGGCGATTTAATTCAAGTTAATGAGACCAACTTTAATCTTTTTTATGAGATACAGTGAAATAAAGACTTCATCCACGATAAAACTAAACAGTGTGATAACATTACAACAGTGGAAGCTTACTTGGGCACCAAAATCGATGTATTCCATACATTAAACTCCGGCTAAATGTCTGTTAATACAACCTTCTTTGTTACTGATTTCTCATGAAATAGAAATTTTTTCTAACTTTGTAACAAAACAATATTTATGACATCAAAATATGACTTTGAAGTCTAGTTATATTTCAAATAAGGTGTATATTGCAGGTGTCAATTGCATGGTATGCAAAAAAATGTAAGTATTGATCTCTCATAATATATTTAAATTGAATTGCCTGCCAAAGCTTTAGATGTTGTTCCACAAACTGCAGGTTTCTCATGCACAGACAATCTTGCACATTGCATCCATTTTTCTGCGACTCATTTGAACTCAAACTTGCGTGATCAGCTTCCTTATAGCTACATATAGTATGGCAAATGACCGTATTCTACTATTTCCGCATGCATGATGGGACTTAAGCAATGCACCAGGACGTTATGAGATTTAGTTCTGACTAGATTATCTATGTATAGGGCAGGTGCGAAATGCATTTCCCCCTTTCTAGTTTCGGAGAATCAAATCCCCTCAACAAAATGTCTATACTGTTATCTGTGACATATACACACACACATACACACACACACACACACACACACACATATATATATACACATATATACAAATCCATTTTTCTCAATGGGGCCAAATTCATGTTTTTGCCCTCTGCCCCAAAAGTTGATGTGGTGGGCCTGGCCAACCCACACAGTAACACGTTATTCCATGATTTTTCATGTGATGTAATACTAGCGAGGCTCCACCCCCCTGCACCCTCTGCGTGCCAACCCCCTATTTCCAATTTAAAATTAATAAGTAGTATGGAAAAAGCTTTCATTATTCGTTGTTTTTATACAATCTTCCATCGAAAAGTTACATAATCAAAAATATTGGCACATTAAATTTCAAGATAAAATATTGAAATATAATAATTTTTGTAATTCAGATGTTAGTTAGATAATGAAAAACACAAAAAAATTAGAAATACTAGTGACAATATCATTTCTTATTATAAGCTGGTCTTTGAGTTCCATTTGCGATGTTACCAATAACAGAGATTTATATGAAGATACTTAAAAATTTCATATAGTGTTTTTTTTCATGAATTTTCAGTGCGTCTTCTGAAAAAAATGAGTAGCAGTATGTGCACTTGAAAAAAAATAAAGAGATGAAAAAAAATTTCTGGTTTATAAGACGGATTTAATTTAAGATATGTATGCTTCAAAGTGGTTCATTACCTTTTTAATGTTGAGCCAATGCATTCATATTGAAATCCATAGTAAAATGAAACTTAAAGAATCAACAGTTTAAACTCTCTTTCCAACAAAATGGAGGAAGTAAAAAATTCCGTAGTGAAAAAAAAGATATTACATGTTATAAGTCCAAAACGAAAGTTAACCTCGATACGTAAAAAAGCGGATTTATATCTATAGGTAAAATTATCGAGCTTGCTAATAGATGTTATCAGATGTGACAGTCTGATGTCGCACAAACACACAGTCCAGGGGTAATGTAGGCTTCTAATAAAATTAAAGAAAACATAAAAGGAGAAAGAAAAACTCATTATAGTATAGACCATGCTACTCATAGAGGAGTTGATAAAACAAACGAAAATATTTACATAAACTTTTCAACAGAATTTTGAAATTATATTCAAGAAGGACTTCCATCACACAAATTAAATTAAAAAATTTATGCTTTAGTTATGTTAATAAGAAACTTGAGTATTTACGATGGCCTTTGTTATGGTACAAGGTTGAAAATAAAAAAAATAATTAAAATATTACATGGAAAAAGAAATAATTACAGGTAAGAAAAAAGGATGCAAAGTTTTTATACTAAAAATAACATAAAGTATAAATAATCAATTATCACTTCCATTTGTTTTGTACATAAAACAATTTCCCTTTGTATTAGCTTTTTCGATGATGATTAACAAATCTCTAGGTTAAAGTTTTGATTTTGTAGGATTATAAATTAAAAAACCTTTATTCTCTCATGGACAGTTATACGCTGTCCTTTCAAGATGTTAAAATCCAAGTAATATCTTCATTTAATTTAAAGCTGAAAATAAATTTGAAATACGAAATACTGTTCGGTCCAAAACTTTTCAATAATTAAAAAAAAATTTAGATACTCATCTATCCAGATAATCCACATTTGAAAATGTTTAAAAAAATTTTAAGGGTAAAAAATTTTTGATCCATCTACAAATGTTCTATATTTCATAATGTTATGCGTAGCTTGTATATTTACAAATTGTGTGAATTTTATTTTAAAAAATAAAAAATTCAGAAAAACTTATCACCTGTTTTTTTTTCAAACACACACACATATTTTACAGGTTCCTTGAAAACGTAATAAAAATTAATACAAAAAAAGTTACAATGAATTGACACCATGAATTGAAAAATTCAACTTTTTACTTATTATACTTTACACAATGCATTTAAAGTTACCATATATCATTGAACTCACATAATTTATGAAATACAACTTGTTATAAAAAACTATGTTTCAGTTCTAAAGATTCATTCATCCGCAATGTATGCAAAACGAAATTTTTGAACCCTGAAAAGTTAATAGAACATCTGAAGACACATAAAAAATTATTATACGTTTGTGATATGTGTGAAATTGTATTTACTTTAAA
>NW_019380123.1:0-31957 GCF_000648655.2 Copidosoma floridanum | reverse complement strand
TGCGATTGTCCTACAGGTTTAATCGATCATATCACTAAAATTGATGTAAGTTCTGATTAAGCTAGCACCACTTTACTTTTTTTCGATGATGGCAATTTTTTGCGTTGTTATTAATTTCCGAAATTATTTATGGATATGATATACGGAAGAAAGCGTGCTCTTATCGTCAGATGAATCAAGTTTTTAAATCTAAAGACAAATTAAACTAATTGTTGAATTAACTTATCCCAGAAAAATAGCTTATGTACATCGAAAAATATTAATTGGTTGCACCTATTCGTCATTCTTTGTTAGTGGTCTCTACTTCGATGGACGTAACTTCCTAAATACGGCAGTGATATCACGCACGCCGCACGTTGTAACACTAGAATCTACTTTGTTTTTGTCAGTGACTCTTCAGACTTTTTTAGACTAACACCTACGCTGTTATTTTCTAGTAGTTTAATGGAAAACGATTATTACACTGATCCGCTTACTGGTGAAACTAAACCAAGAAGTCAAGATCCTACAGCTATGAGTCATATGGATATGTGGTCTCTGCACAGTCCCTATGAAATAAGAATGGGTCATTTGATCACATCTCCCATCAACGTATCAAAAAAGTTAGATGTTAAATTAAGCGCTGATTCGTCATCAAAGTTCAATCCTAAGGTAAGGCCATAAGCTATGATACTTACATATTAATTTATTATACCCTCCGCCAAAAGACGACGTTTCGTCCCTGTTTTCAGGAATAAAAGCGCAACATTTCTTTTAAAAAAAATTTTGCGTTTCCTGCTCATACAAAAGTGTTTTATTACTATTGCATGTTTGCTACCTGTGCCTACTGCTCGAAATGAAATTTATACGCAGACTTAGCTAAAATACTTTTGTAGAAGGCATATGATGCGAGTTATACTTTGAAGGTTGCTACGCTCTCTACCTTAAAAATTTTGTTAAAGGGAGGTAAAAAATTTAATACGCTACACGGGATGAAAGTGCGGTATTAAATTTAGGATGTTTACATAACAAGATGTAATACCGTTCTATTGTCCCTTGGAGTGTATGACTATAACTGTTTTATTTTTTTAAAAGTTATCAAAGTGGTCTATTTTTAGGACGTAAAAAAAATTGATTGCACGGAATTTATCATGGATTCAGTCAACGTTGTCGTAAGTATTAGGTTCTTTGTTCATATCTTTTTCACGTTTTTTTTTAAAAATAATTTTTTTAAAAAATTATTATCTTAATTTTTAATAATATAGAATCCTGCGATAATGATTGAAAATTTTTCGATATGGCAATATTTTTCTTGATTGAGAAAGTAATTCCAATTTATAAAAGAGTATAAAAATTTGGCCGCCAACGATTAGGTTATGAGCAGTTTGCCTCGCACGATTTTAAGGTATAGTCATACTTACTAAGGTGGCTTTCTCGAACACAATTGCTTATTTTCTCCTTATCCCTCTCCTAGTAATCGAAGGCCACTCATCATTCCTTTCCTCATCTTTTTTCAAAGTGTCGAGTGCCTATCTTAAGTAGAGGACCATTGTGTAGTAATATGCCAAAAATAGTTGTACATATGTGCGTGTGAATCTGCGTTTTTCTTTACACTGCTTCTATTATCAATGCGGTCCCGTGGATAGCGTCTTTAGCTACACTCCGATACTTTAGGCTAGGTGATTGCAAGCCTACCCTTTGACTGCCAAATTTTTTAATCCTTCTTATTGACTAACTGATAAAACGTTACTCATTAAAACATTGGAAATTTGTAATAAATATTCTCCTAAGATTGTAAAAAACTTGAGCCGTAATGTTTACAATTTGAAGAACATACAGTCATAGTACGTTACGAACTTTGCGAGTGAGTTAAGAATGCTTCAGGCTTTATATGAATAAATAGTAAATATGAAATCTAGGGAACTTCTTAATTTTCAAACGTTGTGCGTATACGATTTTACGCTTCCTCATGCTCAAAAGTAAAAACTTCCAAGTGTCAATAAAAAAAATATGTTGAATTTCAGATCACGGATAAATCTATATCAGTATTGGGCATTAAAAAAAATGAACAAGACGACGACTCTGTTAATGCTTCCCCACAACTCATTATAAAATATAACATCCCAGATGAGTGCGATGTGGATAGCATTGAGGCAAGACTTTGCTCTGACGAAGTTTTATGTACCTGGATTCCTGTAAAAATTGAGTCAGTTGTTGATGTACCAGATTGTAACAAAAATTAAAAATATTGAATGCTTCATTGTTACAGGCAATAAAANAAGCTCAGTAATACCAAATGATGTGAATGAAACTTCTTTTACAACGAGATTTCTTGGATAAAGAGCGTTTTTTTTTCGAGATATTATTCCATTCTCTCTGTTTTTCTGCAGACTGAAAAAAAAGAAGTTGAAATTCTTCGAAAATAGTATTTTACTCACAAATACTTACTGATAATTTAAAAATCTAACAAGTGGATCTTCTTTTTTTAAAGCAATACCTCTTTTTCTAATATAACGTAAAGGAATTGCTAAGACTTTGCAACGTGACTTCAAAAATACTGGATTTAGAATTACGCTAACTGCATAATAAGCAACCTTCTCATTGAATATCTAAAAATAAAAAAACTTTGAATGATTCATACGTTATAAAATTATTTGTTTTTATTTAGTATATTTTTGAATCTTTCAAAAAACTTTTGGAAACCGCTTTAATCTTAAATGTACCAGCTTGTCACTAGAACATTGTAATATTTAATAATGTCTTTATAATACTATTTTCAATGGAAAACGTTTCAGATATTTCAAATGTTTTTTATTGAATTGATATTCGTGATATAAATCATTTTCTATAGTAGAATGTAAGAACTATATTCTTTGAGAAATATTTTTACCACTATTCCAAGAAAAATTATAAAATGTTATAAAAAAAGTATTGGAAAATATATTTAAGCACCAATGCGAAAGATAATGCATCATTAAATATTTCTAAAAATTAATGATTACACAAATTAAGTATTTAAAATTACCTGATCCAAGATTTCGTCCATGTTAGTAGGCAAACTATCCACATCCTTCAACAATAAGCTCAATTTTTCGTTTATATTGTAGTTGGAGCTCTAATAAATTGTCATAAAATGAGTATAAATATAATAATAATTATTAACATTAGGTTTTAACTCTCCAAAATTACCGAAAAAATTTCCAAATTCTAAGAGCCTTTTGGAACAATTAGTTTATATGTACTATCTTCCAGAAATTCCTGCACATTTCTAAATGGCACGTATGGTATTACAACCGTCACGAAGCTTGTGAAACAGCCTAAGTACATGGAAATAATTATGAATGCTGTCAGATACAGCGATATTTTTGCTATTTCCGAAACTAAATTGCACATCTGTAAATTTTTAAAGAATGTTAGTATAGTCAAGGAATCTTATAATATTTGATCTTTAATTGCTAGGATTCCTAGATTGTAATTAACAGTTAATGATGACTTTACAAGTACAAAGTCTTAAATTTTTTAATCTTAAAAAATTATTTGCAATTTTTAATTTTTTTCATTTAAGTCTCCATAAATCATGTAAAATTTAAATGTATGCATAAACAGAACTATTCCGTACATACAACGTGCAAATAATTCTTGTTTTCCTTTGTTGGTGCTAGAATGCCCTCTCCTAGCTTTTTAAAAAGTCGAAGTTTTTGTATATTTGTGCCCAAAGCACAAACTTTGCTTCTTTTATGAGGGCGCAAAGAGTTTGCGTGTATGGTAAGAAAATAGTAATTATAAATTTGGTGGTGCATGTTTTCACGGCAAGCACAGAGCTCTGGTCAGATGCACACCAGATGCGACCTTCATTTTTTCTACTCAGGCGTAGTAAAAGTCCAAGGGTTAGAAAAACTTTCTAAAACAGAAAAAATAACTTTTGCTTCACAATTACGATTTAACCAGGGCTCTTCTACGGTCTTTTGTAAGCCAAAGGCCTTCTGGATATTTAAACAAAAAATATACTAGAATTTGTACTTCAATTTTATAATTTAAAAAACATTAACAATAAACTATTCAAGAGGAGAGGGAGTGAAGATTATTACTTTATTTTTCAAGATTAATGTGTTTTTTTTAATAAGTTTTCTTAACTCAAAAACTTTTTTTTTGCGTTTGGTTAACATACTGACTTTCAAGTACAACGTGGCTTAAAAGAATAATAACATTAAATTTAAAAAAACTAATTATAAACAGTCAAAACTATTAAGGTAAATATAATTTGGTTGGTTCTTGATAAAAAATAAAATTGACAAAACTTATTTGTTTATTTTTGTAACCTTGTAATTTTAATTAAAAAACTCTTTTCTTCTAACTATACGCTGGAATGAGCCCCCAGGACTTAGTACTTTTTTCCCTAGGGTGCAACGTGATCAGTAAGCACAATGTGTGTCCATGAGCACAACGTACGACTTTGCTCCCTCGAAAAGGATAATGGCATTTAGAAAAGCTATACGTGAAGTACGACTGTACCTTTAAATTCTCTTCATATTCTTTGATGTAGCTTTTGATTCCGCTATTGCTAAACCGTCGTGCCCTCTGATTCTGTCACCATTATTTGTTTTAATGTAACTGAACCTACATATGATTGAACCAATAAAAAAAAGTTCCCAAATTTATCCTTAATTAAAGTAAAATTTTTTTTTTATGTCTTCTCTCGATATGGGGCTTTTTTCGCTCACAACAACGCGAACTATGTGGAAAAAAATCGTGAACACGAGTTTCAGTCTGGTTTACACACTTCTTTTGCTTATTACTTTATTTATTATATCTAAATCATAAAATATATTGTATAGATATAATTTAATGTATAGACCTAATTTAACACACATAATTTTTGCTTGTTTATTACATAAAATGGTGTCGTCTTGACTTAAAAAACCCCATGTTTACAACTATCTAGGACATGATATTGCGAGCATAAGAAGTTTTTTTTAAAAACTGTCGACGAATTTGGGACGTTTTTTGTATATTCAGTCATACAAATTGTTAAGCCCTACGATTTCATGGTATCTTTCAAATTTTTTTATTTAATGTATAGCAGTAATCAGTATATTTGACAATTTTCAATATTCATAGATTTTACATAACTCTATTCCTATTTATCCATTCTAATTTTTAACATTTTATATTATATTTAAGATAATGCTTACAGTGATACGGAAGATATATGTATTAGCCACATAAGCAACTTATTTATTATAAGTAATTTAAATCGTATTTTACTGTCTGCTTTATACACTTTACTTTAACTCATTCAAGTTCATTAAAGTTTTAAGAGCAATAAAATTTAGATGGTTAACTATAGAACATCGTATAATAAAGTATGAACATTAAAAAAAAAATATAGTTAAACGAGGAAATCCACAAATAGTATGCTGTTTTATTCCTTTATTTTTATTTTCTTATTTTATTGATTTATTTGCAATGTCATGTACTATGTATACGTGACAAGAGATTTTGCACAAAGATTTCGGCGAAGGCGTTAAGGTGACATCCTTTTTTCGCGATGTACATGTTAAAATTGAATTTATATAGATGACATATTTAGAT
Organism: Copidosoma floridanum; assembly: GCF_000648655.2. The sequence continues at coordinate 26,386 of NW_019380123.1, read as the reverse complement.
ATAATAATAGCATATAAATAACGAAAAAAAGGTGTCACCATCACTTAAACCTGTGTTTAAGTTTTTTGCCTCTTTTACATGACATCGTCAATAAAATAAAAGCTATTTTTCTAGGGTGTAACACAATTTTTTTTTTTTTTTTTTTCTTAATATAGGAAAAACGAGAATGATCAAGAGCATTGTAAAATGTAGAATATTACAAAATTAAAAAAAATAAAAGTGTAAATATTGATATCAGTAACCATAAAAATAAAAATAAAAAAAGTTTCGCATACCCTAACCCTCGAATGGGTAAATAGTCAACATTGAGTTAATTATCTCGCATTCGTAATTAATTTTGCATAAGTATATTACATTTTTCAGAAATGTTATTAAAACTTTTACTTGTTAATTCTTAACACTAAAAAATTGATTATCATCTGAATTAGAGTTAACTCGATAAGAATCTGAAGAAAAAAAGTAATAATAAAAACAAAATTTTAATTGATTTTCACACATATTTACTTATCCCGAAGAAATACGTTACAGCTGTTTTGGTACACTATATCATTCTCAGCCAAATAGCGCACAGCCCTTGTGTGTATGTGTTGTAGTAGCTATGCGATATTTGTCTGATAAAGGGACAGTGTACCGAAATAGCTGTTATTATGTATAACTAACTTGGTTCTCGTTATCACCTTCCTTTTTGTTTTTTTTTTTTTTAAATAGTACTTCTTGTCGAAAAAACATGAAAGAAAAATTAAAACCATAAGGACAGCTCAAAATGACCCAATTTCCGCTAAAGTTAATTGTACCTAATGATTTCTCATAAAAAACGTGCATGATATGGTATAAATAAGGCTGTGTAGATTTTTTGTTTAAGTTTTGTCAGAAATCCCGTAACATTTTACCTGTATATTCCTGGTAGACGAACACTCGCCATACGGTTAAAAAGCCATCCGACAGTTTATAGATAAATCCTCTTCTATCATTATGTAATACTAAAATTAAACTTAATAATATTGACGAAATAATTATAACTATAACCAAGAAGTACTAGATACACTTGCTAAAAACATTATCAACAAAAATCAAATCAAACATAACAAAGGAATAAAGTCATTATTACTCCATACTATAAATTTTTATACCTTAAAATATGCTGTCCATGGAATTTCCTTGGAATTAGGTAATTTATAATACAAAAACTCTTGAATATCTGTGATTTCAATCGTTGCCATAGCTTCATGTCTATTTTCATTCATCAAATGTACTCCAGTCACAATAATACTTTCATTAAATGATTTTGTGGAATCGATTGACGTATTTTTAACACTTGTATTTGATTTTTTTTCTATGAAAGTAAAGTTTTTATACTTAAATGCTAATCCAGAGTCCGATGCAAAATCTTTAACTACTGTAAAACAAATAGAAGAAGGCTGCATAATTTGCCGAAAAATAATTAATTTATTTTTATGCAATAATTGTTGTTTCAAAATAAACCAACGTTCTACTTAATAAATTCGTTACCTGCCCAAAAATTTTAGCCGACGCTCCGGTCAAATTCTTTCGTCTCTCAGTGAAAACTCGATCGTCTTCGAGGATTAATTCGTTTGCCTTGCTCCACTTGAATAATTTGTTAACTTGTAATTCATTTCCAGAGCCGAAGGTAAACCATTCTATAATGTCGTTATTACCTCCACATTTAACTAAAATCTCGCTTAATGCGTTAAGGTGGAAATAATTTTTTTTAGGACGTCGACATATGTTAATAATTTGTCCAGTGGCAGCTGACTCAAATAATAATAGCCAAACATGTGGCGATAGGTTATGATCCTTGGAGAAGTGCGAGAATTTTTCGAAGTCATTGTCGCTGTTTAAAAATACAACGAAGAGTGTTTTTGAGTAATTTTTTATTTTGGGGTATTTCACGGGAAGATCCGCTATGGTCACTGCGACCGAGTAAACCTGTTTTTTCGAAAATGCCTTCACCATGTTAACTACTGAATGAATTTCTGTAATATTGGGGAAAAAATTAATAATTTTAGGTATTTATCTCTTTAATTAACACTTTATTTTTGCTCACCTTCGTTGCTTTTATATACGATGCCTATGCTAGTCGTTTTATAAAAATTTTGTACCCCCAAAATTAATGGGATGTCACCTTCCATACTACCGCTTGCATAACATGGCACTAATGGCATGGTGGTTAACATAATAATAATACCCGTAAGCATCATCATTTTTATCTAAAAATACATTAAGAGAATATAAATGTTGGCGCACAGAATTACATAAATCATCATAACGATGTACTTTATACGACTTAGCAAAAACGATACTATTTATCGAGATTACAACTTTCAGTGCATGATAAAACAAATATTGAATTAAATTAAAATATAATACTTCAACAACTATACTATTTTTATTGCATGGTCCAAAATTAATTAGGCATGAAAATTGTAAAATATGTATTTCTATATTATTGCTTTAAATGTATGTTAGAATAGTATTTAATTGTTTCAGACAAACTTTTTTTTCAATCATAAACAAATAATTAAATTTACTAAGCATTTTATAAAATAGTGGATTTTGTGGTTACAGTTCTGTAGAATCTTTTAATTTAACAAAAGCTTGGTAATGCGTGTAAAGTGACGTTAAGAAAAGTTTTTGCAAAAATTAAGCATGATTGTTATTAATAGGAAATACAATTGCTTTTGAAACATTTACTTCTTTATATAACTTTAAGGATAGCTGTAAGATATATATTGTGCAGTAATTTACTTATATAGAGTTTTAAATTTATTTATACTAAGTAAAAACAATATAATATCGCAAATGAAAAGATCAATATATATTTTTGAAATATAGAAAATTTAAGCATGCACTTACTTAACAATTTTAATTTATTAATGCTAACAATAACTTTTAAGAATTCCTTAGATTAGGCTAGGCACGATTGGAACAGACTCTCTTTTGATGCTAGAGGTTTTGCTGTCTTGAGCTTTACAGGACCCTTCTTGCCAATGACTATGGAGTTTATAGCTAGGCTTCTTTGTCAAATTGAATGAAAAATATCGTACAATGTAATCACTGTATGTTGAAGTGTTGTCTAGCTGGTGCACTGACAGACAGTGTCGTGTTAGGGTTGTGCCTTAAAGGGTGTGGTGTTCTGTTTCCCACTACTAAAATTTACTGGCCATCAAGTAGGAGAAAGGTCTCGCCCATAAACATACTTTATTCCTTTCACACTTTGCCTCTTTTTTCTGTATTTTTGGGAACAAACAAATTAGAAGCCAATCTATGTAGGACGCGTTACAATAAAACCAATAAATGACAAATTTTGAATCCTTTTATTACAGATTTAAATTTATAACAAGTAACTTTTTAATTACATTCTTATCTTTTAAAATATTTAATTATTAAAATATGTTTATAAAGGATTATTTTTTAGGTCTGAATTAGTCTCCATTTAACTAATTTTTAAAAACCTTAGTTGTTTTTTAGCGTCCCAAATTTATTTAGCAATTAAAATGTCAACTGTACCAAGCAAATACTTACTATCCTAAGCCTACTGTATAACATAAATTATAAATTTTAGTAATTGTTTTTTTAACTTATGTGCAATTAGGGCTCGAATTATAATACTACTTGGTATTTAATTAAATTCTGCTCGAAGACAAATTATCCTCACATGAACTATATATAACATTACATGCTTACTACGCTATAATATATTATATATTTACTACTGGACTTTAAATTAAAGAAAGGACCAATTTTCGTACAAATCATAATTTCCCTATTTTTTATGCGTTGTAAAAACTTGATGTTCAATTATAGCTGCAGGTACAAATATGTTTTTCAGTTTTTTTTTAATGAAATATTACTAGGTAGTTGACGAAGTTGAGAGAATAAGAATGTTTTACTTGGTTTCAGATAAAAATTGCAAAAAGTGAGAAATACTTTCTCGCGGATTGTGAGGAAGCAGTTTGATGTACTAGTAGCTAACCTTAATATTGCAAGGAGAAAATTAAGTAGTACAATAAAATCAGAAAATAAGGAATATAATTAAATACTTTTAAAGTAATATCACTTTCTATTTTTATTTTTATAAATTAATTTTAAAAATTGATAGTTTAAAAGTATTAACTACGCTTGAGTTTTCTTTAAACTTGAAAATTGTAATATGGTTAGTTTGTATTGTTTTTATTGTAAGAAATTCAGTATTATCTACTTATGGAAAAAAACTTAAGATAAAGACATTAATACTTATAGATATTGAAAGGAAACTAAAAATAACTTGGTCTTGAGCAGATTGAGCCAAGTGAGTAGTTTTTTTTTCTTTTTTTTTTTTTAATTTTTAATTCCTAAAGTTAAAACATCGAAGAAACGTATTTTCTGTGCTAATTTTTATCTGCGTGCTATAAGTGTATATACAAGCAAGATTATTCGAAGACAGGGCTCAAATCAAATGTTGCATTAATATTTAAGGCATCATTTTCTATTTTAGCTATTTCTCCATGAATTGCTTAACTGATCAAAATAAAAATAAATAAAAAAAGAAAGTAAAAATAAAGCTTTATTCCGAACACATACGTATACAAAACTTCCTTAACGCACCCCATACTTCAGTGGTTAAGGACATATAATTATAGGCTTATATGAAAGTTTCTCCAAGCTTTTCCTTGCCAAGGCCAAAATTTCCGATGGCTCATCTTTACTTTCTGGCATAAAATAAACTAGTGACTGTCTAGAATTGAGCCGAGGAATAATACTTAATTTTCTAGTAAAGCGCGTGTCCGTACTGATGCGTTTAATGTGCATGACAATAAAATTTTACTCCCTTCTACTACGCAGCTATGCTTATAATATATTTACAATTATTCGTGTATGTCCTGCGCGTATTTTTTCTTCTCGTTTATTTTTTCTCTTATCTGTTTCTCTTCCAGCACTGACCCACGGGTAAATATTTTATGTCATCGATCCAGTGCCCGTTTTTTGATGTTGGTAGAAAAAAACAAGCTACTTGTTTCTTCGTGTGTATGTATTATTAAATTGAACGGCAATGTAGTGATGTTTCGATAAGCACGTAGTTGTTTTTTTCGTAAGGAAGAAGTAAAAAAAATCATTATTTGTTATCGACTAAAAACCGGGAAAAATAAACAATAAAACACACCTTAACATGTTGTTCTGCACATGTTGAATAAAGTTTGATGAAATATTCTCGTTTTAATTTTGATGCTTAAAAAAATTGTTATGCATTAATATCTATCGTAGTTTTATTTTTCAGTGAATTGTATCTTAGAATACAAGTAAAAATTTTGGATGCAACCAATGAGTGTTTTTTTCTATGGTTCCAGATTTCTTATTTTTATTTCGAATATAAAAAAAATTAGGTAATCCAGATTTGGATTTTAAAGAATAAATTAAAAAATTTTAACCATAGCATGCTATGAATTTTAGAGTACACAAATTNTTAACCATAACATTTTATTAATTTTAAAGTACAGAAATTTTTGACCTCTTGCATATAGTTAAATTAAAAATGAAGAAAATTGTATTTTTTTTATTTTCTATACCTTTACTTCTTTTTTTGGTCTCTGCTTACAACGGTAAATATTCTATCGAGTAAACCAACGTGTGCGTCATCGATTTTCAATGTCAATAACATAGTTTTTAGTAAATTATATATAGAGCCACCCCTAACATTATGACTACCACCACTAAAATAGGCCGATGGAACATTAAGTTCATTGCTCCAACCAATTACAATGTAAAGTAAAGCCACGTACCTACTCGCAGCAAATAAGAGCTACTGTTGCTCCTACCCAATACCTACGACAGATAGTCTACTCAAACTTGATAGCTTATCTCTCCTACACTACCAGCGCCAGCAATGGTAGGGTTTACCAAGCGCCTCTTTTCCCCTGCCACTACAAGATTTGGATATTTTTGGCCTCTTCTGCTACTTATTCATAAATGTACAAACACTGTATTAATCTTTGGCGTATAGTACGTGAAATAGTTTACAATAAAGAGATTTCTTTGCAGATGGTTTATGAAATCGAAGATTCAGTAGACGTGCAGACATTTCTACCCGTAATGGCATCCACTATTTTGTGTGCAGTATTAGGTATGACTAAATAGAAAAGGGAAATTCTTATTTGAAATTGTTAATAATTTTATCTTGTAAACTTTTACAAACTTTAATGGGTAGATAATACGAATACTTAAATGTTAGTCCAAAGTTTCGAATTTTTAAAAACTGAAGTGATTTTGGATTTTAAGATTCTACGTAATGACCACGGATGACCGTAGCGTTTCTAATGAGAATAATGTCAATCGATAAATTTTTACTATTAAGATCGTGAAAAAGATTGAATCGCTTTACCTTAACTGGTGATTATATCGTGTTACCACATAAATAGTGCTCTCCACAAGTTATTGTTGCAGAACAGATGAACTGGTCAATAATTTTATTCTGCAAATTTTTATAAACTTTCACCTCTAGATGATACACATGTTTCAAAAAGAGCTAGAAGTTTCGAATTTTAATTGAAACTTAAGTCGTTTATGATCTCAAGATATCACCACCAGATTTAAAGTATTAAATATAAAAAACTACTAAACACTAGTATAACTGAATATATAGCTAGGCTTCTTTGTCAAATTGAATGAAAAATATCGTACAATGTAATCACTGTATGTTGAAGTGTTGTCTAGCTGGTGCACTGACAGACANAAAAAAAAAAAGAACGAAGGACAAAATTATTATAATTTTGGACTTAATGTAAGGTTAATATTAAATAATTTATTTCAAGTTGGTTGACGAAAGTTTATATAATAAAACAATCGCATCGATAGTATATCACTTTTGCTTAAATTTTCAGACCCTCATTCCTTCGACGCTCGAGATGTGCCCGATATCTGTGAAATGTAATATAGTGTTTATTTTATTTTTGCTTTTTTAAAAATAGGAATGCCCTTTAGAAGTACCGTAAGAGATTTTAATTTTAAGATTTTATTTCAGTTTATTATTTTTCAAGGGGTAAGAGATACATCAATTGTTATTGTTAACGACTTCAATATAATACTTGTTTTTTTATTTAAACTCTTTTATACTGATGTGGAAACATTTAATTGAACCAAATCAAATTTTCAATATGTAGAGAACTCGGTTAAATTTAAAAACAGACGTAATAATTGAAAAAAAAATTGACTGACTATATTGGTTGAAAGGATGAGTTTTTTAATGGACATTAAAATTATCCAAATTATGGCAGCGAGAATTCATTTGTGAAAGGTCAGCTGGCAAACTAACTCTTTCTCTTGAGAAATGGTTATATTATTTTGGGTGAAGGAACAAATGATCCCCTTTTTATTTGATCGATATTACACAAGTATGTAGGTACTAAGACATCGGATCTCACGTTGTAGTATATAATGGATTCTGTTTGGTTCTTTTCGTCGATATCGAAGTTAAAGGGAGATTCACAACTATTTCATTGCTCCATCTACGTACGCGTGTACTTCAACTTTTCTCGTAATACACCTATCCATTAATGGATGTCTGCATCCTTACGACTCGTTTCACAGCATCCATCTCTTTTCTGCCCTGCAAAAATGAATAACGCGATGGGTCCCTAGACATTAAATGAGTGCACTTGTGGAAGAGAGGAGAAGTAGAAAGAAAGAAATAAATGATAATAAGAAAAATATTTACAGAGTTTATCGTGGTCGTTGGCAGAGTATCAAAGACAAGGATGGCGACAGCTCAAATCGTTTACCTGAAAAACTCGACGCGAATGATGGGAGCGAGGATCTTACAGTCAACGATCGATCGTCCCTTTCTACCCTCGAGTCATTAAAGGATTATTATCGGTGGTCGCGATATTTTTTTAATGCGTCCCTCTCAAGAAAGTGTCTTGATTTTTGTTGTTTCAGTTGAGTCTTTCACGATAAGTTTTACAATTTTCTAAAATATATTACACATTTTTACGGTAGTTTTTAAAGATTTCCAATGCTTTTTCTATATCTTCTAAAATTAATTTGAACTAGTGATTGTTACTCTTCTTTAATCGTTAAACTAATAATTTTAAGATTGCTCAGTTATAATTTTGATATCGTTAATTTTTTTTCAAATGATTATTTTTATTTGCGATGTATTTTTCATTTTGTCAAAACAATGAGCACATATAATTTAAAAATCTTACAACAACATACATCTCTTATTATGAAAATATTTTTAAGGTTCCTTTATTTATTTTTATACGAACTTGACTACTTTAACGGAAATTTACGTGTATACGAGTGTGAAGAAAACAATTAAAAAAAAAAAAAGTTCAAAGTCAGAACTTTTTACAATCGTCTTTATACAATTTATGTTTATATTAATAAAAACGAAAATCTTTATAGTGTTTTTTTTACGCCTTGAAAATACATACGACAATAAAAATTATGCAACGACAAAGGCTTGGAGACATTAAAAAAAATCAATTTTTTTAAACTATCTTCAATGGTCGAGAAAAGATGCCTCAAAGGGATCATGGAAGGAAAAAAATGAATCGTCCTTACAAGACAGTTGTTATGATTTTTCATTTGTCCAATCAATAGTCCAAATAGTTTGAGCAAAAGTAATTGAACTTATCGATGCACTGCAGCACCAAACAAGCCATTCCGTCGATCTAAGAAATCAGCAGCCAACTGCACTTGATAAATAATCCAGCGGCAGTCAATTACAAGGTCATCAAGCCCTTAGATCTCGCGGTTTTGTGGAGCTTAGTGGAGCACTGGAGCGTCACCAAGGAAGCGAGAATCTGCGAGTTCTACAACGAAGCCGAGTCGAGGATTGCGGCACGAGCGAGAAAGCTGGAGCAGGAGGCTGAGGCTTTGTGGGCAACAGAAAGTTCGAGAAGCAGCATCGCAAGGAGAAGAGCCGAGCGTGCAAGGGCCAACTTTCTCAACGTGCTCGCGAGGCCTGTTCTGCTCAGAAGTGATTATTAATTGAATTGGACCTTAGAGAACAAAGTATAGTACACCTCTTATTATATTTAGAATTAGTTTGCTCCGTGAACTTACATAATAGAGTCTCTTAAAACACAGGTAACAGTAGAAAAAGAGTACTACTTCTAAGACAAAAGCATCAAAATCGAGATACAATCTTTTGATAGATAAATGAGATACCAAACCAATTTCTCACCCAAATTTGACATTTGCAAACATGTATTTTCATATGACGTATCTACGTGAGATATCTCGAGACAAAATATTTTTCCACCATATCTTTTATTCCTTTTTTTTTTATTCATCCCGGCTTCGAACTCTCGCACGGTAGTCCTAGATTGTGAAATTAAATGACTTCTACGTTAGACGCATACAATACACATTTACCCTGACGCACGTTTACAAAGGAATAAACTGTACAAGTGCAACACATTATAGGTGTTGATGTGCTCTCAACTTAATATTTATCAACACTATTGAGTTTCAATAAATAAAGCTTGTTAATTTTTAGAAAAACGTTTCCATGTATTTATAGCGTAGCGACAAATTTAACAGAAAAGTCTCTCCTTGCGAGCACTAAAGTACATATTCTCAGTTCACAACGCGGCAAAGCGGCCAGTAAGCATCGACACATTGAGCGTCCAGCAAGCCCGCGAATTCAAGGACGTGTACGATGCCCTGTAGACTCTGGACAACTACGACGACAATAACGAGCAACAGTGCAACCTGAGCAACCGCGTTGAGCTCCCGTACTTGGTCAAAAGAATCACGTCCTAGCATACATGTGCAGAATCGACGAGCCTCGAGAACTTAAAAGTTCAGGAACTGTATATGCTGGATCAGGCTGCCTCGCTGTCCTCGAGACTCGAGCCGCGGCGTCTATTGAGACACCTGAGGAGCCACGTGAGGCTCGCCTTTCTCAACCTAGCTAGGAACGCATTAACTCACCACGACAATTGAGCCAAGGAAAGGGAACTCCTGAAAATTTACCTAGGGTGCAGTATACACGGTAATTGGTTTTGAATCAGAAAACCGTGAGCAATCCAATTTTGAGTAGTATGAGTCCAAGTTTGGTCAGACAGGAAAATATTTTTAAATCAGTTGTCCTGTTTATCCGATTTTTAGTAGTGCGAGTCTAAGTAAGATCAGCCAGGTGAATATTTTTAAATCAGTATTCCTATTAATCTGATTTCAAGTAGCACAAGCCCAAGTTTGGCCAGACAGAAGGTTATTTCAAAATCAGTTTTTTCACCGACTCGATTCTAAGTAGTACGAGTCCAAGTTCAGTCAAACATGATAATATTTTTTAATCAGTATTCCTATCAAACCTATTTTAAGTAGTACGAATACAAATTTGGTCAGACATGAGAAAATTTTTTATTTAATATATCTATTAATCTAATTTTAAGTAGTACTAGTCCTTGTTTGGTAAGATAAAAGAATATTTTTTAATCAGTTTTTTTGTAAGTCCTATTTTTAGTAGTGCGAGTCCAAGTAAGATTAGGCAGGAAAATAATTTTAAATTATTTTTTATATCAAACCGATTTTAAGTAGTATGAGTCCAAGTTTTGCCAGACATGAGGATATTTTTTAATCAGTAATTCTATAAATTCAATTTCTAGTAGTGTAAGTCAAAGTTTTGTCAGATATGAACAGATTTTTTGAAAATATAGATACATGTTTCTTAGGAATGTATCATTAATACAGGGGATAGTTTTTTAATGAATTCTCAGGAATCAACGTGGACGCGACTGTGCCCGTCATGCGGGCATCTCAGGGGACTCAAGGCTTTTGAGACCGATCACTGCGAGCTGGTCTCGAGAACGTGTGTCAACTGCACGGCTCTCAGGCCAGGGCGCCAACCTGGCCACTACCCACAAATCTAGAAAAGGTTGCTCAGGGAGCTGCGAAGGCACGAAGCTGTTAGGTAAACCCACCCTTACGATTATCCTAAATTATTTCATTTTTTCCCACTTTAATTCCCTTTTTGTATACCGCAGACGAGACGGTGCCAGCAGCCTTGCATTTGTCGCGGGTCCAAAGGCAGCTGGTTACCTGGTGAATAAAATATGGCTTGGGTGCTCGATCTTTCCGGGGTGTGACGAGCTCAAGCGACTGCGCCTTGCAAGGCTTGACCCTCGCAAGCCCTAGACGCCCTGGAATAATCTGTTGGCGTCAAGACGCAAGACTCGGATACACGAGGTGCTCGCGAGCGATGCCTCTGGCCCACCAGATGCCTACGACGGAGAGCTGGTTTGCAAACTCAGGATGATGAATGCACTGGCGAGACTTTACTTCGAATCAATGGTCAGTTACCACTCAGACCCAGGGATGTCTCTGTGAGGTAGGATTTTTGTACATAAGTGTTACAACCGTATTCGCTATTTTTTCAATAATGCAAATAAAGCATTGTTTCTTTGTTACTACATATTTTCGTATGATCACGCATCTAATCGGAGATACGAGCGTTTGAAGTTTTAGGTATTGATTTTGCTAAAAATTTTAAATTTTGGATCATGCCAAGGCCTTGTAGTCGTTCGTAGCAATTTATTTGACTGTAAAGAACGTTAATTTAATACATAAATTAACTATCCAATAGCAAGGTAGGGCGTACAACAATAAAAAAAAAAAAAAAAATTGAATGATTCAAAATTTTCGTTAATTTTAGTTTATCTCAATTTTTTACGAAGATACGGGCGTTTAAAGTTCTGGGCATTGTTTTAGTTGAAAATTTTGGATTTTTGATTATGCGAAGGCCTCGTAGTCGTTCGTAGGAATTTTTTTAACTGTTGGGCAGGGTAATTTAATACATTAATTAATAACCCAAAAGCAAGGCAGGGCCTAAAGAAATTAAAAAAAAAAAAAATAAAAAAAATTCAATTATTCCAAACTATCGCTAATTTTGCTGTATCTATATTATTTACTGATAAACGGGTGTTTAAAGTTTTTTGCAATGTTTTAGTTAAAAATTTTGGATCCTGGATTATGCCAAGGCCTTGTAGTCGTTCGTAAGAATTTATTTTACTGTTGAGAAGGGTAATTTAATACATAAATTAATAACCCAAAAGCAAGGCAGGGCCTAAAGAGATTGAAAAAAAAAAATAAATAAATTTTAATTATTCCAAACTATCGCTAATTTTGCTGTATCTATATTATTTACTAAGATACGGGTGTTTAAAGTTTTTTGAAATTTTTTAGTTAAAAATTTTGGATCCTGGATTATGCCAAGGCCTTGTAGTCGTTCGTAAGAATTTATTTTACTGTTGAGAAGGGTAATTTAATACATAAATTAATAACCCAAAAGCAAGGCAGGGCCTAAAGAGATTGAAAAAAAAAAATAAATAAATTTTAATTATTCCAAACTATCGCTAATTTTGCTGTATCTATATTATTTACTAAGATACGGGTGTTTAAAGTTTTTTGAAATTTTTTAGTTAAAAATTTTGGATCCTGGATTATGCCAAGGCCTTGTAGTCGTTCGTAAGAATTTATTTTACTGTTGAGAAGGGTAATTTAATACATAAATTAATAACCCAAAAGCAAGGCAGGGCCTAAAGAGATTGAAAAAAAAAAATAAATAAATTTTAATTATTCCAAACTATCGCTAATTTTGCTGTATCTATATTATTTACTAAGATACGGGTGTTTAAAGTTTTTTGAAATTTTTTAGTTAAAAATTTTGGATCCTGGATTATGCCAAGGCCTTGTAGTCGTTCGTAAGAATTTATTTTACTGTTGAGAAGGGTAATTTAATACATAAATTAATAACCCAAAAGCAAGGCAGGGCCTAAAGAGATTGAAAAAAAAAAATAAATAAATTTTAATTATTCCAAACTATCGCTAATTTTGCTGTATCTATATTATTTACTAAGATACGGGTGTTTAAAGTTTTTTGAAATTTTTTAGTTAAAAATTTTGGATCCTGGATTATGCCAAGGCCTTGTAGTCGTTCGTAAGAATTTATTTTACTGTTGAGAAGGGTAATTTAATACATAAATTAATAACCCAAAAGCAAGGCAGGGCCTAAAGAGATTGAAAAAAAAAAATAAATAAATTTTAATTATTCCAAACTATCGCTAATTTTGCTGTATCTATATTATTTACTAAGATACGGGTGTTTAAAGTTTTTTGAAATTTTTTAGTTAAAAATTTTGGATCCTGGATTATGCCAAGGCCTTGTAGTCGTTCGTAAGAATTTATTTTACTGTTGAGAAGGGTAATTTAATACATAAATTAATAACCCAAAAGCAAGGCAGGGCCTAAAGAGATTGAAAAAAAAAAATAAATAAATTTTAATTATTCCAAACTATCGCTAATTTTGCTGTATCTATATTATTTACTAAGATACGGGTGTTTAAAGTTTTTTGAAATTTTTTAGTTAAAAATTTTGGATCCTGGATTATGCCAAGGCCTTGTAGTCGTTCGTAAGAATTTATTTTACTGTTGAGAAGGGTAATTTAATACATAAATTAATAACCCAAAAGCAAGGCAGGGCCTAAAGAGATTGAAAAAAAAAAATAAATAAATTTTAATTATTCCAAACTATCGCTAATTTTGCTGTATCTATATTATTTACTAAGATACGGGTGTTTAAAGTTTTTTGAAATTTTTTAGTTAAAAATTTTGGATCCTGGATTATGCCAAGGCCTTGTAGTCGTTCGTAAGAATTTATTTTACTGTTGGAAAGGGTAATTTAATACATAAATTAATAATCCAAAAGCAAGGCAGGGCCTAAGAAGATTAAAAAAAAAAAAAATTAATAAATTTTAATAATTCCAAATTATTGCTAATTTCGCTGTATCTATTTTATTTACGGAAATACGGGCGTTCGAAGTTTTGGGTAGTGATTTTTCTAAAAACTTTGGATTCTCGATTATGCCAAGGCCTTGTAGTCGTTCGTTACAATTTATTCAACTGTTGAAAAGGGTAATTTAATACATAAATTTATAATCCAAAAGCAAGGCTGGGCCTAAAGAGATGAAAAAAAAATAAATAAATAAATTTCAATAATTCCAAACTATCGCCAATTTCGCTGTATCTATATTATTTACGGAGATACGGGCGTTCAAAATTTTGGGCATTGTTTTAGTTAAAATTTTTGGATTTTNTGCACATTGGCCCCACGTTTAGTGTTATAAAATCGGCACGGAGAGTTTTGAAGAAAGGGGAAAAAAAAATTAATGTGGAAACACCGATGTTACACTATTAAAACTGTAATAGTAATAATATGTACAGCTGTCTTAGAATAGCTTTTTTTATAAGTTTATAACTTTTTTATTGTAAATAAGATGATAGTCCACCCCGTCAGCCCACCTAAGCCACTCCTCTAAATAAGGTAGAACTCCGACAGTTTTCATGTTTTCTTGAATTGGGTTTAATTTTTGGTAAGCTACTTAATATTATATCAATTTATGTACAATAAATCGAATATTTCTTTACTTAACGATAATTTTCTAACAATAAGATTTTATATATTTTTAATTCGTTTTAGTATAGGTAGATTAAAACATTTACATAATTCATCTTCTGTCTCTAAAATTAAATTAAGACAACTTGATTATCAGAGCGCAATTGTCTTGACTATCAAAAAAATCTAACTTATTCTTTTTTGTATTTATTTTTTAATTTATTACCTTGAATATTTTCTGTGATTAAAAACTACGTAAAATATGTGACTTTATTGGAAAACCTGAAAGTAATTCCTTCTTTTGAGAATCACGATCAATTTAACCCAGTGCGGTTGCAGCAGCTTTAAACGTCTGGTTTTGGAAACGGAGTGAATAAGGTAAAACGCCTAATACTTGGACAAAACTGAAATTCAGACCGATACTTGGACAGTGGAAAATCAGTCATTGTAGCAATTAAAAAAGAGATATTTAAAAAAACGTAATGTATTAGTATTGCTATGATTATTATTGATCATATACTTGAATTTTTTAATAAATTTCAGCAAAATTTAATACAAACGAATGATTCTAAATTTCACCGTAGGCGCCATAAGAGTGTGATAATTTTTCTCCGTTTTCTATGATTTTGATGATAGGTAATACTCGTTAAAATTAATTCAATGCATTTGTATGCATGCTGTATGGTATTATTTTACAACTTTTACATTAATTAACAATATTTCTAATGTAATCGTGGACAAAACAAATTTTTATAATGTAAAATTAGCGTCCGAGTACACCTCACGATTTCGTAGTAGTTGGACAGACGAGCTCTTGTCCAACTTTAGGTCATAGGCACAAAAACGTCGTAGCTAGTACATGGACATGCAATCAAAGTTGTTTACCTTTTAATGTAGTTAATTTTTTACGCAAATTTTTTAAACAAAAGTGTGTAAAAGTGAAGTACTTTGGAGAAAAAAAACACTGTACTAATCAGTTTTATCGTTAAGAGGTGCACGGCTTTAAGAAAATTGTTTTTTCATTATTTTGAAAAGTTAACCTCCAATTCACTGTAAATACAGATGAAGTATTGCTTCTGAAAATAGAAAAAATGTNGCCGCCGGCACGAACAGAGCGCACACACATTTCCAACGCCGATCGAAAGGAGATGAGCTAACCGGAGGATGAAAAAAAAAAAAAAAAAATTAAATGTTGCCAAATTATTAGTATTTTCGAAAACTAAGATTTTGGGCTACAAACATAACCAAAACTTAGAACGGTTGTCTCTCCGTAGATAATGGAGATAGAGCAAAATAAGCCTGAATTTGGAATCATCAAAATTAAAAAAATTTCTTTTTTTTTTCAATAAGGCCTTTAAAACTATAAAAAAAATAATAAAATCAAAGTTGTCAAGTTTTTAGGCAGTCTAGAACATTAAAGCAAATAGACTTAAACCTATAAAAATGCTTTAAAACTTGAATTTTGGGTTTTAAAGTTGGCTAAAACTTGAAATAGCCGTAACTCTGTAAATAATAAAGATAGAGCGAAATAAGACTCAATTAAAAATTATCGAAATTGAAAAAAATTTTTTTTTCCCTTAATGAGGCCTTTTTAACTACAAAAACTAAAAAAAAATTGTAATGGTTTAGTGTCCAGGCAATCTAGAACATGAAAGCAAACAGACTTAAGCACGTAACAACGCTCAAAAACTAAGATTTCAGGTTTGGAAGATGGCTAAAACTTGAAACGTTCGTATTTCCCTAAATACTGGAAAAAAAGCGAAAAAAGCCTTGATTCGGAATTGGCATACTTAAAAAATTTTTTTTTTCTTAATTAGGCCTTTGCAACTACAAAAAAAAATTATAAAATTGTAGTAGTTTAGTGTCCAGGCAGTCTAGATCATCAAAGCAAATGGACACAAACCCATAAAAACGCTCAAATTCTAAGATTTTTGGTTTTAAAGTTGGCCATAACTTAAAACGGCTGTATCTCCGTAAATAAAATAGATAGAGCAATATAAGCTCTAATTTAAAACCACCAAAATTTTCGAAAATTTTTTTCAGTTTTTTTTTCAACGAGGCCTTCGCACTTACACAAATAATAATGAAACTGTAGTAATTAAGTGTCCGGGCAGTCTAGTACATCATAGCAAATAGACACAGACTCTTAAAAGCGCTTAAATTTTAGAAAACTAAGTTTAAAAGTTGGCCAAAACTTTAAAAGGCTGTATCTTCGTAAATAATAGAGATACAGCAAAATAAGCCTTAATTTGAAATCATCAAAATTTTTTAATTTTTTTTTTTGTCTTAAATTAGGCCTTTGCATCTACACAAATAATAATAAAACTGTAGTAGTCAAGTGTCTTAAAAGTCTAGAACATCATAGACAATAGACCCAAACTCGTGAGAACAAATTAAATTGTAAGATTTAGGGTTCAAAAGTTGGCCAAAACTTGAAATAGCCGTTACTCTGTCAATAATGATAAAGATAAAGCGAAAACAGCCTTAATTCGAAATTTCAAGAATTGAAAAAAAAAATTTTTTTTTTTTTGTACAAGGCCATTGCAACTACACGAAATATAATAAATATGTCTTAATTAAGTGTCCAGGCATTCTAAAACATCATAGAAAATGGGCACAAGCCCGTAAAAACGCTTAGAATTTAGAATTTTTGATGTATAAGATTGCTAAAACTTAAAACAGCCGTATTTTCGTAAATAATAGAGATAGAGCCTAATCAGCCTTGATTTGAAATCATCAAAATTATAAAAAAAATTTTTTTTTGTTTTGTTGTTGTTTATATTCAGCCTTTGCAACTACACAAAAAAAAATAAATATGTATTAGTCAAGTGCTTAGTCAGTCTTAAACATCAAAGCAAATGGACATTATCTCGTAAAAACGCTTAAAATTCTAAGAGTTCAAGTTAAGAAAATGGCCAAAACTTAAAATGGTCATGTCTCTGTAAATGATAGAGATAGAGCAAAAAAAGCCTTAATTTGGAATCATCAAAATAAAAGAAATTTTTTTTTTTTTTATATAGTCTTTGCGCTTACACGAAAAATAATGAAATTGTATTATTTAGGTGTCCAGGCAGTCTAGAACATTAAAGCGAACGGACGCAAACACGTGGAAACGCTTAAAATCTAAGTTTTTGGGTTATAAAGATGGCCAAAACTCAAAACACGCGTATCTCCGTAAATAATGGAGATAGAGATAAATTAGCTTTAATTAGGGATCATCAAAAGTAAAAAATTTTTTTTTTTTCATCATATAAGGCCTCTGCATCTATACAAAAATAATAAAAATTGCATAAGTAAGTTGGCAAGGCCGTCCAAAGTATCATAGGAAATGTAAAACATACTTTTATTAATTCAGAGCAATACATTCAATATGGCTACGATCGATGCGAGATTCATCAAAGCAGCCAGGCTAAACACACGGAAAACTTTATATTTTTCAGGATTATGAGTTTCTAAAGGGCCCTTGCAGGTTTTAAGTCGGTCCGACTGGACTGAATTAGGGCTCATTCTATAGAGTAAGCGCAAATCTTCGATATAGCAGCAGTTTCAGCAAAATTCGCGAAAACAGCTGTGCTAAACACCTTCGCGAGTGAGTCTTACGATGATAGCCAGCATAAAACCGTTAAGAGGGGGGAGAGGGAGAATTTTGTTTGAACAATTCGCTCTAATAAACGTAAGAAAACTTTAGAGCACGGAACAAGCTTGTGACTTAGGCTAGTGATTCATCAATAGCCCAATAGCTAGTTAACCCCAATAGCCCAGTTAACACACTGGCTCCTTATTGTTACGGGCTAATGCTCTGCGCAAACATCCAAAAGATGACGACGGTGACACCCTGCTTCGACAAGCTTTTTCACGCGCGGTGTCTCTTTGTGGTGGTGGTGGTGGTGGTTTAATCGTGGGAAAAAAAAAAACAACGGCTGCATTGATAAGTTCTGCGTTTTCAACGTTTGTGCACTTACTTGATCCAACGTCGTTAAATTTGGACCGTTGTTTATTACCGCGTTGGGTTATTGGCGCTATTCTCATTGAAACGAGGGTTACCGTCGTGAAATTTTTACATACGCCGCGCTACCACTCCAACGCCGGCTAACCAAACGTGCTGAAAATTATTCGCTAAAACTTAGCGTTAGACATAAGGACGACTCGATCTC
Source organism: Copidosoma floridanum (assembly GCF_000648655.2). The sequence goes on along the minus strand of NW_019380123.1, from coordinate 7,837 downwards.
TTTTTATCTTCTTTGACCGGTGACCTCGGCGCTTTTCGTCATGGCATGCAGCATTCGTGAGGGAAACACTGCGAACTTGTAGAGCAACTCACAAGCGAGGAAAAAGCCCGCAGCGACTTTGTTGAGAAACGTTATTTTGAACTTTAAATAGCCTTTCATAAAAAGTTTAACTGGGGACAGCCGTTTATACGCAAGTTGATGTATAGAATTGCTGAAGTGTTACGGATCAATGATAACTTTTTAGAGTCCAAGAAGTACGCTGATGTCTTGTCAAGTTTCTCTCCTTGCAAGAGAGCAGAACAAGGACCGTGTGGTTAAAATTTTGATGCACATGCTTGCTACAATTGGGCGCAAGACTCAGGCTCTTGTTCTCATTTGATAGGGGGACGAAAGTATCGAGAACGCTTTTAGCAAGGTTCACCTTAAGCTATACATTAAAAAAGTAAGAATAAAGTACCTGTGGATTGTCGTATCGAAGGATAAATATATATTACCGAAGCAACTCGTTAGTATTATAATGAACCTGAATACTACTTACAACAGGTAACACTTGATTGTTTTTTTTCAGGTTATTAACTCAACGACTTTGATAGCTTAACTTAATTAATGCTACAACTTAAACGCAGGCCAACCGATCACGCTGAAAAATATTCGCGACGACCCAGGGTCAGACGAAAGTACGACTCGATCGTTTTAAACGTCTTTTACCGGTGACTTCGGTGCTATTCGTTCTCACCTAGTTTTAACTTAATATCTATAGCGAATACATTTTTTTGAGAACATAGACATACAAGTTTTTTTTTCAATTTTTAAAAAAATATGGTTAGGAATTTCCCTTGTGTAAGCTTTTAGAAAAACGGCGAGCTACCTGTTGTGAGATCTAAATCTTGTCTAACGTGTATGAATAACGTTTTCACCAAGTTTTAACCAAACATCTAAATCGAATACATTACTATGAGAATAAAGACATACGGGTTTTTTTTCGAATTTTTAAAGAAATATGATTAGTCATTACTCTTGTGTTAGCATCCAGATAAATGGCAAACGACCTGTTAATCCGTCACTGCCAATAGCATAACTTTAAGTAAATTACAATTGTAAAATATGTAAGACTGAATGGTGCAACTAACACGTGATAAAAAATTCACAATGTAAAAAAGTAACTAAAAAATATATAATTATTTTACGTATTAAGTGGTTATATTTATTATTATTCTTAAATATCTTACACATTAACATATATTTATTTTTTATGCTATTATATGTTTGGCCATACAACTCAATATATTTAATTTTACAAAAAAGCCGGAGACATTTTTAGTTAGCCACCCTCTCGAGCCTCATGTAACCGCGTGGAGCAGTTACAACGTGCTCACCGCAAACACACCTTAAAATTGTAATATCTCCGAGACAAATTAGCCTAAATACATCCTTGAAGTCGCAAAATCTTTTTTTTTAATCGTACTAAAACTGTAAAAAATAATTATGGTAATATTTCTTATGCATCTATAGTTAAAATGCTTGTAAATCAATTACTGAGCTAATTTTCATAGAAAATTTATGGAATATTACTTTACAGTAATTAAACATTTTTCTAAACGTCATTTTAGAACACTTTAGTAATTAACATTAAAGTTAAGATTTTCAGCTATAAAATGTGAGGTTTGCAAGCTCCATATCTTATAGATAACCTGAGTTACGAGCAAAAAGGCTTCAAAAACTGCCGTTCTTTAAGATTGTTGCACTACATTTGCAAATATCTCTGGCTCTGATCAACATTTTTGTAAAATTCTTGATCGGGCACATTTCTGGTGAGCTTACTTATCAAACTGTTTAGTTATTATATTAAAAAACGCCCCCTGCTGATGTCAATCGCTTTATAAACATTTAAAATGTTATTAACAGTTTTTTGAACAATTTTACAAAAAAACGAGTTTCAGATTCAGATTCTGTGGTCAAATATACATCGATAATGCTAACTTGTTTTCGTAGAAGTCCATTTTTTACGAAAACCTTCCTAGCTGATGTACGGCTCACAGGTAAAGGCAGAGCCATTTGGAGAAAGAAGTTATTAAGAATTGGAGCTTACTTACAATAGTTTTATTGATTCACTACATATGTTAGTGATTACTTGCTCGTAAGTGAAGTTTTGTTCGAATACATAATAATGACCCAAAGCTTCATCGTACATAATACAATAGTAAGTATGTAGACAAGAGATAAGTTGCGTACAACTATTTACTAACTTAGAAAAAGCTAGTAAATAATTAATNTTATAATGGTGTTATTACACATATTGCTTGTGTTTGCGCTCTTCCCTTTTACATAATAAATTGATAAATATGCCCTTGTTGGTCTTACTTCCATTGATGATTATCGAATTACCATTTATTGCTTATTATCTAACTTAATATTATTTTATTTACTTACATATTTTTTTTAGAGTTGTTTCATACATATTCATTTTCCTCATTATGATTATGATTTTCCTTCTTTCGGTTTTATTTTACTTACAACTTTTATTTTGTATGTTCATTTTCTCTTTTTCTTTATTTCCTTTTTTGTTTTATACTATATTCATTACATTTCACACAGCGTCTTCCACAAAACATGACAAAAATCTTTTCTTATTTTTTTTTAATTTTATTATCAACATCATTACATATATATTTTTTTTTTGTATTTATTCATTTAACGCATCATTGAACCAAAAGGTACATCAACCGTTTTTATTTACGTATCTCCTTACTATTTTTTTTGTCTATTTATTAACTTATATTTTTTCTTACCGAACACTAAAATAAAAAATAAAGCAACCTTAATTATGTTAGAAGACAATTTATCGTTAACAATCAACAATACAGTGTCAAAAGTAAGTATTATTAAAAACGTGATGCATGAGGCTTTTAAGAAACATAAAAAAGATTTTTCACTAGTCTTTTTGTCTCAAACTATAAATTAAAGCTCAGAGATGTAGGAGATTCTCAAATTTTAGTAAAAATTTATAAGCTTGTCAGATAGAAACTGAGCACTTAAGGGTTGTTTTGTATATTAACCTCCTACACAGTGAACAAGGCAATGTGTCCAGGGTCTTTTGACTATTATTTTTAAAATATTTTACTTCATACATTGTGAGTACGTTGAGGGCTCTTGTTGCAGATTTTTCATTACAATAAGTAGCAAACATTTAGATACAATTGTTGCCCCTTGCTGTGCGGGATGTGTAGCAGATACTGATTTAAATGGGTTAAAGGACTAAACGTGATTGACAACTGGGTATACTTATCTAAATTTGTTATAGCTGGCACTTTTAATACTAGTTTTTATCGAAGTCAGTAGGAGTATTATTGCCGTTGGTATTGGTTTTATTCTTTGTATTTTTACTGGTACTTGAGCTTTTTGTATTTCCTATCTTTAAGTATTTTTGATGTTGAGTAGTGCAATATACTATGAGGTGGCGTATGTCTTTGGTATACTCAGCACTTTTATGTTGTATTAACAGGAATAACATGCTACTGTTCTTGTGATTTGCTGGATAAATAAATATTCTTAATTGGACGTTTGTGTTCAAAAATGTTAAGAATATAATCAGTACTGTAAGGCTGTTACGATGGACAAAATTTAGAATAAGATACAAAAACAAAAACTTGTTCTAACCTAATATTGGTACGATTGCTGTTAAACAGCAATAAACTACTTTTATATTTATTATTATTCTTAAATATCTTACACATTAACATATATTTATTTTTTATGCTATTATATGTTTGGCCATACAACTCAATATATTTAATTTTACAAAAAAGCCGGAGACATTTTTAGTTAGCCACCCTCTCGAGCCTCATGTAACCGCGTGGAGCAGTTACAACGTGCTCACCGCAAACACACCTTAAAATTGTAATATCTCCGAGACAAATTAGCCTAAATACATCCTTGAAGTCGCAAAATCTTTTTTTTTAATCGTACTAAAACTGTAAAAAATAATTATGGTAATATTTCTTATGCATCTATAGTTAAAATGCTTGTAAATCAATTACTGAGCTAATTTTCATAGAAAATTTATGGAATATTACTTTACAGTAATTAAACATTTTTCTAAACGTCATTTTAGAACACTTTAGTAATTAACATTAAAGTTAAGATTTTCAGCTATAAAATGTGAGGTTTGCAAGCTCCATATCTTATAGATAACCTGAGTTACGAGCAAAAAGGCTTCAAAAACTGCCGTTCTTTAAGATTGTTGCACTACATTTGCAAATATCTCTGGCTCTGATCAACATTTTTGTAAAATTCTTGATCGGGCACATTTCTGGTGAGCTTACTTATCAAACTGTTTAGTTATTATATTAAAAAACGCCCCCTGCTGATGTCAATCGCTTTATAAACATTTAAAATGTTATTAACAGTTTTTTGAACAATTTTACAAAAAAACGAGTTTCAGATTCAGATTCTGTGGTCAAATATACATCGATAATGCTAACTTGTTTTCGTAGAAGTCCATTTTTTACGAAAACCTTCCTAGCTGATGTACGGCTCACAGGTAAAGGCAGAGCCATTTGGAGAAAGAAGTTATTAAGAATTGGAGCTTACTTACAATAGTTTTATTGATTCACTACATATGTTAGTGATTACTTGCTCGTAAGTGAAGTTTTGTTCGAATACATAATAATGACCCAAAGCTTCATCGTACATAATACAATAGTAAGTATGTAGACAAGAGATAAGTTGCGTACAACTATTTACTAACTTAGAAAAAGCTAGTAAATAATTAATAAAACGATGTAAAAGTGTCAGTAACAGCCTCGCGAATCAAAATTTGTAAAACGTGAGTATTTTTTGATAATGACTTCTTTTTTTTTTTAAGAAACATTATTTGTTTTTTAAAAGGGTTAANGTTTTTTTTCTTATTTTTTTAGTACGTGATAACCTTTCTTCATTGCTTATTACCCCACCACTAGACATTTCCTTTCTCTCTCTCTATATATATACACACGTTGGAGCATTTATACCTTATGCTTATTATTAAAGCATACTAACCGTATATATAGCTGTACGAAAGTTTATGTACATTAACATAATTAAAAGTTATGGATGGAGCGGACATATATACAATGTAAGTCAATATGTATTGTATAATTTATGTTTGTTAAAAATTTTTTTTTTAAACTTTGTCCCGACTAGGAGTCTATAGTCCCCTTATGGCTGATTTTTATTGTTTGTAAAAGTTTTTGTCAATTTCGTGTATATTTGTAAAATATTAGGATTTTGTTGCAAAGCGAGGAACATAGTATTAGATACCAATTCAAAAGTCATTTTCATTAGGGACCTTGAATTTTTGTTTTTTATTGTTTTCGTGAATCAAAATAAGATTAAAAGTTAAAGGCCTTGCAAAGGTTATAAGGACTTTTAACGTTTGCAATTCGACTTTTGCTATTAGGAAAGATCAGAAACCTCTATTTTTAGTTCCTTAATTAATGAACTATCTTTAATTTATCAAACAAGATTTTTTTTTAAATAGTTGAAAAAGACATGGACTCGCAGTCTTGTTAAAATATTGTAAACATTGAGCTTATTTTTGTAACGTCATTTTTTAAAATTAGAAAGTCATTGGTAAAAGCGTGATAAAGCGTATAAAACTTAGACTTTTAAAAAATGTGTATGAAAAAGCTTGGTGCTACAAATTCTTTTGTATTATTCAATATGTTTGACAACGGCATTTTCTCCTAGACGTGTGTTGACCGCATGAGCTGAAGGCAAAGGTGACTTATACCATAGAAGTGATGCTGAACGTTACTTCTGAGACACGTATACAAGGTTTTTCGTTCCTTTACTTAAAATACGGTTTTATTGTGACTGTAATAGGTAAAGTACTTTACCTGTAGAGCGACGTTGTACTATTAGAAGGGAATGGTTAAAGAACTTGTTTCTCCCTAGGCAACACAGTAATTTTTGAGAGCAAAGTATACCTCTAGAAGTAAATCTTAACTATGCTCCTGGGTACCAAAGATATTTTTTGTGACTCATGAATAAATGAAAATTGAAAAATTCAGGAAACTTAGTTTACTCCCTTGTAAAAAATATAACTTCTAGTTATTTTTGAATTACAGACATACATAAGAATGTATACGAAATATATGGTACAAATAAATTTAGCAAAAGTGTTAAAGTAATAGAACACTAAAATAAAAAATAAAGCAACCTTAATTATGTTAGAAGACAATTTATCGTTAACAATCAACAATACAGTGTCAAAAGTAAGTATTATTAAAAACGTGATGCATGAGGCTTTTAAGAAACATAAAAAAGATTTTTCACTAGTCTTTTTGTCTCAAACTATAAATTAAAGCTCAGAGATGTAGGAGATTCTCAAATTTTAGTAAAAATTTATAAGCTTGTCAGATACTATAGTAGTTACATATTTAGTCAAAAAATTTTTATAAATGTTATAGAGTTTTTGTCAACCATAGCTATTAAGATTGTTTTTTTTACAAGGTTCAGGGTGCTTAATCACAACGCGGCAGTTAAATTTAATCAATCACTGTATTGCTACATTTCTTGAGGGAAGGCGCTTTACGGTCCCAAGTTACTTATTGCGACTATCCTAGACTATATAGTCCCGACGTTTATAATTCAGAGCACTGACTGGTAGGAATAATTTTTAGTATAATTAGCCAGATATGTTACTGAAGCTTTTATGATTTATTAGAATATCCAAAGTGGATGTAATAAAGAATTTTTGTCATGCTCAAGGAAATAGTTGTAAGAAGAGGTTTCTGTTTATTGTATTCAAAACAAAGCAACTAAAAACACCTAGAAAAGAATTTAACATAAATGAGTAGGTCAAGGGCTATGATGTTTAATTATTTATTGNATTGTTTGTAAAAGTTTTTGTCAATTTCGTGTATATTTGTAAAATATTAGGATTTTGTTGCAAAGCGAGGAACATAGTATTAGATACCAATTCAAAAGTCATTTTCATTAGGGACCTTGAATTTTTGTTTTTTATTGTTTTCGTGAATCAAAATAAGATTAAAAGTTAAAGGCCTTGCAAAGGTTATAAGGACTTTTAACGTTTGCAATTCGACTTTTGCTATTAGGAAAGATCAGAAACCTCTATTTTTAGTTCCTTAATTAATGAACTATCTTTAATTTATCAAACAAGATTTTTTTTTAAATAGTTGAAAAAGACATGGACTCGCAGTCTTGTTAAAATATTGTAAACATTGAGCTTATTTTTGTAACGTCATTTTTTAAAATTAGAAAGTCATTGGTAAAAGCGTGATAAAGCGTATAAAACTTAGACTTTTAAAAAATGTGTATGAAAAAGCTTGGTGCTACAAATTCTTTTGTATTATTCAATATGTTTGACAACGGCATTTTCTCCTAGACGTGTGTTGACCGCATGAGCTGAAGGCAAAGGTGACTTATACCATAGAAGTGATGCTGAACGTTACTTCTGAGACACGTATATCATTTAACTGTAAGGCAAATATTAAAACTATTTTAAATATTCTAATACTTGTGTATTTTAAAATAATAAGACTTACTTAAAATGTTAAAACTTTAGTTCCTTAAATGTTAGTTGTATTTAACTATAACAATGTATTATTACATTGTTATAGTTAAATGTTAGTTGTATTTAACTATAACAATGTAGTTAAACCTTTAGTTCCTTAAATGTTAGTTGTATTTAACTATAACAATGTATTATTACATTGACTATTTTTTATTCAAGAGCTCGGATTTTTGAATCTTTATATTGCTCTTGGCAAACAATATTAGTTCTTAGTTCTTAGTTTATGAATCAGCATATTGAGCTTGTGACCTTAGAAAAGTC
>NW_019380122.1:0-32540 GCF_000648655.2 Copidosoma floridanum | reverse complement strand
TGAAATAGAACATGGTACATGCCACACTTTGGCATGTTCAACGTCAGTACACTTGAAAAACTAAGGTTAGTCTTCGATTCGGTGACCAAATTATCAGATATTAGTCAAAATGACTAACTCAATTCATGTCCAGACTCATAGTAGTTTCTCCCAGTAGTCTTGATTCACTCTCATTAGTTTGTAGTGGCCTATAAGGTAGATATAAAGGATATGTAAATGCGTGTCTGCATCTGTAATAAAGATCGTGGGATGTAACAATTTTTATGGCAAGGCGCGAGTTAGAAAAAGCATTTGTTTACGTATGAAATGACTTGTTGGTCCTAAGTCTAAAAAGAAGAAAGGGTACAAAAGTGTAAGGCATTGAGAGCACATGCTATAGAATATGTGCAAAATATAGATGTATATAGCAGAGAACCAAGGGATAAACTGCCACAAACAGAAAATCCCACTATGTTAAGTGAATTTCAGAAATGTTAAATGCATTGAACAAATGCCACCATCAACAAAATAGAGAAACCATGCTAAGAAAAAAAAGAAAAAAGATGGAGTAGTGTTGGCTCAGCAGTAAGCATGCTTGTTACTGATAAATCGTTATTCTAGAGGTCGTGGACTCGTTTCAGGGTGGGTTTCTTTTTGGAATCTTCTTTCAAAGTAATTCCAGGGTTTTTCCTTGCTCCACATGCTCTAGGCTTGGGTAAATGCAAAACAATGTTAGGGCTGTAGGCAGGAAGTCGTGGATTCAATGCCAGAGACCCAGTGGACAGGGATCGCTGGAACATGGAGCTTCTGTAGTAATGCTAATTAGCCTGAATCCAATGCTCTGGCATAGGATGCTGGATTAACTGACGAGGAGTGAACATCCTGAAATACGGAGTCTTCTCCGGGAAAAGGCTGTACATTGGCAAGTGGAGCCAATTCACCATTGGTGCAAGGAGTGTCAGTTTAACATAAGTATGATATCAATTAAAAAAGTAGTAAGCTAGTGTGGCAATACACCCCAACATATAGTGAGTGGGGACTAGGCCAATAGGCTACCGTGGTGAACAGGTAAAAAGAAAAAAAAAGGAGTGTCCAATTTGCATACTAAAAATGAACACATATTGTATCGAATATGCCCCACACTTGGTAATTTTAGAAAGCTTTTACCTTAATAAAACTGCAAAGTTTTATGTGGACACGAGAGGAAAAAAAAAGTATTGGTAGTAACAGAAAATTGTCTAGATTTCAGAATACAATCAAATAGAAAAAAAAAGAAAAAAGGAGTTGAGGACGTGACTCACGAAGCTTGCCAGATGTTGTAGTCAGTACCTCTGAATAGTTGAATGTGTCCTGCATACGTAATCACTGAAAATGTCTCAATAAAAGAAACAGATACAATAGAATGAGATGTATTTAAATTTTATATGGCTAATNCTCCATACATAGATGTCCAATCAAAGGGTGTGGCAAAAAAAATATAAAAAACTATTTTACCTTACGTGAAATAATTTATTGTGGACAACAAAAAGTCTCTTTGTTTATCGACCATATTATTCCACTGTTATTATTAAAGTCCTTTCTTATAAAAAAGTTATTTTTATTATCTGAAATAAATATATGATTTTTAAGAATTTTATGAACCAGATAACCATTGTTGAACCTTTTTTTCAGTTTTACTGCTATTTCTCATGGTATTGTTTATTTAAATAGAATACTGCTATTTTTTTGCATGTTACTTTGCCCAATAATAGAGAGTTAAAGAATTTAAAACTGCTTCTTGTGGTTTTACAGTCAGACGTGCTCTGTAAAAATTTCTTGTAAAATTTGCACTAATTCCATCATAAGCACGTTTTTAAAGTGCTGCTTAGCACTGTCCGATGAAGACAATAACTTTTTAACGTGTTTTACATTTTTTTTTTTACTTCTAGTATTAACCGTGTTTAAATACTGTGAACAGCAGCAGTATCATGTTTTAAGCTGTCTGATAAAAATACGTTACTTTTGTGCTTTATGGTTCCATTTTTGTTTTAAAAAAATAGTACACGAAAAACTATATATTAGCTATTATGAGCTATTACAATAACAAAAGGCCTCGTCAGCGTCTTGACATAAAAAGAAATAGTTTTTTAAATAATCAGACATCCCTATAACTTCACGTTTATTAAGATTCCCTGTTTTGTTTTTAATACAAAGTGATTGCTGCATTTTTCCAGAAGCTTCTGGTACACATACAGTATATATCTGTACAATACAAAAAATGTTGAATTAATGTTGGAAGCAATGAAAACAAAAAATTCAATGAACAATAGAACTACAACACTCACTGATTATAAGGATTGTTTAAGAAATATTATAAGTGCAAGCTCCACAAGTCAATGACATCTTGATCAATTGAGTAAATGCCCTGATACAGAACAAGCACTTCAAAGTATTAAAAAGTTGTAACTAGATGCTTTAGTTTAAAATATTTAATCCTCTACTTGCTCTGGAATCGATAGGTTAACTATATTAACGCATATTGTATGATTCCTAATGAAGGTAGAATTATGGTAATGTTTGATAATTTGGAAAACCATTTCTTTTGTATGCCAAGACGCCACCGAGGCTTTTTATTATTATAATAGCCAATATACAGTTTTTCCTGTGATATTTCATAACAACAACAATAGAGAAATGAAGCACAGAATTCACGTATTTTTATCAGACAGCTTAAAATATAAAACTGCTGCAGTTGACAGTATTGAAACACTGTTAATAACTTAAATAAAAAAAACGTGAAAAACGTAAAAAAATTATTGTATTAAACGGACAGTGCTAAGCAGCACTTTAAAAACAGATATCAAGCTTCTAATTTGTTGCATCATAAGAAAAATCTTGGCATCGAGGCTAAGTGGCACTATTGTGCAACTGCTCATGGCAAAAGTGCTTATGATGGCATTAGTGCAAACATTAAAAGAAAGTCTTACAGAGCTAGTCTCCTGCAAAACCATAAGATGCAGTTTTAAACTCTTGAACTTTGTATCATTAGCAAAGAAAATAGCAGTATTCTATTTGGATAAACAATGTTATGAGAAATAGCAGAAAAAACTTTAAAAAAGGTTAGACAATGCTTATGCTGTTCCTAAGATTCTCATACATAACGTATTTATTTAATACTATGATAAGAATTAGGTTTTTTAAAAGTACTTCAATAATAATAGTAGAATCACATGGTCAATAAATAAGGAATAAGGACGTATAAACGCAGTAAATCCCGTAATTTTGCTTTGCCATTGAAATAATCTTGACCTTAATATCAACAAAAGTCGTAAGAAAAATGAGACTTCTCAACTTTTTGTTATCCACCAATAATTATTTTGAATACGGTTACATAACTTATTATATTTTGTTTTACCCTTTGACTTGGCACCCATGTATGGGGGTGTATGAAAAATGGTTGTCCTTCATTTTGTTTTCGCCACCATATAAGATCTTACATGACGTAAAGCAGCTTATCTTATTCTGCTTTTCATGCCCTCTTATTTAATACTTATGTCAAGGGATTTTTAAAAAACATATAGGCCGTTATTTTCTCATGGTTGCCACGTTGTATCTTCGGTGCTATAAGCCGTACTACCTTACAGTATTATTAGAACTGATGGTGTGGGCTGAATGTCAGGCTCATAGGAAATCGGAAAGTCATCGAAAAAGTTAAAATTTAATAAAAATTATAAGTTTTTTAAGCACTTTTTCTAATTTTTTGCCATTGTGAGTCGATCATTTAAAAAGTCACCAAAAACCGTGTGGCATTAGGAACTAGAAGGTATGATAAAAGTTTTAAACCGAAAAACCACCTAATTCAAGCCCTTAGAAAAAATATTGATTCGTTATTATGGACATAATAATAAACCTTTGACAAACGGTAACACACATGTACTGTCAATACAAGGCTGGCGGATGGAGCTTATCGTATCGATAACAGTAAAAAGAGCAACGGCAGAAGAGACAGTAAAAGCCTTATTGAACAAGTTTATATTATATTTCAGATCCCCAGAATGCATACTATACAACCATTGGGCTTATTATATAAATAAAGTAGTCAAGAAATTGGCAAAACTATTTATGATGGATTAAATTGGAGATACAACGTTTCACTCACAAAGTAATTATTCAATAGAAAAAATGAGCCTCGTACTCACAAAATATTTGAAAGCCTACGTACATGCACATAATAACTGAGATGATCATCTGCCTATGTGTATGCATTCCGATAATATAACAGACGATGAGAGTACTGGATACTTACCGCATGAGTTTGTATTTAGCCAAAGGGCCAAATACCTACAAGTGTAAAAATTTTCTCGAAAGGACAGACATACGACCAGTATTCATATGAGCTAGAAGGGACACTCACTGAAGTAAGAGCGACAGTAGCAATAAGTTAGGTACAGGAAAAGTACCGTTTAAAATATAATTACGATCGAAAACTCAAAACAAAACTGTTTATCAAAAGAAAATCTGTGTTTATTCTAAAAGAACCGCATAAAAAAAGGTATGATGCCATGTACAAAGGGCTCCATAAAATTGTAGAAACTGACTGCAAAAGCTCTAATGTAAAGCTGAAAAGAGATAATAAAATTAGAGTTGTCCACGTTAACAAGATGAAAAAGACTTGCATATTAAGAACAGGAACTTTACTGAGAGACATGAACAGACAAATGACAGAATTGAAGAAAAAACTTTATTCTTAAAAGTAAAAAAAACGTATTTAATAAAATTGTTGATTCATGGTATCCAGATGCACTACGTAAGATACAACAAAAGAAAATTAAAATTGATGAAAGTTTATAATATTCACAGATAACGTGTAAATAATGATTAATTATTGTCATAAATTAATCCTAAATCGAATGGCACGGTGACTAAGACAAAAATGTTAATCTCACTATACAATACCCTAACTATCCCTACATTTAGGAGGACTAATCATTGTATAGATATTATTATATCTGTCATATTCAGCAACCCATCGAAATTAATTGTTAGAAGCAATGAGAGATATTATTTATAATAACATAGTTATATGCTTACCATTTAAAAAACAGGCTAAAAACAATTATACTTTTATGAAATCAAAAAAAAAAACAAATTAGAAAAAGAACAAATAAAAGTACAATGGAACTAATAATACAAACAAAAATTTAAACAACGTTGTTACAAATACATCCATGGGTGAAGAAGGCCTGTTTTAGATTTGGATATTTAGAAGATCTTAAAAAATGTACAATAAGCGAATTTTTTAGAAAAAAAAAGAAAAAGTACATTTGAAATATTTACTTAGTTACATTATCAAGATCCTTATAATTTTTACATTTTAACGTCAACAACAGAAAACAATTATGAATTATTATCCAACTTAATGAATCGTATGCTTTTCAGTTACAAGGAGAATTATGAATTGCATGATTTATTCTGATATTAAACTAAATAGTGATCAACAAATAACAACTTCTTCAATTCCTATAAAAAAATAGTTTTTTCCAATGAGACTGAAAAAAATTTCAACAAAAATAAATAAGTAGACGTACATATGCACCTGTATGAAAAAATGATACTCAAGAAAAAAGTAGCTCTGTCTCATAAGCAAAGTTGGAATACTCTAAGAGCAGAGATACTTCCAGTAAAGTTTTGAAAAATTGTAGCAATCGTGAGCTATAATTTGCCAGAATCTTAAAATAAACATTGAAACCATCAACTTCATTGTCAGCGTATGTCAACTCTACCATGGTAAAAAGTAACTTATACACAACAGTAAAAAAACACAGCTCATTAAATAATGACGTTACTAGGATCAATAGCCCAAACACTAAAGTATTGTTAAATAAGAAATACATGATGCGAGACACTTATCTTTTATCCTAGAGAAAAATGCCAACAAATTTTAAACTTTAAATTTTAATGAATTGCCTATCAATTTTCTACCCAAAAATACATTTTGTTCTACGATAATTAAGGAAAAAAAGCCTTGAAATAGCTACAAGAGCACTGTAAATTTATATCTGGTAAAAAAAGGCACACATCAGTCAACTTTACTTCTTAATTAACGACACATCCCTTATAGTACACTAAAGTAACGTTAATAGTGACGAAACAGTAACATGTTAATGAGAAAACTTATGTAAACATTTTGTAGACAAAAAAATCAGCTATAAAAAAAAAGTTAGGTTAAAGTAAAGCGCTAACATGGGTAAAAGGGTCGCGAAACGAAATAATCTAAAAGAAGAAATTATTTAACACAATTAGTAACTATGCAGATATTATTTTTGCTCCAGTACATTAAATGCAAAGATTTAATGCAGTTATTCTACACACCTTCTTTTTCTTCTCTACAGCATTTCTTATCATGATGCATTTCTAAAGAAAAGGGGACTCCGTAAAATGAAATTCATTAAGAATGTTTACAGGTAGAAAAAACAATCCATTTCGCAAGAAACATAGATGCAATGAATTCTATATCACTGCAATTAATAATCATCCAAGTACGGGGTAATTGGCCACTGAGAGATCAACCGACCTACAGAAACAAATGAAGACCTAAATAAGAATTAATGGAATATTTTTTGTGTGTTAAATAATGTTCCAAATGAATGAATGCGTGTAGAACAAAAAAAGGTATAGTAATAATAATATTAGAACATAATAAAATTTCTTTTAGTAAATCATGTTGTGCACAAGATGCCATGTCAAATTGAATACTAAAGTAATACGAAAAGGAAGATGAAAGAAAACACATTCTATGTAACACATAAGCCAGAGCTTGTGACTTATGTGTGATAATACCGAAGTTATTTTCCTATTTGAGAAGAAATTGAATTACTACAGCTTGTGTGCAGTGCCAACTACATTAACTGGTAGTATCATAGCTCTTAAGGTTACATAGTCTTTTTTCTTTTTATTAAGAAACACTCACCAAGCTAACTCCTTACTGTTGCTGCAGTTAACGCTACCTATTGCCACTAAATAAACGACATAATGTCATGACAATACAGTGTATATTCACCGCTATTAACACTTTGATTACAAATGATCCCCAGTACACCTCAAAGGAAATGACCCCCACATCAAGGCTTGCTGTCGTAGACATAATTTTTTGCAAATAACATGAGCATCAAGTAATAACTTGCAATAGGGAACCACGGGTTAAGTCTATTATACTAACGCAAGATAACTAGGGATGACTTCTTCTTCTTTACAACTTAACGCACAGTACCAAAACTGGGTATTTACCCCTAGAAGGATATATCCAGAGAAGTTCTCTGTTAGCGTCTTCAAATATGCTGTGTGATTCTAGAGCTCTTACATTTGACGTGGCCCTACAAGGACCTGCTGGTGTTCGTACAAATAAGGACTCAGTAGACGCAAGGCATAGTTAATCATCAGGCAAGAGTCTACTGACACTACAATGCTCTGCTTCAGTGTCGGCCTCATAACGATCTTACGTGTTTATCCTTGTCTTGGCGCGTAGACACACTGTATGCTGTATNCAACGTTTTTCTTGGCAAATCAACGGTTATTTTACCCTTCCAAAATATTTTGAATACTTTTGTAATTGTAATTCTTATTGCCTTAGCTTAACCTGCTAAGCACAAAAGAAGATATTAAGCCAATCTTTAATTTTTTTCTTTGGATTTGATAATAAAACAAAATACCTAATTATTTCAACAACAATTGTGCAAATATTCTCGTGCACTCAATATTCTGAGGTAATCTATTTCTGTTATACTTAAATGTTCGGTGATAAATAATTATAGTACTTCATTGCGTTTAGCATTTTAATAGTGTTTTAACATTTTAAATGTGACTATAAAGTAAGTAGACTATGGTAATAAATCTGCTTTGGAGTGAAATGGTGTTTTATAAATATGTCTTACTGGTAAGTACTTAAACAAGAATGGGTAAGAGATATACAACCAAGCGTTTTTTCTTTTTCTCTCGAGTATCTACGCTATCCTCTTGTTCGATAGTAAAAACATAAGGCTTTTTTATACATTATCAACATCGTCTTATTTTACTGTAGATAAAGCCTTGAAGCGTCTTATAGGTTATTTTGATTTCGTCAGAAAGGTTTATTTTTTTGTACAATTTTTAGTCTCCCAGAGCTTAGTAAGACATACGAAGTTCTTAAATTCTAAATGTTTTTTGTTAAAGATTGGCTTGCAACTTCCTATTGTTTCCAGTGTATTTATTAGTTCTGGTGGTATGTTATATCCCCAAAGTAAAGAAGTATTAACAATATCCATATTTGCAAACTATTAGGTTAAGGGCATTCCTTATCATTACTTTCATTGGAACTCTATTATAAATCATGTCTATGCGTTAATTTGTGAGCAATTAGTTATGGTTTTGAGTTTTGTTTTAATTAAGTGATCACTTTATCCTCGAATGAATCTAATAAGTCGCTGTAAAAGTTGAATTCTACTATTTTTTTAAGTGCTGTTTCAACTTTTTGTACTTGTCTAAGTCCTGGCAGTTACTGGTTGTATTGAGGGAATAAATATTTTTTTAAGTAACTTACAACAGTTGAAGCTTTTAATTGTTACTAAAAATCTGTTATGGTAAGGAAAGGTAATAAATGTGTTTCTTAGGGGTATCGGGGCTGTCTGGTTCTCTTCATCTTTGCATGTATTCAAAATAACTGTGTCGTCAGAATATAAAAGATCGTAGGTCCATCAGAGAAAATATAGTTTTATTTTTTTAATATTGTTGAATCTGATGAGTCATTTAATTTTCTAATTAGTCGTGGAGTATAAACTCACGAAAAATGTAAATAGCTCACGACAATCGCACTTCACAAAACAAATATAAACGAAAGGATTTATGTACATCAAGTTAACTTTAACAGTAAAACATTATATGAACTTGCAGTCATGGATTTATAGTTTTCAATACTTTTATACTTATCTTACAGTTGGATTAGAAACTTTTGTAGCATTATTTTATTTTATGTTCTTCTTTTATTAATGCAACCAAGTAGAAACTTTTTAGTTAAAGCACACAGTTCTGATTCCTTTGAGGAAGAAGACCTAGACTCGTAATTAAAAAAAATTGATGTAAGCCAGGGTTAAAACAAAATTCTAAAGAAATTTTAAGGAGGCTCAACACACCTATCGAGCTACTTGTGAAATAGATAAAGTTGAAATCCACTGTCAATGAGTATGTTTTTTACCTCTGTTGCAAAATTTGAGCATAGGTTGCTCCGAAAAAATTTTTAGTAAAATGCTTTACAACCTAAGTGTAAATAATTTTCTGTGCTTTACTGTGCCAAACTGCGCCAATCTTTGCCACACTACACCAAACTGGGCGAAACTGTACTCTAGTGAGTTATACTGCGCCAAAATAGTGTCATTATAAACATATATGGATCAGTTTCGTGCAACTAGGACCAGTTTCGTGCAACTAGGACCAGTTTGGCACAATTAGGCACATTTTTGCGCAGTTTGGCACGATTTGGCATAGTGTGGAACAGTTTGGCATTGACCTAAGATTGTTTCTGTACGCATAAACGTTGATTAAAACAGTATTTACTGTTATTAATTATTTATACGATTAAGTAAGAAATTTGTTATTTAAATTATTTTTTATAACTATTAAAAATATTTTACATAGTTTTTAATCGACTTTAATTACAATACCTCCCTAACGCTCCTTGTGGTATTGTTAAGATTAAGATTTCATTTGTAATTTCACTTAAAATACATGGTCTGTACAAATCTGAATAATCAATAATTGACAAGAATGGTTTTTGCTGAACATTTACGCATTTAATGTAATCTATTGACTTTTTATCCACAGTTAAGCTACCGTTGACATTATTATTCATGAAAAATAATACAACCCTTTCATCATTACAAATCTTCAATTTATAAATGCTATGTATGACACCATATCCACCGCCTACATTTTGTACAAAATAATGATTTCTTTTTTTACTCCTAAAGTACAATTTAGGTGTATAGCGCACATCATTAAATATACGTTCCGTATATTTTTTGATATTTTTAATTTCACATACATCCAAAACGATTTTTGTATGCTTATATTCGATATCAGAGAAACTACTTTTCGTACTGTTACCNTTTGACATTTTTTTCATGACTTTGATAAGCAATAACCATTTGATTTTTAATTAATGCGTCAGTCCTTTGTGGCAGTGGTGATTCTTGCATCGGATTCTTATGAATGCCATTAACTGCTTCAGTGGGATGTTCACAATAAGTGCATCCAAACAAGCCATTGAATTTCATCATGTTAAGCATAGCACATCTTGTGACCAAATCTACGCAAATACTAAAACATTGAAAATTTTAATTTCATTACTAGTTAGACTTAGCGTAATCAACGGAAAAATTTTTTTTATATTTTTATAATCTTTTAGGTACGATGTAAAAAATTTGTATGTCAACCTTGATATAAAAACAATATAAAATAAAACCTACCCCAAAGGAAGCAGTTAACTCGTTATTTTTTGTTCACCGTATGACCATTGAAATCCTAAGGTCGACAGTTAATTAGCTTGATCAACTAAAGGTTCCAAAAAAACATTAATTTCTGGCTCAACTTTTGCCACTCACAAGCCAGCAACAATCATGAACTTTTTTCTTATATTCTCTGGAAGCTCGTTTATCATTATATAAATTGGCCACACGCTTATCTTAGAAGCATCTGCAGCTTAGCATCCATCTGTGTTAATAGTATAGAAAAAATTGAACTTGTTACATAACAATTGATTTTTTTTTCAAACAATTTGTATATGCGTCTATAGTAAATATCTTCAAGACCATCCTCGTTCACTTTATTGCAAGAAAATCTATGAAAAAGACTACTGCGAACTGCATCATCAGCAAATAACTTTTTTATCTGATCTTCTATATTCAGTTCAACGAAGTAAGATCGAGAGGACGTTACGCTCACTGCAGATCCACAGTCACAAATAATTGTATTGTTTAATGTATCTTTTGGTCTTAGATACTTCTGACATACACTACAAATATTGTGGTATACTACAGAACTGTTATCAATGATCAAAAGCTTGTGTAACATGTACTTCGTTCGTGGAAAAATATCCTTTTCAAAAATGATATTTAACATGTTGAAAATGTCCAGTGTAGCTAACCATGGTAGATAATATTTCTTGACCAACTTTAAACATATCACTACAACTTCAGCAACATTACTATCAGAGCAACTGCAAACATGTGCTTTAAGATGATTATTTATTATTTCTGCAGCAGCTTCTGTGACACACTTATATTATTGCACGTACATGACAATCAGTAGTAAAAAAGGGAGCTAAATTACATTAATTATTAGCAGTTTTTGTAGAAACATTAATGTGATCATCTCTTATCTTGCTGGTTGAAAGTGACTTCAGTTTTTTGTCCACAACGATAGTGTCATTCTTAAAATGTGAGATACATATGTATTGTTAATCAGGCTATTCATGTACAAGTCTGATTAAAGATTTTACTGTTAAATAATTTAAAGATCGAACATGATAATACTCAACGCAGAAAGCTATACGTACGTATGTACATGCACTTGCATTGGACATGGTAATTTCTGAAGTACCTTAAATCTAGAGGTTTTACAGCACAATTGATATCTGATGAATTAAGCAAATGTAATGCCTATCATCATGGTGCTGTTACCAGTGCAAGAAAACGATATCTTAGGAGTGTTTCAGAAGAACTTTTGAAAAATTTAAATGAAGATGATGACAATGACAGATTTGAAAGTCAATAAATCAGTACTCAAAAAAACCTTATAATTTTACTAAATCGACGGCTCGGCCAAAAAAAACGTTACTCAGAGATAGGTTAAGAAAAGCGTCAAACTGATATTTTTATGAGATTTTATTAGTATAATTTAAATGAAGGTTGCATTAGGACTGAAACGAAGTGCAAAGAAAAAAACAATTTTAAAGTCATATATTGGAAGTTAAACGTTACCTTATTTAAACTTGTATGACAAAATATCTGATTACTCAATAAATAAATACACAAGTACTTTATACTGATTTTACATAAATTATACCTTTTAACTACTTTACATTCTTGTTAGTTAAGCGTTTATAATACGAACCTTTGTTAAGGCAATTTATAACTTATTCTAATTGTTTTATGACAATATAAGTTGTAACAGTATGTAAAGTCAATTTGAAAAAAAAAGCCCACACATAAATGTTTGGCACTAAAGCATAAAATGTTTTAAAGTCTTCAGTTATTAAGTATTTATAAAGATATAGAACGTACTTTTTAAAAGCTCACTATACAGTCACATGACCACACTTGGTTTAAATGGTTACTCCAACTCCCATGTCATACAAGGCCAAACTGTAACATTAGGTCTGGGTTGTTTTAGTTTATTTTGTTAAATATATTTTGTTGTTTATATATTCGTCTCGAAAACTAACTCTTGAAGTTAAAAAATGTTGTACTAAGATTTCATGGGACTCTATCATTTTAGTTTATACAGTTACAATTGTGTTTAGAAACCATGCCCATGATTTAACTGCAAAACTATAAATATGATATGTGTTGAATTAACATTTACTACACCAAAATGAGCCAAATTGCATCATACTGCGCTAAATTGTGCCAACACATGCCAAACTGTGCCAAACTGAGCCGAATTGTGCCAAAAGGTACCAAAATGCGTTTAAGTACATACATATTGCAACTGTCAAATCCTGTCCTTTTAGTTGATTCTGTCAAAATGTTACATTTTAAAAATATAATGTGTTAAAATAAACTCAATTGCGCCAAAATAAGCCAAACTGCATCATACTGAGCTAAATTGTGCCAATCTGTGTTAAACTGTGCTAAACTGCGCCAAACTGCTCTGAATGTTCGAATTAGACATAGTTTGGCTCAGTTTGGCACAGTTAGGAACAGTTAAGTTTCAAAAAAGCGTAGTTTTGGAACAAAACCTGTTTTCACGCGGGAAGTGAGCGTCTTATGCATAGCCTCTTATTAATACAGTTTAAATTGGCTAAAGTCCATTGCGAACACTGCGCTGATTGAAGTTGCAAGAAAATTATGTTCAATAACAGCTGAATACCGAAAAAAACTTTGATCAAGCTACTGATAAGACACTACGTATGATTTTTAAAGAATTTCCAATTTTTTATCAAACAAATCGATTCACCTTTATTGAAAGTGATGCTAATCACTCCCTGATCCCATACATGTATGGGCGAAATTATTCATAAAGTTATAAGCGTAAAAAAATTTTTTTCATAGACCTTTTTAACTCTCAAATTTTATGTTTCAATAAAAGTATTTTGAATAATAAAAACATACTATTCACTATAAGTATCAAAGCCATAAAAAACCATTGTCTAGTTATGGCCGTGTCGGGAATGGCGAGCTTTGCTCAGAATTTAGAATTATGAATGGGTATTGAAGTTCCAAAATATAGTCAAGTATGGAGTTTGAATCTCTTGCTTAGAAATGTAGTTAACATAATGTTACGTTAGAGGTGCATACAGTTGTTTTTATTTTTTGATATATTTTTTTCTCTACTCCACAAATGCCATATAAAAGAAAAAGCTACTTTTTACGTATGAAGCAACGATAAAGCGCCCGTAACAGTGGCCGAGCCCTGAATGATTAACAACCTACGACTAAGCTAATCATACGAGTAGCCATTCACCTTAAGTATGACATATGTCTTGGACTATAGCATTTTTTACTTGAACAAAAAAATATAATAACAAAACCCACTTTGCACACAATTATCGATATTTAAACGATGAAAGTTATTAAAGACACAAATAAATTGTCTAGTCCAAGATAGCTCTGTTTTGGTACAATAGTAGCACTGACGACAAATATGCAAGCTTGAAACCTTAAGAAAGGTTCAATGCTTAAAGTATATAGGTAATAGTCCGAGACATGGAAATGACCAACCAAAGCGATTCGCACCCCGTAAAAAATCAAGCAAAAAATACAGATCTTAATGTTATGCCTCGGGCAACTTCTTACTATACCATCTGATTTTGACCATCTTTGTTAGCATAAGCTTGATTTTTTAAGGCATGCGAACCTGACGTATCTAAGCTGTGCAAAATTATTCTGTAGTAAAGGTATACAACAACTCAAATTTCTGTAAAATTAAAATCTTTTGTTCCGAGAGAGAAAGGAGGGATAAAAGCTCGTAGAACATACACTTTCTATCTCTGACGAAATAAGATCGCCTACAGGAATTATTGGTAGATTTAAGATTTTGACCATGTCATAAAAACTATTTGATGATAGATCATATAGCTCTGCTTGTGGTTTCTCTGCATGAGCTCCTCGTCACTACCATGTGCTAAGCTTAAAGAGTTAAACGTAAGAGAGCATATGACTCGTAGCAGCTGCCTGGCCCATAGCCATACTACCCACATACTTTAGCTACCAGGCACTACTACAGTTCTCCCGGATAGTTCTTTTAAAATTTTTCTATGATTAGTTCTCCCTTTTTTTGCGTACCATGCTTAAGTAAAGTGTAAGTTCAAAATTAAACTAACCTTCGCAAACCTATCTACCACTGCTTTTGTGAATTTAAAATGGAAGTAACTAACCGGTTTTATCTTGTCCCTAAAATTTTATCCCAAGTGTACTCTAATTCTCAGTGGAAGGTTAGCGTACCTACGATTTTTTCCGTACGAGCACACTGACACTTATACACGAAGCCAAAATGCATGAGTGTCAGTGCCTATACGTGTACCCTAGAGATTGCCGAAAATCTCATTCAGGATCTAGAGTCACTTGGCCTCATAGGCCAAAGACTTCCACCTTTTAAAAATCTTTCTCTCTGAAACAAGACAAACAGTAACGAGGACTTTTGACTGTAATCCCAGGCTGTTAAGCTTATGCCTAGGCCTGAAAATAATATAAAATTATTTTAAACAAATACGCTCTCAAAAACAAGAGCACCTTAGTGGATCAGGGTGACATCAATCCCTAGAAAAAAAACTTTTTTTTTAGTACCAAGGAGTAGGGTCAACTTTACAACTCAAACTACTAAGATTTCCTTGCTACTTAAATAACTTACACTACTCTATTACGCGGTTATATATTAGGAGGTTAAAAAAATCACGTTAAAAGATCAATTAATAAAACGAATAATGATGAGCGATCGTAGGATAATGTGCAACCAGGCACACTTTAACGCATTACTGAAGAAAAAAGTAAACAAATTTACTTCTCACTAGTTTATATCCTCTGGCACTTTTAACGGGAAGCTGGTGGGCAAGAGCCCGTTTGAACTCGAATACGGTTTCTTACGGTCCCCTGTACAAAATTAAAAAAACAGTAGCATTATCTGCTTATAACAAAGAAGTTGCAATATTCAAAACTGTACACGATCCCAATATGGTAGGTTACCTACAAACTAAGCCCTTCCCATATAATTAACCACCATTCTCAGGTACCGAACCAAGCTAAATTCCACCAGTGGCAAATAAAGTACGTGACCTAGTAACAAGAGTAATAAAAATAAGTTAAGTTGATTAGACTTTTTAAAGTAATCAAACCCTGTGCCTCCAAGACTTTAATTTTCATAAGCACTTCATCAGACAATAATATACACTTAACCACAAGCTATGCATATTTATTAGGGACTCCGAAGATGACTGCTAAAATCACGTAAGCTGCAAGCTATGCCAATAGGCAGGGCATACATCAGACACACATCAATCTCAGCAACCGTGACCTCTAGTTGATGAACCGAAAAATACCACACCAACCTCAGAGTGTGCTAAATGTGCAGCAAAGAGGGTCACACTGCAATTAACTGCCCAGAGCACCTTTTACGAGGTACAAGCAACCCCACAGCGTTACCAATACTAAAATGTTAAATATATGGCACCAATGGCTACTTAGCTGTGCGTTGCCTGGGTGTTAACAGATTAACAGTTTACAACCCTGCAATTGCAAGCGTAGACAGGGAGAGTACTCATGCAATGAAGGCCAATTAAATAAGACCATTTGCCAAACTTTCAATAAAGTAGGACATGCATTGTTTTACAACATAAAATACCGGAGTCAACAAACTGATTTCCTAAGACTCGATGAATCATGACTTGTTGCCAGTAATTGCCCGATATGTGCACCCTGTAAAAACAATGGGTATGCGATAAAAGAATTTTGAAGATGACAATATAATGAACAAGCGAGGCCAGAAAATGGTTTGGTATCCCAAATCATGAATGCAGCTCCAGGAAGGCCCAAGGTCCAATCGTACTTTGCGAAACCCATCAAAGCAAAACCTATTTAGACAGAGTTCACGCCCTCAAAGTAAGAAAAGACCTTAAAAATCTGCTTAAATTTGAAAGCACCTCACATGACAACATGATTGACGACAGCAGAACCATCTAATTGAGCGGCATGGGCAGAAAATCAATATTTGCCATTGGAACAACACAATTAATGCTGTTCAGACACATGGTTCCGTTTCATGTGACGAAAAAAGCCAGTTGGCATACCTCATAACGGGATCCCAGGGATAAGATCTTTTACTGACTCAAAATGCAAAGTTAGATTATCATTATTATTATTATTATTAAGTTAGTTTACACCATTAGATGCTGAAACTTCCAGGACGAGTTACCAGCTTTTAGCAAAATCTGCTCGAAGACACCATGGAGCTGAAATCAGCCTTATTAAAAAACGAGTGGTTATGAATGACATGCAAATAAACAAGCATCAAGCCATAATAATTAAGGGAATTAGAACAACTTATTAGAAAACCGTTGGATTGACGACAATAAACATTGAAACCTACGACACAAAAATTTAAGTAACATCGGACAAACCTTGTCTACCATTTCAAGGTATTCTTAGCTCAAATTTTTTCACTAACTATAAATGCCGTTCTTTTTTCCAAAATAAAATATTAAGAATAAGAGGTGATAGTACCAATCCAAGAAATACACCAAATTATGGCCAACGAAAGAGCTTTCCTGACAGTAGACACCGACAAGTCTGCTAAGTTACACTGCAGCGTTAGCCCTTATTTAGTCAAAGCCTAGCAAGAAAGGTCAATAATCCGATAAAGACTACGTTAATCTACCTAAAGATATTCTCCAAGACCAATTTTTAAGATTAGGAGGAAGTGAGACCTACTGAGACTTACTTAATAAGATTTTCTATCTATTGGACGTACCTATAGTAAACCATGCCTTGGATAGCATTTATTTAACGTACGAAGACAAAAGTAAAGGTACTAGTGACAACTAGGCCACCTTCCAAGCAACGAAGCAAATATACGACCAGCTGTTGCTACTAACAGATTAGGAAATTTAGACTTGGACGAGGCCAATTAAGCTAGACATCTACTTAAGCGTCATGAAAGAAGATTTACCTTGCTAGCAACAAGTAATCGTCGTCCAACATCACGATGCACCACATACCTACTGTTGACAATGTCTTAATGGCAACCAAGTAATACAGGCTACCACACGTACTTAAATCCAAGCTAGGCAAAAGAACTGCTTTGCGATGGTACAATCAAGTGATCTAGACCAGGCTATATTACCGTGCTATGAATCGTACCAAAGAAATGTACTGATGGCGTACCCAAATGAAGAATAGTCTTCTACTTCAAACCATCAAACAAAAAAATTAACCTATGAATTATCTGCTCTACAGTAAAACTGATATTTTCGATCAAGTGGAAAACTCCAATATCATACGGTAATAGTTTGCAAGTCAGGTTTCCACCAAATTCAATTGTATCCTGATGATGCCCATAAAACGGTATTTTCTACACCTGACAGGTACTACAAATTCTTAAAGATGCCATACGGTTTGGAAAATGCAGCTGTTGAGTACCCATCAGCCATGTTTTAAACTTTTGAAGAGTTTATTGGCAAAAGAGTTTTAAAAAACTCTTTGAACATGTCATGGAAAGGCTGCAAAAGGTCACTTGGAATCATATTTTGATTGTTTGTAGCTATTGATTCAATTGCTCATATACGTAACATTAAGCAGCTAGAAAGTTCTGTTCGAAAATAGTAGGTGTGACTGACCTTGATTGGTCCTTCTCGTGTTGGTGTTCTAGCAGCTTCTGGATAGTTTTCCAGTCGAAGTTTGGTTGCTGTGGGTTGTACTTTATTTTTCTTGCTAATGATAGCTCAAGAGGTGGTTTTTTTAAGGCCAGTGGTATTATAATGAGGATAACAGCCAGGGTAATGACCTTCGGTAGTAGTACCCACAACCTTAGGAAGAGTAACGTCGCTCACTATCTTCAGCTCCTGCTTTAATTAAGTATGAAGTAGCAGTGCTGACAAGTTGTGATTTACGATTCGTGGATCCGTCTTGCATGTCTCTGAACCTTTAACTGCTAATGGCTTTGTGGCGCCTACCATTGTCCAGGCTTTTACCACTCGTAAACTCTTGTGATTAGTCGCAAGCTCCTTGGTCCCTTGAAATGTTTTGAGATTTACGTCTCTGAGTCGTGCCTCTAGAGTTTTGCTTCGGTTAGTATACCAGTGGTAGGTGCGGATATATAGTATTATAACGTTTGCAGTGAACTTATGGGCTTTGTTTTTGATCCACCTGCTATATTCCGTATAGTAGCATTCTATTATTTTCTGACCAGCTCCAGTATGAGCATAAGCTATTTTGCTTGCATAGTTGGAATTCTCTGGGGGTGAGAACAATAAAAAAAATTATCCGTGGTATAATTGTAGCTAACTGTTAGTAGTTCTAAATTATTGTTTTTTATTTGCATCTTTCAAATAAAAAATTTTAAAATTTTAGTACTTGGAATTTGCAGCAAAATAACGTAAGCTGTTGATGGGTCTTTCGGTTTCGATAAATTGATAGTTACCATTCATGGCACAATCAGTTAATAGGCAATTAGTCGTTTTTGAATAAACTTGCTTTGCTGTTCGTCAATTTCTGAAAATAAACCAAAAGTCATTCTATGCGATAACTGATGGAGTGGATACCGACAGCCATACTTTTAGGTGTTAATCGCTTTACGTGACTTTATTTTGAGCTCCTTGTAGAGAAGTAGTGTCAAGTGTCAGTTAAAAAAATAGCAAGAAAATTGTAGAAGTATTAGTTGTTGTTGTTAAAGCTTTATATGATTACACATCATTAAAGTTTTAGAAAAAATCGGGTCTTTGGTACAAGTTTTGTGTATAAGGCTCAAGGCCTAGTCTATAAAATTCAAGGATGCTGCAAAACAAGGTCACTACAGGAAAAGATCTGCCATTAACATTATCAATGAAAAGTCAGTTTAAATCTCCACACAGAATATTATGTAAAAGAGAATTGTGATTAAGATTAGAAAGTAGTTCTGATTTAAAGATAGCAGAAATCTAGTTTTTACATGATAAGGTGCTTAGAAATCTTGTAACAGATGAATTGGACACCAAAAATGTACTAAACTAGGTCTGAATTAATATTATATTATATAGAAAAACACTGTATCGTCCAAATATGTAGCTCTAAAATTTGTAGTAAGTTTCGCAAAAAAAACTTTTTTTTTTCTTGACGTTAGCAAGCAAAAAATTTTCACCGTACATTAGGAAATGATTGCTGATTCTTTAAACTTTTACTTGGGTGCACATTAAGTTCGTAATACTTGTTCTTAAAAAGTTCATTAGTTAAACAATTTAGCAGATTATAAGCCGTACTTAGAGCATTTCCTTTTTGATAGAAATAGATACATCCCAAGTCTGAAATAAGGACTCGTTATACGGTGTGTATTATTTATACTTTTCGACAGTTGAATTAGTAGTTCCAAAGAAGCAAAGAAATTTTCACACTGACAAAATATAAACAAATACGACTTAGTTCTTTATCCATACTTCAGAAATGATTGTTTTTTGAAATACGTCTTTAATTAAAAAAAAACATTATTAGTTATTATAATTGAAGAATTTAGACTGGATAAACCATACAGTAATAAATAATTATAAAAATAGAATCTTGATTTGTAAATGAATCTGTTTTTTGATCAAGCTAATTGGGTAAAAAAAAAATTTTCAAATTTTTAATTTAATACAAAGAAAATTATTAAATGGCCACTTGTTTAATCGAAGTAAGCAAAATTTAAAAACAAAATTACTTAAACGTTGAAGTTTATGTAACGTGTGAAAATATTTTTCTGTATGTTTAAGTTAGGTTTGTGTTACGGAATAGTTTTTTGTATAAGTTAATATTAACAATTGTTTGCCATATGTTTAGACTTAATATTTATTATGTAATAATATGCTTTGTGTTCAACAAAACGACTTTTTTATGTTTCAGTGAAACTTATTATACTATTATAAATTACTGCTTATATTGAAAATTAACCAAAAATTATAATTTTAAATTAAATTATTAGTTAGTAGTATAGATGTATGGGTATGTGATCAGGAAATAGAATAATCGTCTCTATCACTCTTATTGTTAAGTACTAAGACGTTTATTCTTACTTTCTTAGTCTAATCTTTCTTTATCTAATGACTAAGGACTCTTTAAAATCGAAAATATAATCGTAAGCTGAACTTAAAAAAAGCAAGATTAAATTAAAGTAAGTAAATACGAAAGCAGGCAGTGCGTATTGACAGACTAACTGCCCAGTGACAAAATAAGCTATACGTTTTTGATGCTGCAATGCAGCACTAAACTGTCTCGACTCCTTGCAACCACGCATGCACTAAAGTTCAGTTACAGGCACCGTTTATACATCTCACATTACTAATACTTAAATTAATAAGAAAACAATGTAAGATAATAGTCTTTTTATAATCAATTACTATAGTAAGCAGTTTGAAGTTTACGAAGAGCTCTTACATTAAAAAGGTAAGAAGTCTATGCTGTTCAAAAAGGGTCGCTTTTATTTTGTAAAAACACACTGATCGTTGTGAATTATAAAAAAATGAAGAAATTTTTAAATATAATAGAATTCTTTCTTTGCTCAAATACGTTTTTTGCAATGCCTTAAGATATTCTGCCAACGAATGCTTGGATCTTGCCTATCAGAGCCCGGATTTATCATTTTTTGAAATATTTCATACCTTTATGTATATAAATATCATTAGTTCTTTACTGTCATTAATTTTTCTATCTTTAATGGTTTTTTAAACTTATTTTGCTGAGTGTTATCTAAACAATCGTTTTCAGATCCATTGTTGAGGATTACAGGGCAGCTTCAACTATAATTGGTGCTGACTTACTGAATCTCTTCAGTCATTATCACAAAAGCACTTTCCATTGTTAAGCAATCTATAATTTCTTAACATTTATTGTCGTTGCTTGTGCTCTGACTATCTTGCACTAGTTCCACTGCCGAATAAAGACTCTATAGGGGTCGGAAATTTACGTCTTGTCCTAGCATGAGTCGAATATATTCATCTTAGTGTTGTCTAAATAGATGCACATGCCTCTATCAACAAGCCAACGAAGCGACAGCAAGTTTCCAGCAAGCACCTTGGCCTATATCACTTTATCTAGCGCCATTATTTTTTTGTTAAAACTATCCGGAACCCACCGTTCTCCCTCCACTTTGAAGTTCACAGAGGAATTTTCATTCGCGCATTTGATCAACTTTGTTTCACATACTTAAACAATTTTTTTACGTATAACTTTGATTTAGCAAATGCTCGGTAGCACCTGACTCTGCTACAAACTTGTTTTTTTTTTGTTTTGTTAATTTATTTTTCTTTCAATCGCTTACTAAAGTTTTTTTCATGCATGCAAAGAGCAGTTTTAGATCAAACAACAAACATACTACTGCATTCATTAGATCAAAGTTATTCTATATTTTTTTTGCCTTCTTGATCCTTGACGTAAATATTTATAGGACAAGACCTTCTCGCTTTTAAACAGTCTCTAAGAATCTGCAGTCTTACATCTGGTACTTTATTGATAATCATATGGTAGAAAATATCTCTTCAATCACCTTCAAGAAAACTCAAAGTCTTACTAACAAGCTCGAAATCTCTAAGTCGATCATAGAATTCTCAAAGTTAAGTAGCACTTTGCTGTTTGAAGTTAAATCTAACAGTTTTAATTCTGTTATTTAGTTAATGCCCGTTCATCTTTATATCACATATTTTTATAACATTTATTCTTGCACCATTACCAGGGATAGTTAATAAGGTACACTCTGTTTCAATAATCTGGGGACAATCTACCTAGAATGTAATTTGACGTCTACTCTTGATCTAGTTTTTCTCAGTTCTTTTTAGTTCTATCGTAAGATCATAGTTTGTGCCCATCATATTTTATATCTTATGTATAATTTGTATATTGCTTAAATGTATTTGTCTAATTTAAAAAAAATTTTTTTTAATTCTTTTAGTTTGCTATTAAATCTGTCTTTCTATTTTTTTAATCTTTAATTTGCTATTTTCAGTTAACGCAACAATCAAATCTATCTTTCTGTTCTTCAATCCTTGGATTTCTATCTTGCTAAATAATCAATAAAATCTATCTTTTTACTTTCCAATCTTTAATTTGCTATCTTGTTAAAATACCAATCAAATCTATCATTTCATTTTTTAAATCTTTAACTTGCTATCTTTAGCTGAAGTATGCAACAAATTTATCTTTCTGTTTTTAAATTTGCTATCTTGTTACAGGGCTCCCTTGTTCATTTCTATCTTTAGATCTTTGTTTGCACGTATCTTATTGCTTTTAAATCTTCTATCTTGCTATCTAAAAAACCATTGACTGGAACGTGCTATTTATCTTTAGGGGTAATGTAAATTATACCACCACATTTTTCCAGCAAATAGAATGGCTCTTCTGTATCGTATTCGTCACTATATGTCCTATAATAATTAAGATCAAGTTATATATAAGGTTTTTCAGTAACCCGTCGAACGCATGCTGTGTCATCGGAAAACATGAGCAAGCACGCACACACAAACGCAATGCATGTGGTGCTCATCCCTTGGGTGATGCACTCATGGGACGAGATACAACAGATGACTTAAGTATCCAAACACAACATGACTAAAGTTATACTTAATAGAAGCACAGTTCCAACGCGATTGAGCACAACCTTATGTATAACAAACGCAGAATAATGTTTTTTAAGATATAATACGTTATAGTTGGATAAAAACAATGCTACGTTTTCACTACTTGTCACCATTATTTTGTTAAATTGTTCTATGTTCTCCTCCATGTTTTTATATGCTTCTGACAGCGTTTCCAGAGAATTCATGTCAAAAACACATTCTGCCTGTTATTACAATGTGCTGACGTGCATTTCACCAAAATTAGAATTTGAATTTGTGCAATTTGGTTTTAGTCGGCAATTACCTCTAATCTAAGTGTACGAATCTACGCGTGGGAATTAAGGCCACGCTGTACGGGGATTTAGAAAGTTAACCAAAAGTCTGTCTGATATGGCCGCTCTGTGGGGACCATCAGCTACCAAGCCTGCTAAAAGGAACACCCACACCTTGCCTGACTGAACACTAGCCATGGCTTCAAGTTAAAACAAGGTAAAGTCATGTTTTAAGCATTATCAGTTTATTTTTAGCTCAGTTAAAAAAAAGATGGTCTACACAAACTATACTTACAACGTAATAAAAAACAAGTAAAATCCACAAGGTATCCGTTTTTAATAGGAAAGATTTACTTTCTCTAAACTTCCACTAGCTTGTTTTTGATAACTTCACAATTTTTAAGGGTTCGCTTACACAACAAAATACCGCTTAATTTTTTTTAGCAAAAATTTTTTTCATATTAATAACAATGCCTTTTTCAATCGACATCAAGTAATGTTTGTGGTTATTAACAACATGGTTAGAACGACTATGTTTTGTTTTTGTACTAATCCAGAAAACAACTTTTGTTGTAATGTCTAATGATTAACGTGTCTAAAAAGGTCAAAAAGCTGTCAACCCGGTTGGCACTGTAAGTTGTATGAGGCTACTGTAACTATTTAATTCGCTCAGAATATTGTGTATTTGTATTTTTTTCAGTATTGCTGAAATGTCATCAACGTAGCGTTCGTGTAGCAAAATATCATCTTGAAGTTTCGATAGTACATTCTCTTTAACCTGTTCCAGAACCATATTGGAAAACACCGGGATCACACATCCCCCCATTAGGCATTCTATGGTTTGCTTCAAAAAATTCTTATTGAACCAAGAGTAAGTCGAGGCAAGCAAAAACTTCACACCCTCTATAAATTTATTCATAGACATGCCAAAATGATTTTGTAAACACTTCCACTTCTTTTTTAAAACTCTAAGGATCAGATTATGAGGTAAGTTGGTGTACAGAGACACAATACGAATTACTCTATGCTCATCACTTTGAACAGTCTCTCTACTTCAATAGTATAGCTACCTGATCAATTTGAAATAATAAAAAAACAGAATAATCACACCAAAAATGTTTAAAAAAAAATTAAATATTGAAATTAAAAATATACACAGATACATAAATTTTTTCGATAAAGAAAAAAATAAACTTATTTTTTCATTACAGCCACTTTACCAAAATAAATCATTTATAATCTCACTAATTTCGTACACCACAAAAACAGTGTCTTCTTCCATAAACAAAAGAAGTAGTTGATAGAAAAGTAGAATAATATTAATCATCCTTAACACAAAATGTACAAACTCTTTAATAATGAAAACAACCACAATTTTGATAAAAGATGGCTTGATAAGAATATTAATAACAATAAAATATTTGATGCTTATAGGAGAATACAGCATATTAATAAAGTTATTAACTTAACTGATATTAACATGCCACAGGAATTTTTTTTTACATTATCTTCGCCAAAAAATGTCAACTAAAGTAATATAAAATTAAAAAGAAACATTTGTTTTAAGTTATCAAAGGTTGTGAATCCAGTATAATTTTTTATGGCTTTGACGATCATAACAGTCATGAACTGAAAAAAAATTAAATAAAATTCTCACCAAATAGTGTAGTAACAAAAAAAGATTCAGATATATTGCCAAACACATACAAAACGGTATCTCTCTTAATAAGTGATTAAAAAAAAATAATCAGTACCTTTTAGTAATAAAATCTGACAAAGGTGGTGCTGTTGTTATTACTAATTGATCTGAATGCATTAAAAAAAAGAAGCATGTTCAATTGACTAACTAAAATACAATAAACTTAATGTCAACCCTAAAGCTGACATTAAAAACTCAGTTAAAACATAGTTTAAAAGTGGGCTCAGTGGAATATTTTGAAGAATGTACGCAGACCAAAGAATTTGATATCTATGTTAAGAAACACTTTTTTGTCAAGAGCATTTGGAACTCTAAAAGAAAACAAAGATAACATACTCCCTAAACTTTAAGTCTCATTAATAGGGTAACTTTTTTTATTTCCAAGATAAATTTATCTCCAAATTGAAAATTAAACATAATATAAGTGTTAAAAAACAGCTAAACATCAGACATGTGTTGAAAAACATCATAAAATAAAGAAACGAAATTTCTCAGATAACAAGGAGGTGGCAAGATCCATAGAAAGAACGGAGCTCTATAAAAATAAGTACTGCAATCATCTACTTCAGTAAAATAAAAAGTTGAATAATGAATTAAAAAAAAAAACTTAGTTCAGTACTCACGATGGTTAAACTTCGTGAGTATGTCGAGCATAAATACAGTACTCACGAAATTCAACCATCGTAAGGACTGGTTTTTTTTTTGTATGGTTTTTAAGTTTTTATTATACTGAAATACATAAATGCAGTACTCATTCTCATAAAATTTCGTTCTTTCAATGGGTCCTGCGTCCCCCTTGTTATCTGAAATATTTTGTTTCTTCATTTTATGATGTTTTTCACCACACATCTCATGTTTAATTTTTTTCGGCACTCGTCTTATGTTCAAAGAATTTTGCTCTTACCGTGTGTTCGAGGACCCATTTATGCCTTCTGGTTTGTTTTTTTAAATTTTTTTAATTTTCTTCGAATTTCCTTTATTGAATTACTTGTTTAATTTTTTTATTTAGTCTTCTTTCTGTCTGGTCACTTGCAAGTGACGCGTATCGAAAGCAAACTTGNTGTAAATACTCTTAGTAAATCATACAATACATCTTTTACTTGACATGTCTTATCGTCATAATACCTAACAACTATGAACATAGATGAGTCAGTTGTTATATTTGTGTGGTCACTTGCAAGTGACGCGTATCGGAGGCGAACTTGTCGTGCGAAAGAGCGAGATAACGAACACACGGGTTAGAGGAAGCAGAGGGAGCCCACTACTATAAAGTCATTTTCAATATCTACAAACTCAATAGTGAGTGTGGCCCTTCCTCTTCTCTTTCTACTTTCTGGTGCTCGGGCGCATTCGAAACGCCGAGCGCTTTTCACTTCCGAGCGGAGAGTCGAAGTGAGCAGACACTGTACCTGTGCTGAGCACATCGGCTTTCTCCACGGAATCAATGGTTTGCTTTTCTTCGTCTCGACCAACAACGAGACGCCGTCTTGGGCTTCTTCCGTCAAACTACATTGTTACGGTTTAGCTGCAAAGGGGGCTATTCCTCAACACCTTTCGTCAACACTTCTCGCTCTTTAGCACGACGCCTCATTTGGTAAGCCGTCGTTATAATTTTCTTCACGAATCAAATTCAATTTAATTATCGCGAGTTATACATTGTCATCGCTCCACGTATTTCTTCGCAAGTGCTAACCTTGAACTACTCTTGTAAATATTTAGTTTTGGTTGACTCTTTGAATAAATCTTTATTGTTCAATACAAATTCAAGAGTTGCATTGTTGTTTATTTAACCAAGGTCGACGGGCTCTGGAAACTAGCCCTGTGAAAATTTATGATTTACGGCTCAATATAATTGCTGCACGAGTAACTCCATTTACGCTCGGTAACGAGATCAACGTGAGCTGGTGACCTCGTCGCAGCCCTTACAATTTTACAGCTTCCANTTTTTTTTTTTTTTTTTTTTTTTTTTTTTTTTTTTTTTTTTTTTCTTTTTTAAATTTTATTTTCTTTATTATCATTTCATTTCCTTTTTAATTTTTTTTTTAAGATTTATTTGATTTTTATAAACTATATAATTATTTACAGCTTCCACTGCGCACAAATGCTACCATGCCCTAGCATCATCGAGGCATTGAGGCACCATAAATTTGGTAGCAGAGCTCGTAATTTTTACGTGGTGAAAAACTCCGAAGCTCTCCGTTGGCCATCTTGGCATCGTTGCGTTATCTTTCGACGACACCTCTCCTGCGCTGTTGGTGCGGCCATTTTCTCCTTTCATCGCCGTCTTGTCTCTCTTGATCAGTGGCGGCCTACGTCATCGGCAGCGTACGCGTCGAGCGACCAGGGGGAGGAGTGAAGGGAGTGCGCAGTAAGGACAGGTACAAGAATATTTATTTTCTTGCTCTCACTCACGCGCCGTATTATTAAGTCGTATTCCATTCTTCGATTTGTAAAATAACTAACTTTGAAAAAGTGTATAGTACTCAAGTTAAAGCTTCCCCGCATATTCAAAACTGTTATGCCAATAGTACAGATAAAGTTGGTCCTGAACGTCAAACTCTACAACATTTTAAATCTCGCTTAGAGCTTTTATAAAATTATTGGGGAAAATTTGTAGAGCGTCATGAATTTCTTGTTCTCTTCCAAGAGGAAGAACCAAATAAGTCCTATTTTAAGGACGAAGTGTATTTGCAAGTAGAAGATTTGTATATTTATGCTAAAGCTCGTATTTCTAAACACATTGATCATCTTTCTACAAAAGAAAGGACCAATCCTACTCCGTCTCTCAATCCCACAGTTGCCACCGCAGCTTCACTACCCTCGTTGAAGCTCGTGGTGTTTTCTGGTGCAAATGAGGAATAGGAGTCCTTAAAACAGATCTTCTCGTCAATGATTCAAAGATAAAGCAAACATATCTGAGGTAGATAAACTTCAACATTTGTTAAATTCAATTCAAGGATCAGCTTCCCAAGGTCTTCGTGGCCTTGAAATTACTGCTTTTAATTTCAGGGTTGCCTGGGACAAGTTCATACGCCGATATGATAATACACGTCTGCGTTTATTTAATAATTTGGAAAAACTTATCAAACTTCCAGTTGTTCAAGCTCGCAATGTTCATGATTTAAACGATCTTGTAGATAAATGAGAGGAGGCCGTTCGCGCTCTTCGCGATTTGGGTTGTCCAGTGGACCAGTGGAGTTCATGGTTCATTCACTGTATAGTGCGGAAGTTGGATGCGAGCTCGCGTTAGAACTGGGAGATCTCACAGGAAGCTATTCAAGGATTCTCGTTACACAAGGATCTCATAACGTTTCTTGAGCGTAGAATTTAATCCTTAGAGCAGTCGAGGGCTGCTTCCAAAAAATCAGATTCCCAATCAAATCACAACTCTCGTTTAAGCCCAAATACGAACAAGCGTGTTTCGGCTCATGCTACTCAAGCTAGAGATTCTCCCTCTAGTAATCCCAAACAGCCTTGCATTTACTGCAACGAGCCACACAACATTTTAATTTGCACGAAATTTAGAGAATTGCCCAATCAACAAAAATAGAAACACTGCATAGCTCAAAAGCTGTGCCTAAACTGTCTGCTACCTTCTCACTTTGCAGATAAGTGTCCATCTTCAAAACGTTGCAAAACTTGTGATGGTCTTCATCACACTCTGTTACATTTTGATAACGTTAACATTAAATCTTTAGATAAGAAGACAGTTAGCAACAAGCAACCTACTAAAGCATTCAAAAACCCAATTGAATCGAACCCAGAGCGTCTAAATGCTCAATCAAACGATCCGTTCTTTGCCACTACTGCCAACACATTCCCGCCTATCATCAATCAAGTTGATCCTGTTGTTTTCTTGGCCACGGCGCATACTTGTTTGTCAGACGCACACGGTTATACTATTACAGTGCGTGCTTTAATTGATCCTGCATCGGAAAGCTCTTTTGTTTCCACCCGTACCGTTCAGCAACTTGCGCTTAAGATTAAAAGGTCACTTCGTTCAGTCATCGGCATGAAGGGAACTAAAACTTCTAAATCTCAAGGTTCCGTTCAACTAGTATTAACATCAGCTAGAGAAAAAAATTTCGTGTCAACTTATCGGCATTAGTACTGGACGACCACACTTGTCTACTACCCAAGAAGCAGGTTCCAGTGGGCAGCTGGTCTTATCTTAAGGACCTTGAACTTCCTGACCCTCAGTTTCATAAACCTGACAAAGTTGACTGTGTTTTGGGAGCAGACATTTACCCTCTTATTCTGAAAGCAGGTATCAAGAAAGGTTCTGTTGGAGATCCAATAGTTCAACAGTCAGTTTTTGGTTGGCTACTAACAGGCAAAGTTTTAGCTCAGCCACGGAAATCTAATTCGCAGATTCAGGTGTTTCACACATACACTTAAACTTTGTTATCGGAGACTCTTCAGCGCTTCTGGGAGATCGAGGACATCCCTAATCAAGAAATGTTAACTCCAGATGAAAAATGTTGTAAAGAGTTCTTTCTCAATACTCATGCTCGAGACTCCACAAGTCAGTTTGTTGTTAGGTTGCCTTTAACTTCGAAACCAACGTTCTCGAACACAAAAATTATTGCACGATCTTGTTTGCTACGTTCTGAGCGCCGCCTGCAACAAGACGAAGCCCTTGCCCAAGCTAAAAACGAATTCATGCTAGAGTATTTAAGGCTCAAGCATATGGAAATCGTACCAAGAGCCGAGTGGTCGCACGACAGCTACTACTTGCCACACCACTCCGTTTATCGTCCAGGGAGCAAGAAGATCAGAGTAGTCTTCAACGCCTCTCAGAAAGACGCTTCAGGAAGTTCTTTAAATGACTGGCTTCTGACAGGACCGAAGTTACAGTCTGATATTTTGATTGTGATCACTAATTGGAGATTTTTCAGATATGTCTTCACCTACAATGTAACCCAAATGTTTCGTCAAATCCTAGTGCATCCCGATAATCGAGATTGGCAGCGTATCCTGTGGCATGCTGACTCATCACAACCCATTCAAGAGTATCGAGCTACTACAGTGACCTATGGCACGGCCTCAGCTCCTTATCTGGCTCTGCGTGTCATGAAGCAGCTGTCACTGGACGGACAGAGCACGCATCCCAATGCAGCCTCAATCCTGCAACAATGTTTTTATGTTGATGACTGCTTCGCTGGAGATGACACTGTGAATGGTGCCATACAAAATAGAGACCAGCTGATCTCTCTTCTCCTCACTGCTGCTATGAAGTTGGATAAATGGGCATCCAACAAACCTGTCATCATCCCTGAAAATCAACCTCACTCAAAACCCCTCATTGGTGTCAAGCTTAATGACGTCGTCTCCACGCTGGGAGTCAAATGGAATCATGAGACAGATTCCTTTTCATTTTCTATTGAAGATAGACCCTCACCGTCGGTGATTACGAAAAGAGCAATTTTATCTAAAATAGCTCGCTTATTTGACCCTTTAGGTTGGATTGCTTCAGTCATTATCCAAGCCAAAGCCATGCTTCAAGAGCTTTGGTTGCACCAACTCGAATGGGACTCGGTGCTTGACGATGCGCTCTCACGAAGATGGATGGCTTTCCGAGAACAACTGCACAACTTGACAGCGTTGTCTATACCACGCTGGTCCAACATCTTTCAACACCAGGTGTGGCATCTACATGGCTTCTCGGATGCCTCTGAACGCGCCTAAGCTGCCACCATCTTCGCTGTCGCTCCAGGAGAAAAATCCACGCTACTTATGGCCAAGACTAAAGTAGTGCCCATAAAAAAACTGACAGTTCCTCATTTGGAACTTTGTGGATCCTTGATGCTTGCAAAATTGGCTAAACATATGTTAAAATCGCTGACACATCAGCCTGCAGCAGTATTCTTCTGGACCGACTCTCAGATAGTCATTGAATGGCTAGGCAAACACCCATCACAATGGCCTACGTTCGTCACCAACAGAACAAGCAAAATTCTCACGATGTTTCCAGATGTGAAATGGAGACACATTCAGTCAGCTCACAACCCAGCTGACTGCGCTACAAGAGGACTTGATCCAACTCAACTGGCCACATATACATTGTGGTGGCATGGACCGTCTCAGATAGTTGACTGACCGTCGAATTGGCCAGCAATCAAACAGGAAACAGAAGTAGTTCAAGCTTACTTGACAGAGAACGCGCTGATTGAAGACGGCTCGAACGCATCATTGAACGCCTGCTTCCCTCTGTTCCAAAGAAAGTCCTTGTTTCTCTTAATTTTACGAGTATTGGGCTACATAGCTCGTTTGCAATTCAACGCCAAGCTACCAAAAGAACGACGAAAACTTGGCGCCTTGTCAGTAGAGGAGATTCGAAAGGCCAAACTATTTTGCTTAAGAGCAGTACAGCGATCTCACTTCATGGAGGAGATTATTCTGTTGAGCCGTGGAGACGATCTACGCAAGAGGAGCCCCCTGCGGCCTCTCACCCCGTGTATTTGTAATCAAGGACTTCTTCGAGTTAGAGGACGACTTCATCACGCAGACCTTTTAAACGAAGAAAAACACCAAGTCATCCTAGCTTGAAATGGTTTTCTGACTAAACGCCTAGTCGAAGAGACTCATACCCTCACGTTGCATGGAGGACCTCAACTCATGAGCTTAGTTCTGCGTGCGTATTGGATCACACGAGGACAGCGTGTCATCTCAGGAGTTTATCAACGCTGTAACACCTGTACGAGATACTCCAACCGTGTTGCTCAACAAAAAATGGGTCAATTATCAGCTGCTCGACGGACACCTTCGCAACCCTCCCACGTAACAGGACTGGATTATGCTGGTCCGATACCAGTCAGACTATCAAAGGGACGAGGAATCAAGGCTACGTGGCCTTATTTATTTGCACTGCTACTCGTGCAATTTACTTGGAAGTAGTTTCTGACCTGACTTCGAATTCCTTTTTAGCAGCCTTCGCACGTTTTTGCGCAAGACGAGGCACATGTTTACAGCTACTGTCAGACAACGCAACTACGTTTGTCGGAGCTACTCAGGAGCTTAACCGACTCTTTTACCAGTCATCTGACTTTACCCGTGAGGTAAACTATCATCTCGTGCAGAAGGGAGTAAGCAGGCAGTTCATATCAGCTCGAGCTCCGCATCATGGCGGGCTTTGGGAATCAGGCGTCAAAAATTTCAAACCTTATTTCAAGAGAGTCCTGGGTGAAACTACTTTAACATTTGAGGAACTATCTACATTAATTGCAAAAGTTGAGGCCTGCCTCAATTCACGAACT
The DNA here is from genome assembly GCF_000648655.2 of Copidosoma floridanum. Next base: position 341 of record NW_019380122.1, on the reverse strand, counting down.
CTTTGCACCTTGCGAGAGGACTCGAATCGACTTACACCACTCACTCCAGCCCATTTTCTTGTTGGGTCACCAATTTTACTTTTTCCAGAACCCTACAATGAAAATGATGAGCAAGTCTCTTAGGTAAGCCACTGGAAGCAACTCAACCTTATGCAACATCCCTTTTGGTCTCGCTGGAGAAAGGAAGTCCTGCACCAGCTCCAACATTCCAACAAGTGGCTCAAACAACAACCAAACCTTCAGTGTGGTGACGTGGTTCTGCTAAAGGACGAGCTGGCGCCTCCAGGACGATGGCCCTTGGGAGTCATTATTAAAACTCACCCTGAAAATGATGGACTAGT
>NW_019380121.1:0-32485 GCF_000648655.2 Copidosoma floridanum | reverse complement strand
TAATTAACAAAACGACTAGTAAGCGCCCCAGATTATGTGGTGATTAGTGCTTGTATTTTATTAATAATTAAGAAAGTAACTAGTTAGCACCTCTATAAGGGCACTACTATGGGCACTTAGCACTTTGGAGAAGGAAGGGAAGAGGGATGGGAGGCCTCTCATTACTGGGAGGGGGGGTAGAGGGAAATTAGGCAATTATGCTGCAAGGAGGTCGCCTAAGCCCTCCTCGAGGAGCATTGCGTGGTGAAAAAGCACATGTGAAAGACACAGAGGTACTTGCCCGAAAAGTCGCACTGGCCGGGAATCGAACCACGGTCGCCCTCGTGCCAATCCACGACCTAGCCGACCGAGCCACCCTGCGCTCCATATGTATAAGTATGCTAGCATCCTTGTTTACATAATTCTAGGGTCAATGTAAGACTCTTGTATTGTTTATCATACAATGTAAATATCCTGGTATTAAAGTTATAAATTCATATTTAATAGTTAAATAATCACAATACACACAATCATATATAATATCACAATTGGTACTTGTGTTATTTTATTAATGAACGAAACGACAAGTTAGCGCGCCGGGGTGAATAGTGCTCGTATTGTTTAATTAATTAGTAAAGCAACTAGAAAGTGCCCCGGGTTATGTGGTGATTGGTGCTTGTGTTATTTTATTAACTAAAACAGTGACTGGTAAAAACCCCCGGTTGTGTGGTGATTGGTGCTTGCGTTACTTTATTGATATCATTAATTAATAAAGTGAAAAGTAAGCGCTTCAGGTTGTATACTGATTAAAGCTTGTGTTATTTTATTAATTTTATCAATTAAAAAGTTACTAGTAAACCCGTCATATTGTGTGGTGCTTGGTGATTGTGTTATTGTATTCATCAACAAAGCGACCAGCAAGTGCCCCAAGTGATGTTATGATTGGGGCTTGATATATTTTATTAACTTTTTTGATTAACAAATCAAATAGTTAGCATCCTAGGATATTCTGTAATTAGTGCTTGTGTGATATTGTTAATTTTATCAATTAACAAAACGACCAGTAAGCGCTCTGGTATGTGTTTTCAATAGTACTTGCATTATTATTTTAGTAATAAACAAAGCGACCAGGAATCGCCCTGGTTTGTGTGGTGATCGATACTTGAATCATTTTGTTGATTAACAAAGCGCTTAGTAAGTGCCCCATGTTATGTGGTAAATGGTGTTTGTGTTTTTCATTGAACAAAGTTATGTAAGAAAGCTATTAGTAAGTGCCCAAGGTTATGTGATAGTTAGTGCTTGTGTTGTTTAATTCATTTCGGTAATGATTAAAGCTACCAGTAAGGGCCTTGGGTTGCCTGATCATTGGCACTTGTGTTATTTCATTAATTTTATCGATCAACAAAATAACTAGTAAGCGCCACAGGTTTCGTGGTGATTGGCCTTGCGTTATTTTATAAATCTTACTAATCAATAAGACGTCTAGTGAGCGCCGCGTTTTGTATTAAGATTGCTTCTTGTATTTTTTCATTAAATAATAATACGAGAAGTAAGCGCCTCAGGTTGTGTTAAATTAGTACTAGTGTTATTTTATTAAATTGCAAATTGACTAGTAAGCCTCCTTGGGTTGTGTTGCGGTTGGTGGTTGTGTCATTTCATTAATCAACAAAAAGACTAGTAAGCTTCCCTTGTACTGTGGTAATTAGTGCTTGTGTTACTTTGTTAATTTCATTTATTACCAAAGCAACCAGTACACGCCCCAGATTGCCTGGTGATTGGCGCTGGTGTTATTTTATCAATTTCTATTATCAATAAAGCGAATCGTAAGCGCCCAGTGCTGTGTGTTGACTAGTGCTTATGTTATTTATTTATTTTATTAATAAAAAAAGTGACTTGTAAGCGCCCTAAATTGAGTGGAAATTGGTGCTTGTGCTATTTTATTAATTATATAAATTAACTATGGTACTCGTAAGGGCCCTGGATTGTGTGGTGATCATTTTTTGAGTAATTCTATTTATTATGTCAGTTAACAAAGGAACTATTCAGCGCTCTGGCTACTATGATAATTGAAATTTCGTTATTTAATAAATTTCACTAATTAATAAAATGTCTAGTAAGCGCCTTGTTTTGTGTGATGATTGGTACTTGTGTTATTTTATCAATCAACAAAATTACCGCTAAGTGCCCCGGTATATGTTGTGATTAGTGCTTGTGTTATTTTATTAATTAGCAGAGCGATTAGTAAGCACCCTGGGTATTGTAATGTGTGGCCTTATGTTACTGTATTAATTTTAGTAATTAACCAGGAGACCAGCAAGTCCCCCGCGTTATGTGGTGATTGGTGCTTGTTTTATTTTAGTACTGAAAAGAGTAGATAGTAAGAACTACCGTTTGCGTGGTGACTGATACTTGTGATATTTGATTGATTTTATTAACTAATAAGGTGACAAGTAAGCGCTTCTTGTTGTATGGTTATTATTGCTTGGTGCTTGTGTTATTTTATCAAATAGCAAAGTGACGAGTAAGCGTCTTGGGTATTGTGATATGTTGCCTTGTATTACTTTATTATTTTTAATAACCAATGAAACCACCAGTAAGTGCCCCAGGTTGTAGTGCGATTGGGAGCTTGTGTTGTTTGATTAATTAACCAAGTTACGAGTAACCACAATAAGTAAAGTGCTGAGTACTTATTTTATTATTATATTAATTAACTAAGCTACTAGTGAGCGCTCCGGGTCGTGTGGTGATCGATGCTTGTGTTATTTGTAAAAATTAGCACCAGATTAAGTTGTCATTAATGCTTGTGTTATTTAATTAAGTAACAAAGCAACATGTGAGCGCTCCAGGTAGTGTGGTGATTAGTGCTTGTTTTATTTTATTAATCACTAAAGCGACTAGTAGGTGCCCTGGGTATTGTGAAGTGTGTCCTTGTGGTACTTTGATATTTTTAATAATAAATGAAGCCCCTAGTAATTGTCCCATGTTGTGTGGTCTTTGGAGCTTGTGTTTTTTATTTAAAAGTATGATTCAACAAAGCGTTTAGTAAGCGCCCCAGGTCGTGCGGTTATTGGCACTTGTGTTGTTTTGTTTATTTTAATAATCATTAAAGCGATCTGTAAGGACTCTGGGTTGCCTTATCATTAGCACTTGTGTTATTTCATTAATTTTATTGATCAACAAAGTAACTAGTAGGCGCCACGGTTTGTGTAGTGATTAGAGCTTGTGTTATTTTATTAATCTGCAAAGTGACTAGATAGCGCCCTAAGTATTGTGATGTGTATCATTGTGTTCCTTTATTGATTTTAGTAATTAAAGCTTGAGTTATTTTATTAATTTTATCAACTAAGAGAGCGACTAGAAAGCGTCTCATGGCGTGTGGTGCTTGGTGCTTGAATTATTATATTCATTAGTAAAGCGACCAGTAAGCACCCTGGGTTGTGTGGTGATTGGTGCATGTAACATTTCATTCATTAACGAAGCGTCTAGTAAGCGCCCTGGACTGTATGGTGATTGGCCTTGCGTTATTTTATAAATTTTACTAATCAACAAAGCGTATAGTAAGCGCCTTGTTCTGTGTGATAATCAGTACTTGCGTTATTTTATTAATTAACAAAACGACTAGTAAGCGCCCCAGATTATGTGGTGATTAGTGCTTGTATTTTATTAATAATTAAGAAAGTAACTAGTTAGCACCTCTAGTTGTGTGGCAATTGGTTCTTGTAATATTTTTTTAAATTTTCATAATTAAGAAAGTGACTAGTAAGCACCTATGCACTATGGTGATTAGTGTTTGTGTTGCTTTAATGATTTTTTTTATCCACAAAGCCATCAATAAGCAACCCATGTTGTATGATGATTAGTGATTAAAATTTTTTATTAATTAGAAAAGTGACAAATAAGCACCACTCAATGAGTGGTAGTTAGTGCTTGAGTTATTTTATTATTTTCAAGTGACTACTTTGCACCTCATGTTGTGTGGTGCTTGGTGATTGTGTTATTAAATTTATTAACAAAATGAATGAATTGATAACAATATTATTAATTCACAAAGCGACTAGCTTGCGTATCAGGTTGAGTGGTGATTAGTGCTTGTATTATTTTATTAGTTAACAATGTGACTAGTAAGCGCCCCTAGTAGTGTGGTAATTGGTGCTTGTAATATTTTAATAATTTTATCAATAATAATTATACAAATTTAATAGTAAGTGCCTTGGATCTTGTCGTATTTGGCCTGGTGTAGTTTTAGTAATTTTATTAATCAACCAATCGTCTTGTAAGTGCTACGTGTTATGCGGTAATTGGTACTTGTGTTATTTTATTAATCAACAAAACGACTAGTGAGTGCCCTGATTTATGTGGTAATTTGTGCTTGAGTTATTTTGATTATTTTATTTCTCAAAAAAGTGACTAATAAGTAGCTTAAGTTGTGTTGTGATTGGTGCTTGTCTTATTTTTTAAATTTTAATTAACAAAGTGACGATTAAGTGCCCCAGATTTTGTTGCGATTGGGTCTTGTATCATTTTATGTATTGTATTTACTATCAACAAGACTATTGAGCCCTTTATTTTTGTGGTGATTGGTGCTTGTGCTATTCAATCATATTATTTATCGACAAAGCGACCAGTAAGTGCTCTAGGTTCCCAAGAGATACGCTTTTGTGTTATTTTATTTGTTTCATTAATTAATAAATTGACCATTAACCACCCTAGGTTGCCTGGTAATTGGCGCTTGTGCTACTATTTTAATTTTATTATTCAATTAAGCGACTTGTAAGTTTCTCGAATTGTGTGCTGACTCGTGCTTGTGTTATTCAACTATTTTATTAATTAAAAAAGTGACTACTAATCGCCCCAGATTGAGTAGTGATTGGTGCTTGTATAATTTTATTGATCTTATAAATTAACAAAGCGACTAAAAAGAACTTTGAAGTGTGTAGTGATTGGTTCTTGTGTTTTTTATTTATTGAGTTGGATAACGAAAAGACTAGAAAGTGATTCGGCATGTGTGGTGATTGGTCTTGCATTATTTTATAAATTTTACTAATTAACAAAACGATTAGGAAGCGCCCCAGGTTGTGTAAACATAAGTGCTTGTGTTATTTTATTTACTAGCGAAGTGACTAGTTTGCGCTCTAGGTATTGTGATGTGTGGCTTTGAGTTACATTGTTAATTTTAGTAATAAACAAAGCGACAAGCAAGTCACCTGAGTTACATAGTGATTGGTGCCTGTGTTATTCAATTAATTAAAAATTAACGAAGTGACTGGTAAGCAAATCAGGTTGATTTGTGTTTGATGCTTAAGTTATTTTTTGAACTTTATTAATTAACAAAGTGACAAGTAAACACACCAAATTGAGTGGTTCTTGGTGCTTCTGTTATTTTGTTCATTAACAAAGCGATTAGGAAGCACCCTGAATTGAGTGGTGCTAAGTTCTTGTGCTATTTCGTTATTTAACAAAGCGACTAGTAAGCATACTGGGTATTGCAATGTGTATTTTTGTGTTACTTTATTACTTAGAGTAATTAATAAAGCGACCAGTTAGTGCTCGGATTGTGTAGTAATTTCTGCTTGTGTTATTTTATTGATCAACAAAGTAACTTGTACGCGTCCTGGATTAAGTGGTGATTAGTGCTTGTGTAATGGATCTCATTAACACGGCAACTAGTAAGCGCTTCGTGTTGTGTAGTGATTGGTGCTTGTCTAATTCATTAATTAACAAAGCGATTTGTACGTACCTTGGATTGTGTGCTGATTAATGCTTGTGTTATTTTATTAATCAACAAAGTGATTAGTTTCAATGAACAAAGCGATTAGTAAGCGCCCCAGTTTGTGTGGTAGCTTGTGCTTGTGTTGTTTTATTAACCAACAAAAGGACCAGTTAATACCCCAGATTGTGCTGTGATAAGTACTTTTGTTACTTTATTAATTTTAGTATATAACATTGTTACTAGTTAGCGAACTAGGTTCTGTGATGATTGGTGCTTGCGTTATTTTTCTGATTGACAAAGTAGAAAGTAAGTGCCGAGGGTTGCCTAATGCTTCGCTTTTGTGCTGATTTATAAATTTTATTAGTTAACAAAGCGACATGTTAACACCGCAAGTTGTAAGGTGATTGGCGCTTATGTTACCTCATTAATTTTATTAATAAATAAAAGGACCAGTGAGCGCTCTAAGTTGCCTGAAGATTGAAACTTGTAGTATTTAATTATCTGTATAAATTAACAATGTAAATAGTTAGCGCCCTGGGTTGCTTTATAACTGGCGCTTGTAATTATTTTATTTATTATATTAATTAATAAGGTGACTTGTAAGCGCTCCACATTGTGTGCTGACTAGTGTTTGGGTTCTTTTTTTACTTTATTAATCAAAAAGCGACTAGTAAGCATCCTAGGTTGTGTGGTTTTAAGTGCTAGTGTTATTTTTCAAATTTAATTAATTAAGAAAATGTCTAGTAAGCACCCTGAATTGTGTTGTGATTTGTGCATGTGTTTTTCTATTAATGTTAGTACAAAACAAAGTGACTAGTCAGCAAATCTGATTCTATGTTAATTGGTGCTTGTGTTATTGTTTTAATAAATAAAGTGACAAGTAAGCGCCCTGGGTTGTCAGATAATTGGCATTTGTGTTGATTCATAGATTTCATTAGTAAACAAAGCGACATATAAGCGGCCTGGGTTGTGTGGTTATCGTTACTTGTATAATTTTATTAATTAACAAAGCAACTAGTTAATGCTTTATGTTGTGTGGTGATTGGTGCATGTGCAATTTTATACATTTTTTTAATTAACAAAGCGATTATTAGGCTCCCAACATTGTTTGGTGTTTGGTGCTTGGGTTGTTTTATTTATTAAATTAATTATTAGAGCGACCAGTAAGAGCCTTAAATCGTCTGATTATTACCTCTTAAGTTATTTTATTTATCTTATTAATGAAAGAAGCAACTAGTAAGCCCCTCAGGTTGTGTGGTGATTGTTGCTTGTGTTATTTTTTAAGACAATGAAGCGACTAATAAGAGTCCTGGGTCGACTGATGATTGGAGCTTTTGATATTTTATTTGTTTCTTTAACAAACGAAGCGACCAGTATGCGCCCAGAAGGCGCTTGTGTTCTTTCAATCGTTTTATCAATCAACAAAGTGACTAGTTAAGGCTGTGGGTTGCCTCATGACTATCACTTGTATTATTTTATTAAATTACAAAGCGAGAAGTAAGCGCCCCGGGTTGTGTGGTTATTAGTGCTTGCATTATTTTATCAAATCACAATGCGACCAATAAGTGCTTTAGGTTCGTTTTGTGATAAGCGCTTGTGTTATTTTTTTTTTTAATAATTAACAAAGTTGCCAGTTAGGGCTCTAGGTTGCTTTATTATTGGCGCTTGTATTATTTTATTTAACTACATAGTAATTATCCATCGCCCCGGGTTGTATGGTAATTAGTTCTTGTGTTATTTATATAGTCCCAAGGGACTTTTAAGTGCCCTTGATGGTGTGGTGTTTAGTGCTTGTGTTATTTTATTAATTTTATGAATGAACACAACGACTAGTTAGTGCTTTGGATTGTGCGGTGATTAGTATTTGTGTTATTTTATTAGTTAATAAAGCGACAAGTGAGCACCTTATGTTGCTTTATGATTGGTACATGTATTTTTTTATTTAACTTGTGTTTGAGAACTTGCGTGGATCAAGCTAGAGAACGACCGTCCTATCTCAGCTGTGTTGGCTTGTTTGTGTGCGCGCCCGTGTGTGTGTGTGTTTGTCGGTCGGCGCCGCTGCCGACTGCCGAGTCGCGCGGCGCTTAGGAAGCCGCTGATTGGTTGGTGGCCACTGAATGTTGAGCGAGCCGTTGATTTGTTCGGTTTTATCTTAGAGAGCCACTCGCATCTATCGCTATTAGTAGGAGAACGATTGGATTTTCTCTGGTGCGTCTCATTGATACGAAGTTTTCTCAAACATACAGTACACTCGTTATTAGTACAATAACGTGCTGCTTACTGCAGTGGTTTGTTTTTTTTGACATCTCAAATTAATACGGAGTGATTTCACCACCGGTAGTTTTTCTGTTGGTGTGCACGAGTGCGCGCTAATAGAAGTAATCGTGTGCGGCAGAGTTCTCAATAGGCATCTCACAAGGACAGTCTCACCCAAAAGTATTCGCAAGTTGTCTTGATTTCCAGGCACCGTGTTTGTTCACATCAGACAACGCAGAGTAAGCCCCTTCTTTTAAGACGCTGAGAATTGTGTGTGTGTTGTGCTAGTGCTTTACTTTCAAGACTTTATTTCTCAATTTATAAGTTACGTGACTTTCAATTACAGTGCTGTTCAAAATTTTCTTAAACTTTAGACTATTTTCAAATTATTTTTGTATCATATTCAAACGCGAGTGTTTTCATTTAATTACCTTTGTTTTATTAATTGCAGTATAGTTAATTTTACTTAACTTAATTTGATACAAACTTTCTTGTCGATATGTTGCTGACTTTTCTCTGTTATTTTAGAATACATTTATATCTTTTCATATTGCCATTGTGTTATGTGTTTCACTACCTGATAAGCCCCACGCCGATCCCTTCTCACAGAGAATCCGCTCAACATTTTGGTCCTTCGAGCCGGATAGCGTGTTGGCCGTCTGAGTGGTGATTTCAAGTGACGCTCTCGTGTATACACTCAACGTTCAGTGTCACTCAAGGTGAAATCAGTGACGTTCAGTAAACTCAGTGTGTGCTTCAGTAATGGCTGATAAGCAGGCTAAGACCTCGGCTGCAGGCACGGAACGTGATCAGCTCCCCCCTCAGGCTTCGCAAGGACAAACCGTGTTACCGCAGGATCCTGTGTTCATCAACATTGGCGATGGAACAGCGCTGACGCTCTCGGACGGCATGTTGCGGGCGACTACCCGGGCTAATACAAACACCGTTCCGGCTGGCCTTCTTATGAAGGTCATCACCAACATCGGACGCATCAGCAGTATTCGGGCGCTGAACGAACGCATAGGAGAAGCCGGCGAGACGTTGGCGTGTGCCGAGCAGTGGAAGGCTGAGTGCCAGGATCTGTATGACACCTTTGGCAGGGAGCATAATGCAATTGAGATGGCGTGCCCAGCGGTTCTGACGCAACATGAGTATTTCACTAGGAGTGCTGCTGGAACAGTATTCCAATACTACTCATCCACCATGCAACGCATTGCTTAAATAATAGAGAAGCTTACACCAGACACTCATAATAACAGCTCAGCTAGTTCATCTCAAGGAGCCACTCGCCATGGCAATCGACTGCCGGAGATTAAATTGCCATGTTTTGACGGTAATTACGCGGATTGGCAAGGATTCAAGGAGCTCTTCACGAGTATGGTCATCGAGGATCCTCGGCTCTCTCAAGTGGCGAAGCTTCTATCAGCCTCTATACCATCGGTCTCCGCTTCGAAGTCTGAATGGCAACATTTACAAGGTTTGAGTTCAGCTGATCCGAAATTTTGTGGATATGATACTTGACGCTGATTTCTACCCTCAAGTTATCAAGCCGAACATCATCAGAGGGCTATCAACTGAACCCATAGCTCAGCTTTCACTCTTTGGTTGGATCATCTCAGGGCCTGTGTGTTGCAATCACAGTGTGTCCCTCTTTAGCCAGTCTCATCACGTCGTTTCAACAAGTGATACTCAGCTGCAATATCTACTCACTAAGTTCTGGGTTCAAGAGGAAGTTCCACTCAACTTAGATCACGCACTCACCCCAGAGGAAGAGGAGTGTGAGCAGCATTTCAAGGAGACTCACTCACGAGATCCATCAGGTAGATACGTGGTACATATACCGTTAAACAATTCTGCCTCGTTATTAGGTGAATCTCAACAGCATGCTCAAGCATGCTTTAAGCGCGTTTCGAACCGCATCCAGCGTGATCCAGAGTATGGCAAACTATATGTTGATTTCATGGATGAGTATTTAGCGCTAGGTCACATGCGCCCCATCAGTTTGGATCACCTCTCTAGATCACCTCATTATTATCTGCCTCATCATGGAGTGCTGAAGAAGGATGGAGATACCTCCAAGATTCGTGTCGTTTTCAATGGTTCTGCTCTGACTTCTTCTGGTTTCTCTGTGGACAGTATCATTCACACTGGCCCTAATCTCTTGACTAACATCACGGATGTGATTTTATGGCTCAGATCATTTCAATGGACCTTCTCAACAGACATTTCAAAGATGTACCGGCAAGTTGATGTTCACCCCGATGATTGGGATTTACAACGTATTATATGGAAGGATAAAACTCAAAGAGACACTCACTTCCATCTTACAACGGTCACTTATGGCACAAGGGCTGCCCCCTTTCTAGCTACCCGCTCATTGCTACAACTTGCCCAAGATGAAGGGAGTAAGTACCCTCAGGCGGCCGAGATCCTGAGAGAAAGCAGGTATGTTGATGACATCTTTGGAGGAGCTGACGATTTATCCCAGCTTAACGTTCAGGCACAGCAACTGTCGAATCTCTGCAAGGTGGGCGGCATGCCCTTGGCTAAATGGCAATCGAACTCGCCAGAGTTTATCTACTTAATCTAGAGCACCTCTCAACCACTCTCATTGGATGATTGCAAGGCTAAGATTCTCGGATTAAATTAAAGGCCTCACTAGGATAGTCTATCGTTTCACTCTAAATTACCAGCAATTTCTTAACAGCCCACTAAAAGGATCATACTGTCAGAGATCTCTCAAATATTTGATCCCTTAGGATTCATCTCACCAGTTACAATATTGGCAAAGATCATTCTTCAAGAGCTCTGGATGTTGAGGGTTTCTTGGGATGAGCCTATCCCAGAGTCCTTATCTTCTATATGGCTGCACATCAGAAGCGGCCTCACTCATCTGGATGCCATCGAAATACCTAGATGGTTTGGCACTGGCTCAGCAGTTACAGTAGAGCTGCACGGCTTTGCGGATGCCTCGCAGTCAGCCATGGGCGCTGCAATTTATTTTTTTGTTAAGTCGCACTTAACTCCAGCCTCAGTCTCATTTGTCTGCCCAAAAACTAAGGTTGCTCCACTCAAAAAATTGTCAATTTCAAGGCTAGAATTGACAGCTGCTCTCATATTGGCAAAGCTCACAAGATATGTTGTGTATCAAGTTACGTTCACCGTAAGCAAGATTCATCTCTAGACCGACTCAACAGTAACTCTCTTTTGGCTTAGATCTCACCCTAGTAGGTGAAAAAATTTCGTGAGAAATCGGGTCACTCAGATCATCGACCTTGTTCCGTCAGCTCAATGAAGGCATGTGGCAGGAAAGCACAACCCTGCGGATTGTGCGTCGAGGGGACTTCTTACCTCTCAGCTTGTATCTCATGATCTGTGGTGGAATGATCCGGTCTGGATGACGTTGGATGACAGGGGATGGCCTGATCAACCAGACACCTTTCAGTTCAACGACACCTTCAACACCTATATCGACTAACCGCTACAGTTGTTCTCGCATGTGAAAAGTTCAAAGCCAAGCTCAAAGGTCAGACTCACTCTACGTATGTTACGGCGGATCTCATAATTTAAGCCAAACTCTTCTGGATCAAGTCTATTCAAGCAGAGTTTTTCAAGGATGATATCTCACATCTCAAATCAAGTACTCTACCTAAAGGACATGTCTTCGCTCGGCTGATGGCCTTTGTCGATGGCAATGACATTGTACGAGTTGGAGGCAGACTCACACACTCAGCACTCAACACAGCTGCTATTCACCCAGCTATTTTACCTCGACACTCACAGTTTACATCTCTAGTGGTCGGACATGCTCATCAGGTAACTCTCCATGGTGGTACTCAACTAACTCTCAGTCGCACTTGTCAGGAGTTTTGGATCATCGGTGGAAGAGCTCCCATCCGATCCAGCATTCTTAAATGCGTCACGTGTGCTAGGTACCGTGCTCAACGTGCGCAGCAAATGATGGGTCAACTGCCCGAGGCCAGAGTGACGCCATCGAGACCTTTCTCTCACACTGGTGTGGACTACGCGGGTCCACTTACCATCAAATCGTGGAAGGATCGAGGCTCAAGGACGTACAAAGGCTGGATTTGCGTTTTTGTGTGCTTCAGTTCATCGGCAGTTCATCTCGAAGCTGTAACAGATTGCTCAACAGATGGATTTCTTGCTGCTTATCGCCGATTTACTTCACGCCGTGGTTTACCATTCAAGCTTTACTCAGACTGCGGTACGAATTTTGTCGGCGCCGACAAAGCTCTTCGACAGCTCGACACGGATGCTCAACATCAGTCTAGTCCACTCACAAGAACACTCTTATCACAAGGTACGACTTGGAAATTTAATCCTCCAGCTTCTACTCACATGGGAGGTAAATGGGAAGCCGCAGTGAAATTAATAAAATTTCATCTGCGTCGTACCGTTGGAGAAACACTCTACACATACGAAGAAATCAGTACTCTACTCACACAGATCAAATCAGTGCTCAACTCTAGACCTCTAGAGCTGATGAGCAATGACTCAGAAGATTTGGAATGTCTCACGCCTGGTCATTTTCTCATCGGATCGGCACTCAATATACCTCCAGAACCTAGCTTACTCGACTTATCTCAGTCTCAACTCTCCAGGTGGCAGTTCATCCAGGCACAGCTCCAGAGGTTTTGGAAACAGTGGTCATCTCATTACCTTCAGCGGCTGCAATCAATCTCCAAGTGGCATCATCCATCTCATGAGGTTCAAGTTGGCTCACTGGTGCTAATCACCAGCGAAACAATGCCACCAGCTAAATGGCCAATGGCAAGAGTTCTCGAGATTCACCCTGAAAAGGATGGTCTCACCAGAGTGGTGACACTAAAGACGGCTGCTTCGACTTTGCAACGACCTGTGCATAAGTTGATTGTTCTGCCAGTCTATCGGTGATCAACCGGTGGTTGATGGCGGGCGGAATGTTTGAGAACTTGCGTGGATCAAGCTAGAGAACGACCATCCCATCTCAGCTGTGTTGGTTTGTTTGTGTGCGCGCCCGTGTGTGTGTGTGTGCTTGTCGGTCGGCGCCGCTGCCGACTGCCGAGTCGCGCGGCGCTTAGGAAGCCGCTGATTGGTTGGTGCCCACTGAATGTTGAGCGAGCCGTTGATTTGTTCGGTTTTATCTTAGAGAGCCACTCGCATCTATCGCTATTAGTAGGAGAACGATTGGATTTTCTCTGGTGCGTCTCATTGATACGAAGTTTTCTCAAACATACAGTACACTCGTTATTAGTACAATAACGTGCTGCTTACTGCAGTGGTTTGTTTTTTTTGACATCTCAAATTAATACGGAGTGATTTCACCACCGGTAGTTTTTCTGTTGGTGTGCACGAGTGCGCGCTAATAGAAGTACTCGTGTGCGGCAGAGTTCTCAATAGGCATCTCACAAGGACAGTCTCACCCAAAAGTATTCGCAAGTTGTCTTGATTTCCAGGCACCGTGTTTGTTCACATCAGACAACGCAGAGTAAGCCCCTTCTTTCAAGACGCTGAGAATTGTGTGTGTGTTGTGCTAGTGCTTTACTTTCAAGACTTTATTTCTCAATTTATAAGTTACGTGACTTTCAATTGCAGTGCTGTTCAAAATTTTCTCAAACTTTAGACTATTTTCAAATTATTTTTGTATCATATTCAAACGCGAGTGTTTTCATTTAATTACCTTTGTTTTATTAATTGCAGTACAGTTAATTTTACTTAACTTAATTTAATACAAACTTTCTTGTGGATATGTTGCTGACTTTTCTCTGTTATTTTTGAATACATTTATATCTTTTCATATTGCCATTGTGTTGTGTGTTTCACTACCTGATAAGCCCCACGCCGATTCCTTCTCACAGAGAATTCGCTCAACAACTTGAGTATATAACAAAGTAACTAGTAACCCAACCAGGTTGTGTGATTATTAGTGCTTGTGTTATCCTATTGAGCGACAAAGTGACCAGTAAGCGCCTTAAGTTGCCTGATGATTGGCGTCCGAGTTAATTTATTAATTTTATTAGTTAACAAATACTCGCAAGCTCCGAGTTGTGTGGTGATTGGCGCTTATGTTACTTTATATATTGTATTAATAATCAAGTGACTAGTAAGCTTCCCGGGTTCAGCGGTATTTACTGATTGTGTTATTTTATTGTTTAACAAAGCGACCAGTAAACGTCCTAGATTGTGTTGTGATCGGTGCTTGTGGTAATTTTTTAATTTTTCAATTAACAAAGCGATGAGTAAGCACCCTGAATTTTGCGGTAATTGGCTCTCGTATTTTTTTACTTTTTTTATTAACTAAGAAGGTTACTAGTTAGGGCCTTGGGTTGCCTGATGATTGGTGCTTGTTTGATTTTAGTAAATTACAAAGCAACCATCAAGTGCCCAATGTTTTATGATTATTGGGGCTTGTATTATTTTATTAACTAACATAGCGACTAGTTAGCGTATTGGGTGGTGTGGCATTTGGTGCTTGTGTTATCTTTGAATTTTATCAATTAATAAAGCGACAAGTATGCGCCCCGTTTTTCTGCCCTAAGTTGCCTGATCATCGGTGCTTGTGTTATTTTATGAAATTATAAAGCGATTAGTAAGCGTGACAGGTTGTGCGGTGATTAGTCCTTGTGTTATTTCAATAATTAATAGAGCCACTAGTAAGTTCTCTTGGTAGTGTTGTTCTGAGTGCTTGCGTTATCTTTTTAATTTTATTGATTAATAAGGCAACTTGTAAGCGCAATGATTTCTTTGGTGATTATGTAGGGCAAGCGTGCTCGAGAGGAAGGGAGAGATAACCTGGGCAAAAGAAAGAGACGTTATTGCGTGTACTGTACTCTTGTTTATTGAACTGTGGTCCGACTGTTCAAGTCAGTAGGCGCAGTTAGACTCTCTACAAGTGTGTAACCCACTCTCTCTCTCTCCTCTCCTAGACTCGTGATTCTAGCCTACACTGAGCTGTGTGGTAGGGGGGAGTCCCTATAATTAGTGCTCGTGTTCTTTTATTAGATAACAAAGTAATTATAAGAGCCCTGGGTTACCAAATGATTGGCGCCTGTGTTATTTAATTTATATTACTAATTGACAAAGAGACGAGTCAATGCCCAAGGTTGTGTGAAGATTGGTGCTTGTGTTATTTGATTAATTACTAAGATGACAAGTAAGAGCCCCAGGTTGTGTGGTAGTTAGTGGTTTTGTTATGTTATTAATTTAATTGATAAACAAAGTAAATATTAATTACTCTAGGTTACCTAACAAATGGCATATATGATATTTTAACAATTTTTCAAGTTAAAAAAGCAGCAAGTAAGCGCCCCTGATTGTGTTGTGTTTGGCGCTTATGTTTTCTTATTATCTTATTGATGAACTAAGTAACATGTAAGCGCTCCAGGTTATGTGGTAATTAGTCTTTATGTTATTTTATTAGATGAGACAGCGACCAGTAAGAGCCTTGGCTTGCCTGATGAGTGGCGTTTATGTTATTTTATTTATGCTAATAATAAACGAAGCGACTAGCAAGTGCCCCGGGTTGTGTGGTAATTAATGCTTGTGTTATTCTTTTAATTAACGAAGCGTCTAGCAAGCGCCCCTAGTTGTGGAGTGATTTTTGCTTGTGTTATTCTTTTAATTTATAAAGCGACAAGTAAGCACCTTGGGTAATGCGGTGATTGGTGTGTCACGTCTAGTGACATCTACCTTCTGTCGGTAGCAAAGACCATATGGTATTCGTCACCTGGCTATCGCGCCCAAAAATCGATACCAACACATGCTCAGTCGATCGCATGTTCACCAGCCATTCCTGCTCCCTAACTCTACTCCTGCAAAATTTAACATCTGGCTTACGCCTGCAGCTGCACCTTTTTTTCAAGAATATGTTAATCAAATTTACCTCCACTCCTTGATTTACCACCGATCCTATGCCCGATTATCGATCTGATTTAAGGTTTAAATAGAACCGCGCCCTGCCAACTCGTCCTCTTTTCTGGAGAATCCGTTGACCAACGAGTAAGTGGCCGGTATTAACTGCAGCGAGTTATATCATTAAACGTCCCATTGTCTTAATTATCATTAGAATATTTGTGATTTAAAAAAGCAAGTTTTGCTAACAATTCAAATAAGCTTTTTTTTTCTTATAATATATTACCAGCTTAACAAGCATGTTACTTTACTGGCCAACCCAGAAGAGCTTTCAGCTGCTAATCGTCCATTACTCATAAAGGTACTGGTTAATTGCTTATAATACTTTAACTTCATTACAAACACTGCTGAACACAAACGCATTTGCTGTCCGCACGCTGCATGCTACATTCAAATTCTCGTACGCTTAAGTTACGTCCAAGAGCCACGATGTAACAACTGGGGGCTTATCTTAAAAAACCACTACCTTTTACATATTTACAATGGACAACCACAACGCTGATGCACTCAAAATTCTACTCACTCACATGAACAGAATTGAACATACTTTTAATTGAAAAAGACAACTGACTTCATCAGATTATTTGACATATTTACAAATGAGACAAAAAGACTTACCCGACAGTATAAATCTCGCAAACACTCTCAAAATCAAGAAATTAGTTGCATCCTCAACGGGAATAATAGACATGAAAATCGTCACAAGAGTTTGTCAAGACGAGTTAATAATTGATATTTTAAAAGATTTACTTACTCAAAATAAAAATCTTTTGAAATTAATAACTGCTGTTCAGCAAAAAAAAGCCATCGCTTACTTCAACCAAGAAATTAGTAAATTTTTAACAAATGACATGAAAATTACCGAAGATCTTTCTAAACTAGACCTCAATAATACAACCAAATCAACTGAAAACAGAATCACTAACACTTCAAGCACTGGCACACTTTTCAAAATTATCGAAACACCTAAAAATCATAACTCTAACAATCTTACTCACAATAATCGCTCTAGTTTTTTTAAAAAGCCTACACCTATCATCCCTTTTTAAACTCTTAATAGCTTGTATAACATAAATAATTTAACTCTAGCACCCATTCACAATCTTTCTAGAAAAGACGCAATCAAAATGATTTTTATATACAACGGATCAAACATCCCACTCTGAACCTATTTAGACGACTGCAGAGAAACATGCCACGTAGTTCCAAAAATAAACAAACCCGAGTAAGCAAAATTGATTAAAATGCGACTTTCGGGAGAAGCGTTAATATCCACCAAAATAAAGTTTTTGACACCATTGAAAAACTAACAATATTTTATACAAACATTTTCGGATCCACAAAAACATGGCTTCAAATAATGGATGAACTAGCGGCGTTATAACAAAAAAAAGAGAGAGCGTTATTTTCTTTTCTAATAGAGTTAACGGCACCACCCAAGAATTAATTAAAGCGACTCTCTGTGATGGTTGAATTTATCAGGAATTCTATACACAACTAGAACAGAATAAAGTTAAATATTTCATGAGAGGGCTACACTGGGTAATAAAAGCAGGTATGGGCCACGCGAAAAACTTGGAAACTACCACAACTCAAACTAGATAAATCAAAAGAGACTTCGCGTGTTATGAACCCGAATATCTATAAGAAACAGTAAAAATCATAACTAATAGACAAGGTCAAGATTCACGAATAAACTTAATCCAAACTCCAGAAAAATGCCTAATTTGTGAAAGACGAGGGCACACAGCAGGCAATTGCTGGTATCACTATAATACTAGCAAAGCCGAAACACACCAAGCCACGTCCATGTACAATGGTGTAGCATCCACCACCAAGCGTCATCCTAGCCACTCCCCTATACCGTTGTATTCTTAGTCCCAAAAAAGGGCTTGTCATGGAGTCAATCGTCACATAATAATCTTACACCTATATATCAATTTAACAATTATCTAAAAAACAAATACACCCAGCAACAAACTTCAAACTCAATAAATGATCTAAACAATCAAAAATCGAGCAAATACTGCAAAAAATTAGGTCACTAGAAAAGCGAATGTTAAAAAGGCCTACAACGATTAAATTAAATAAGAAGCATCGGAAAACAACTCAGATTTCTTCCAGAGGGGAAGCTTGGGAGAAACCAGCAATGTAATACTAATATCTTACTAAAACAGACAATAGTTAACAAAACTATCTTACTAAATATCAAAACCCAAAAACCTACCGTGACAATCAAATTTAGTGAAATTAATCGACCCTTGTCGTTCATTCTCGACACTGGAGCAGGAGCATCACTCTTTAAAGATTCCGTCAATCTACTTAACGTCATAATTTTGCAAGATACCATTCTGCACCTAAAAGACATAACGAACGAAAAAATTTAAACCCAACGGATTAAAACAAGTGCACCAATATTTTTAGCACTCAGAGCTGCCTTAATTTCAAACATTAAAGGAGCAGTTACTTTTTTCGATGACGTATGTATTCACTCCCAAAAATTCGATAAACACTGTGAAATTATTATTCAATTTTTAAAGCAACTAAGAGAAACAAATAAATGCGAATTTTTAAAACGAGAGATAAATTATCTTGGTCACATAGTTAGTAAAGAAGGGCTAAAACCCGACCCAAAAAAGATAGAAGCAATTAAAGAATTTTCTCGACCAAAAAATCAAAAAAATCTTCGATGGTTTTTAGGATTAGTAGGCTACTACTGTAGATTTATAGAAAACTTGGCCAATATAGCAAAACCCTTAAACACGCTACTAAAAAAAGATCAGTAATTCTCGTAGAACAAAGAAACTCAAACAGCATTTGAAATCCTGAGAGATGAAATATGCTCTCCTCCAATTTTAATCAACCTTGACTTAAAAAAACGTTCATACTTACAACAGATGCTTCGGTCTACGCTATAGGAGGCGTGCTCCTGCAAGGAGAAATTGGAAAAGATAAGCCCATCGCTTTCATATCTCGCACCTTATCCAAAAGTGAAAGCAACTACTGTACCTTCTTCAAAGAAGCCCTGGCTCTAATATATTGCATAGAGCAATGTAGAGTATACCTGTATGAAAGAAAATTCATATTAGTGATCGATCATCGACCCCTTGTATGGCTCAATTTGATGAAAGACCCATGCTCCCGGGACACATGCTGGCGGCTTAAGCTCCCTGATTTTTAATTTGATATAATATACAAACCAGGCTTCCAGAACGTTAACGCAGACGCATTATATAGAAATCCAATCGAAGCTCACATTTTTTCACTCACCTGCACAAAAAAAGAGCCACAACAGCTGCCAAATACCATATCAGAAGAAACCCAGCAATATGGCATAACGACACGCCAAAGCGCAGGTAAAAAAATTAGCTCCTGCAACAAAGGAGCCCTATCAGTTTTAGCTCCCTAAAATGAAAACTCAACAACAATAACAATAAAGACCATGCACTCGGCTCAAATATTTTCGAGCAAGAGCAGGTGGTCTCTTGCGTAGAAGTAAGGAAAACTAAATAAAACTAAAAGTTAATGTCTTTTCATCGACGTGTACTTATACCAATCACTATTACGTGACATAAGACCGAATTCTTGCGAAATAGAAATATTCCGTAATCCTAAAAATATCGATCTCTCCAGATTTAATATACAAGTACTTAACGCTAGGCCGTCTTACATCATTAGAATATACAACTCCTCTCATTGGCTCTTTTTGACAGAAAATAAACACAATATCACCGTTCACTGCTAAGAACATAAATATCATCTGCCATCAGTTGGATATGGCATCATAAAAGCAGATTTCAGATGCACCATAAAAGACGCAGAAAAACGTAAACACGTAGATACATAAACAACAACATTATCATCTTGCCTCTTACTCGTACGATATACGAACTTGAAAAAATTTTAAACTATACTTGTATGAATTCGCCACAACAACAAATGTATTTTGCTGTTAATTCAAAAACCCAGACGAACATCATTATAGCCTCGACAATACTCCTAAAAAGCTCAACACTATTCTAATCAATCCTTTTTGTATGTTATGTTATTTTTACTGAAAGGGCTTTCGAAAAGCTAATAACAAAGCTAGACCAAAACAGCATCAGCTATACACTTATTGGTAGCATCGACCCTGATTTTAGCTGCGACTTTAAAGGCCTGACATGAACTCTAGAAAGCAACGCGAACCGCTCAACCAAAAGGACAGAGCAAATTTACGATGTCCTAAACTTTCCCCCTGTAAGAGTTGCGCATATGCAAACAGAAAACTGACCATTACACAAAAGCTGGAAGACGGAAAAATTTCATTTAAAGCAGCTCTCTACATCTATGGCAGGAGGCAAATAAGTGTATTGGACAACACTTGCAAACGATACTCGAAGATATAGTAATAAATGTATTACTTGGCTAAGTTCGAATTCATTTTCGAAATTAACATTAAATACCAAGCAACGCGAGTAGTCAAGGTAACCCTTAGAAACTTTAACAGCAACCCTCAGCATCGTAAAGTAAGAAAGCTCATAGAACACACTGGATGGGATTGAGATGAAACCCGTGAACGAGAGCAAGCCACGATCAGTTAAGCTGGTATAACATACGCCGGTCTTTTGGAGTGGTTTCCATTAGAAGGAAAGGATTACGAACGTCCTGTAACTTCTCAGCGATGTAAATTTTGTCTCCTTGATATGAAACCCTGGAAAGATTGCTGCACATGTACCATGCATCATTTCCAAGGTAATGGAGACAACACCATGGCGATATGCCTGTTTAAGTGCCCCAACCCAGTACACCACCGAAACTCACATAGTGATGTTTGCCGTTACTGTGAGTCGGCTTCGAACAAATTTGACTGCAGTCCAGCAATAACCACCTTTCTTTTCTCCTCCCATCCCGTCTGCATGTCTTTATGACTGCCTCTTTACTCCATTAACCGAATACCATCGTAATCTACTGTAAGAATATTTTTAAGAAATCGTACCGACAACAGAAATTAGGCACATTCCCGATAGCTAAAAAAATCTACTGCTTAAATGTTAGCTTCAAATACAGTTAAAGCTAATAAATAAAAAAATTTTAAAAAAAATAATAACAATAACAATGAATAAAAAAAATAAATAAATACAACAATACATAAGAAACACGGCACATCACTTAATGTATTATTAGAAAATAAGATGATTGTTAGCTATCAACTTACATTGTAATATGAAATACTGATATGTAAAGACAATATTTAATGCGAATGTAACTCTAACTATATTCCAATTATGTAAAACATTTATTTGTAAAACGCGAGCCGATTTTACCAGGCATGAAATAGCCTGGCAAGTTAAAACTTAGGGGGGCCATCTCGCGTCTAGTGACGTCTACCCACTGTCGGTAACAAATACCATATGGTATTCGCCACCTAGCTACCACACCCATATATCGACACCAACACACGATCGGTCAATCACGTGCTCATCAGCCATTCCTGCTCTTTAACTCCACCCACGCCAAATTCAACATCTGGCTTACGCCTGCGGCTGCACCTTTTTTCCAAGAATAAGTTAATCAAATTTACATCCACTCCTTGACTCACAATCGGTCCTACTCATGACAATCATCCATTACTCGTAAAGGTACTATTAAATTACTTTTAATACTTTAACTCCATTACAAACACTGCTGAACACAAACGCATTTGCTGTCTACGCGCTGCACGCTGCATTCACAAAGTTACATCGAAGAGCCACAACGTAACATGTGCTTGTGTTATTCATGTAATTAACAATCCGACAAGTAATCACCCTAGGTAATGTGGTGATTGAAGCTTGTATTATTTCATTTGTTTTATTAATTTTCAAAGCAATGAGTAAGTACCTTAGGTTGTGTGTTAGTTAGTAATTGTGTTATTTCAATAGTTAACAAAGCGACTAATAAGTGCCCTGGGTGGTGTTGTGTTCAGTGCTTGTGTTATTTTATTAATTTTAATAATCAATAAAGCGACTAGTAAGCGCCATGGTTTGTTTAGTAATTGGTGCTCGTGTCATTTTTTTAGATAACAAAGCAACTAGTAAGAGCCCTGGGTTACCTGATGATTTGCGCTTGTGTTGTTTATTTGTCTTATTAAATAACAAAGAGACTAATCAACGCCTCAAGTTGTGAGGTAATTGGTGCTTGTGTTGTTTGATCAACTACCAAAACGACCAATAAGCGCCCTGAGTTGTGGAGTTATTAGTGATTGTGCTTTTTTAGTAGCTTTATTATTTAACTAAGCGATTAGTGAGCACCCTGGGTTGCGTAATGAACGGCGCTTGTGTTATTTTATTTATTTTATTGATAAACAAAGTGACAAGTCAGCACAGCGGGTTGATTGGTAATTGGTGCATGTGTTACTTGATTAACTATATTAATCAACAAAGTGACTAGAAAGCGCTTTAAGTTGGTTGGTGATTGCCGCTTGTGTTATTTTGTTCGCTTTTTAATCAACAAAGTGACTAGTTAGGGCCCTGGGTTGCCTGCTAATAGGCGTTTGTGTTATTTTATTAAATTAAAAAGCGATTAGTAAGTGCCACGGGTTGTGTGGTAATTCTTGCTTGTGTTATTGTAATATTTAACAAAGTGACTAGTAAGCGGTTTTGGTGATGTGGTTTTAAGTGCTTGTAATATTTTATTAATTTAGATAATTAATAAAGCGACTAGTAAATGCCATAATGTGTATAGCAATTGGTGCTCGCGTGATTTTATTAATTTAATTAACTAACACAGCGACTAGGATGCACCCCGTGTTGTGAAGTGATTGGTGCTTGTGTTATTTAATTAATTAATAAAGTGACTAGTTAGCACCTCGGGTTGTGTGGTGTGTAACACGTTAGCCGAGAATTTCAACTAACGTGTATGGTGATTATTACTTTACCTTTATTACTTTTAATTACGTTACGCCATGTAACGTTTAGTTAACGGGGATACGCAAAGGACCTGGTACAGCCAGTATTGTGCAGCACCGAGTGCAGCAATAGGTAGTGCCATACAGCATTCGTAATTGGATAGCCCTTGTATTTTATTCCGAGGCACTTATTCGATTTCGTACTCTTCAGCAAGCCACATGCAGGAGAGAGAGAGCTACCTACGAGACTCTTGCCACTTATTACCGGTGACAAGGGCTCTGTGACGTGCTTAGATGTATCTCCAATTCACCACGTCACAAATCCCCCTCACAAACCCTACATCCACTTTGTGCAGTTCAAGTTAATTTGCAGGCGTAGGACCTAATGCTGGAAACTACAAAAACTTGACGAAAGTGTACGCTTGTACGAGTATGTAACGCATAGTTGTTTGTGTAGTGTCGTGTATCGTCTTCTTCTTCCGGATCTTTGCAGGATATTAATGGTCGGCACCATATATCCTTGTTTTGTGTATCTGTGGAATATGTCACGCTGTTATAATGTCCTTTACTATTGGTATCATTACTGTTACTGTCCCTACATGCTTGTGGTGTGCCCATACATTTGTATGTATAAGAAAATAATCCTTACTATAGAAATGAAGACATATAAGTTATCAATCACTTAGTTAATTACAGGTTCTTTTTTTTCCAAATTGTGCTTTCTGACATGTAAAACGTACTAATATTATATTATTTCATATTGATTTATAATTCAATAAATAAAAAAAAATTTTTTGGATGCATTATGAGAACAAGAAAATATACGTCAAAAATAATGAAATTTGTATACATAAAAAAATTGAACTCGTGGGGTGAAAGTAAAAGTGTATCTGAAAAATTTACTCCATAAATCTTGCTATGACTACTTTACTTTCACCTCAAGCCACCAGTTATACATGTTTGTAACACCATGTAATACATGTTTGTTCCCTACCTGACTGCCCAGCCTTCCCATGCCCAAATTTTGCCAATACCTTCGCTGGTAATAGCCAACTGATCTTGCTGCACTAAGTCAGGCCGGGTTACTGGTTAATATTAAATAATAAAGCGGAAAAAAAACTTTTACTCATGCAAATGATCTAATATTAAGTAGAAACTAACAAATTTATCTCTATAATAATATTTTTTTAAACTTCAGGAGGGGGCAAAAAGCCTTCGAAAAGAAACGAAAAAAAATGTTACTTGGGGTGGTACGGGTGGAGAGTAGCCTGTTCGACCAGGAACCCTTGCCGTTCATTGAGCCAGGATTCTCGGAACTCTGGGCATCGCGCCAAGATCACATTCCTAGTGCCACATCGGTGACAAAACCTCCACGTCCGAGGCCAACAACAGTGCACGTAGCAGTGCCCCACTCGTCCGCATTCCCAGCAGACCGAATCCGGGACTGGCTCCGGCAGTGAAATATCTTCCCTTAGAATTTGAAGAGAGTCTCGTGTGCTGCCAGCTGCTGGGCGTAGGACGTCGTCTGGCCACGTTACCCTCAACGCCATGAGGGATGGGAGAGTAACCTGGGGATTGAGCTCCTCGGCTTTTGCTCCCTCGTGCCCTCAAGATCCGGCAACCCTGGAGCTACCACCTCCTCTTCAGCTGCTGGCTTCTGCTCCGGCTCCGACCTCTCCTCGATGATGTTGAGGGAGAACTGGACGGACGGGTTAGGCTTTCCCTGATCCACGCGCCGGGATCTGAGTTATCGTCCCCAATCGGCTGGACTAGTGACGTGTGGTTGGTCGGAGGTGCCTGGCGTCGCCGCTCCCATCTTTGCCGTTGTCTATCCTGGACTTCGTCCAAGTCTGGGAGCAGCACCACCTCCCAAGGCGCTGGAATCTAACCTCTCCTGGGTGCGAAAGGGTTCTGCTCGGCCTCTATATCTTCTCCCGGTTCTTCGTACAGGGCTCGAACCCTCGAGTCCAGTCGTTGGTTGAGCAGCCACGACCCTCTCGTGCCTGTGTTCCGTGGACGCATGATACTTAAGAGAAAGGGTAGTCGTTAGGGGTGGGATGTACCTTTTCAGATCCGATACGTGTGCCTTCACTATTTTCCCTGTTTCAATGTCCCTAACCTCCATTACCACTACCGACAACATCTTAAGAATTTCGCATGGACCTATGAATTTAGAGGCTAACTTTGCTGAAAATTTTAGCCCGGCTGAGGACAGGACATGATTTCTTTATAATACTAGGTCTCCCACTTGTAACTGTTTGGGTCGATGACTTTTTTATTATACTTTTCTTGGCAAGCCCTTGCTTCATCGAGATGCTTCTTCGTTAAGTCCCTTATGAGAGCTAGCCTTTGTATCCGACTATCCCAATTCTTAGTATTCCGAATATCTAATTGACTCCCGTTCCTAGATTCATAGGTCAGTGTTATGGGTGGCGGATTTCTACCGAAATTTACAAAAGCTGGAGACATTTTAGTGGAGGCGTTCTCCATCGTATTTATCGCAAAGGCAAATTCTTGGAGATGGACGTCCCAAAGTTGATGGTCTTTGTCCAGGAAAGAACTTATCATTGGGTTAAGCATCCTCATTATTCTTTCGGCGGAATTCTCTTGCGCGTGGTACGGTGGTATTGTGGCACGTTTGACACCTGAGTTGGCGCACATATCTTTTATATCCATATTTATGAACTCTATCCCATTATCCGTAAGTATGTAATTTGGCGTTCCCCACCGGTTGAAAATTAATTCCTCAAATGCTTTCTTTATGTTCTTGCCATATACTTTACAAAGAGGTCGTAATTCCACATACTTCGTGAAGAGATCATAAAAAATCAGGACATATCGGTTTCCAGTTCTAGACGGTGGCTTTGACCATAGTATATCAGCGGCCACAACCATCCAGGGCTGTTCGATGTTCCTTTCCCCCATCAGACCTACTGGCACCTGCTGCAAGACCTTGTTTTTCTGGTATTTCTGGCACGCCCGAACATATTCCACAACATCATGGTAGCATCTCGGCCAATAGTAGTACCTGATTAGCCGCGAATAGGTCTTATCGACTCCCAGATGTGCAGCCTAAGGCTCTGCATAAACTTCCTGTAGTGCTTCATGTCTTACCTCTTTTGGAAAGACAATTTTCCATGCATCGAGATCTGGCATTACGGGGTCTATGAAGGTGTTCAGTTTATGGTACCAAACTTTTCCTTCAGAGATCTTCCAATTGAGAAATTTATGGGGAATTCGCTTTACGGATTTCTTTCACCTTTTATACCAATCGTCTTCAGTAGGAGTAGCCGAAATCACGTCTCCTAGGGCTGCCGCCTGGCCTTCATATGCTCGTGACAATGCGTCCGGGACTTGATGCAACTTCCCTTTTTTGTGAACGAATTTCACATTATATGCCTGCAACGCAGTATTCCATCGGACAAGCCTACCTACTGGATCCTTGAGTCTGTTTAGCCATAACAGGTTGCTGTGGTCAGTTTTCACTGTAAAGCTTTCTCCTTGCAAATATCAAAGTTTACTTCCTTAAGAGCGTTCAAGATAATCTCAAGCTACTTCTTATTAAACATAGGGCTCCCATTCTGGTTTCATAATTTTCTCCATGATTGCTTGAAATGTTGCGGCTACATTGGTGAGGCCATCGGGCATCTGTATGTACTGATAGAGACCTCGACCTGGCACTGCCAAGGCTGTCAGTTTTTTGCTTTCATCCTCCGACAGTATCTGGTAATAGGCTTCACTAAGGTCTATCTTAGAAATCACTTTGGCCTTGCGAAGCTTGTTGAGGATATCGTCTATCAGACGCATCGGGTAGGCATTCTTTTTAGTGACCCCATTCAACTTCCTACAGTCGATACAAAATCTGAATTTCCCATTAGCTTTTGGGGCACATAAGGGGCAGCTGCACCATGTGCTTTCTGACTCCTCAATGATTTTTTCCTTTTTGAGTCTCTCGATTTCGTCATATGTTATTTTATAGCACCTTAGGGGTATATCGACGTGGTCGCTGTTTAATCAATGCCTGACCTCATACATCTATTCGACGTTGAGCAACTGTAGTGACGCCTAGCTTTTCAGGATGTGGTGGTATACATTTGTCCAAAGGTTGGGTCAACTCATCTAGTTTCTGAGGGGATAGGGAATGTAATCCCTCAATTGCTGCCGCAGCTGAGTGGCAAGCGGAATTTTCCACTATTGGATAGAACTTTTCCCATACACCCTTATCTTGACTCCATAAGTTCGTGCTACAATCAATCTGGATTTTGAATTAACGTAAGAAATCAATGCCTCAGATTGCCTCATACTTTAGGCCATCTGCTAGTGCAAACTCTATTGAGTCCTTTACGTAACCGATTTCTAGGTCAACTTTAATTGTGCCTTGCAATGAAATGGATATGCCATTTGCTACTGTTATTTTGGACTGGCCAGGATCAACTTTGTCTAATCTTTTTGAAAAATTGTTACCCAAGTAACAATGGACCACCCCACTGTCAATCAACGCGGATACCCGTGTCCCGGCAATATTTAAAGTAAGGAAGTGCCTTGGTTCGCTGTTTAGTGACAACACTTCTAATATTCCATCAGCACCTGTAAGTATCCACGGACTTGTTTCATCACCATTCAACTTACCCTTATCCACTGGCATTGGGCCGTTAATCTCTGATAACTGCCGCCTTAAACGTCTGCCTCGCAATGTAGGGGATATTCCGCCGTCACATATTCCTAAGCCTGTTAAATGCATTATTTTCAACTGTGTGCTCACCCGTTTTCCTAAATTGACAATATCTCTGTAGGTGTTGCCTACGCAATAATACTTATGAATAAAACTATATAAATTTTAATGCTTTTGAGTGGGCTGTTATGGGAGAGCGGAGAGAGAGGGCCACACAGAGTTAGGAGAAACTTGTAGAAAATTAGTTTACTTAAGAAGGTACAAACAGATATAAATGGATATGGTTGAGTATGTGTATAAAAGCAGTAATGTCTCTAGAGGTACGTCTATCTGGTGGCGAAGAGAGAGCGCAACTGAGACGCACCGTAGTTACTAGCGCGGAGGCGGGCAAAGAACGCAATAGTAACAAAGGGGGGAGGTGGAACAGGACGAGTGACAGCGCCAACTTCCAACACTTCCCCTCGATGTATTAGTCCTGTACCATTGCATCCCTTCGTTAGCTTCTATTGAGTCCTAGAAGTTCCATGCAGTGTAGATGTCTCGGCTTAATTAATCCCTTCATAAGAACGTCGGCGGGCATATCCTCTGAGGTAACGTGCTCCAGGGCGATCTCTTCGGATTCAACGGCCTCATGTACGAAGTGATGCCTGATATCGATGCTCTTCGTGCGGACGTGGAACACGGGGTTCAAGGCGAGTTTCTGGGCACCGAAGTTATCGTTGTATACCGTGATGCTTGTAGAATTTGTTCCATTTAACTCGGCTATGAAGCGCTTTAGGTGAATGGCTTCCTTGGTAGCCTCGCTGAGAGCCATGTATTCGGCTTCGGTTGTTGACAGGGCTGTGGTTGGCTGCTTCCTTGACTCATAGCAGACTGGCCCACCGCTCGAGATGAACAAAAACCCAGTGTATGATCTTCTGTCGTCGACACAACTCCCATAGTCGGCGTCAACGTATCCTGTGATTGAGGCCTCTCCGATGGTATATGATATGCCCAGTCTCACAGTTCCTTTAAGGTATCTGAGCAGCCTCTTCGCTGCCTGCCAATGCCTCTCTCCAAAGCAGTCGTTGTATAGGCTAAGGCCACTCACGGCGTGGGAGATGTCCGGTCTGGTTGCTCGGGCGAGATACAGAAGACTGCCGATCAGCTCTCGATACGGCGGTGACTTTGTTCCTTCCAATTTCGGGTGTTCCTCCTTGCTGAGCCTAGTTCCAGGAGCTATGGGTGTTGAGACCGGATGAGAGTCAGCCATGCCGTACTGCCTGAGGATCGACTCTACGTATGTTCGTTGGCAAATAAAAATCTTCTCCTGGTCGCGTTTGAAGTCTATGCCGAGGCAACGTTGCGGGTCGCCGAGGTGTTTCATCTCAAACGTCTGAGACAGCTTCGAGGATAACTGTCCGATGCTCCTTGTATCCGGGCCAGCGATCAGGATATCGTCCACGTATACAACGACAATGAATTCGTTCCCTGATCCTACAGTGTATACACAGGGGTCTCCGGTAGTCGGCACAGCTCCGAGGTTGCAAAGTTCCTTATCCAGACGTTCATGCCATGCGCGTCCTGCTTGCTTCAGGCCGTATATTGCCTTTTCCACGCGGCAGATCTTATCCCCCTTTGAGAGGGTCCTCAGCGCGTCCTTTGCCTTCGAGACGATCTGTGGGTCCCACTGCGAGTTCCGTGATATGAGCTGCAAAACCTTTTTTAGTTCGTTGGGGGCCTCCATGTAGACTTCGTCGTTTAGGCGTCCGTTGAGATATGCGGTAACTATGTCGAATTGCCGTACGCTCAAGTTTCTTTGGGCGGCTGTTGACAGGACGAGCCTGATAGAGTCCAAGCAAGTGACCGGCGCAAAAGTCTACTGAAAGTTTACCCCATACTTTTGGGTGTATCCCTTGGCTACTACTCTTGCCTTTTACTTCTCCTTGAATGGGTCGCGCTCGTCGGGTTTGGTACGTAGAACGAACCGACTTCCCACAATACTGGAAGCTTGACCCCTGTCCACTAGTGTCCATGTGTAATTCTTTAGGATAGACACCACCTCGCTCGCCATTGCCTCCAGCCATTCGTCGGGATCCAGTGCTTCTAGTGCTCCGGCCCCTTTGACAAGTATATTGATTCGAGTCGCTCCCAGATCTCCTTCACTGTTGTGCAAGACTTGACTTGTTTAATCTCGGACGGACTGATGGCAAGGACGATGTCGGATTGAGCCTTCAAGTCCTCGTTCGTCCACTTTTCGAGATTCTTCTATGTATCCGGTTTGTTTTCTTTGATCGTTGGTTTTGCGATGAAGCCGTTCGGGTATCCCCACGCGTCGTTCTTTCTTAGGACGGCGCGCATCTAGATTCTCCAGATGTCGTAGTTCTCCTTACTTAGCAGTTCGAACTTGAGGTTCGTGGCCATGGCGACACTGAGTTCGCAGGGGGACACAAGCACTTTTCTCCTTTGTCTGGCGTTACCACAATCGTTCAATGATACTCTGCGATTTATTCCTCTCTTGCACGGTGAAAACGTCCTGGGCCCATAACCTATTGCTTTTGAGTGGGCTGTTATGGGAGAGCGGAGAGAGAGGGCCACACAGAGTTAGGACAAACTTGTAGAAAAGTAGTTTATTTAAGAAGGTACAAACAGATATAAATGGATACGGTTGAGTATGTGTATAAAAGCGGTAATGTCTCTAGAGGCACGTCTATCTGGTGGCGAAGCGAGAGCGCAACTGAGACGCACCGCAGCTACTAGCGCGGAGGCGGGCAAAGAACGCAATAGTAACAAAGGGGGGAGGTGGAACAGGACGAGTGCCAGCGCCAACTTCCAACAAATTTTTTATACCGTCGATCGATAATTTAGCTGTAGGTTATGCTCGAGCTGGTTGTCGCTCCGGAGAGGTAGCACCGACTTTAACGCGCCCCCTCCTATAAGTTATCCGGCCTCAGAGTATCACAATTCCTACATTTTACACGTTTGTTACCGATCTTCCCTCACTTCCAGCAGTAGATGACTTTGGGACACTCCCTACGCCAGTGTCCACCTTGTTTACAAATGGAGCAAGCGCTTGATTTTGCGCCTCTTTGACCTTCCTTGCTGGGTGTGCTTGGAATGAGACCCTGCTCTGCCGTTGATTCAGCCTGCGCGCTGGTCAGCTTCGACTGATCATTAGTACCAATCTTGGCCGTTGCCTCCCTGCTTTGAATGGCAGCGAGTTATTATTGTTCAATGTAGAATTCACCACTGCTACTTTTGTGATTGTTACCTGACGGCGAGGCTGATACGCTGTAAAGGGGAAAAGGGATTCTTCGGATCCCCGGGAGGAGGTCAATAGTCCTTGTCTTGACTTTTAATTAACTGCACTTCTATTCCTAGCACTAAAAAGTCTGTAAAGTTTTGAATGTAGGCACGGTTTATTAGGCCTCGATAACTGGGATGAAGATTTTGGTATGCTCTATTGACCAGCTGTTCCATGGTGAACGGGAGACTTACTTAGTCCATAAGGGTTCGGATTTTTGACAGGTAGGCTGCCACGTCCTTGCTTGGCCCTTGCGTGCACCTATCGATTTCCCTCAATAGCCTCTACTGCAATTCTCCAATCCCAAATTGTAATCGAAAGGCATCTGCCATTTCCCAAATTGACCTCCACAAAAATTTCTCCCTACGGAACCAGTGGTTTGCTTCTGCGTCTAGTACCGCGGGTAAGGCCCGTACTAGGTTATCTAATGTTAACTCGTATGTTAGCGTACATTTACACAGCTTTTCTATAAACCCTTCCGGATCGTCCCTACTCGTATTACGGAACTCTATTATATTATATTATATTATATGAAATATATCCACAGTCTGCAGCTCTCGCCGAAAATCTGTACTACCTCTTTGTCTGTTGACTTGGTGTCGTATATTATCTACGTCATATAAATCGGGCTCCCTGCACACTTGCTGGTTTCTTTCACCATCTGAAGTGTACCTTCTGAAATTGACATAATTAGGTACAGGAGGAGGTTGGTTGTTCTTATGGAAAAGTAGTTATCTATACCCTGTCTCCGTTCCTCAGTATTTTCGTGGTGTATCGACGGTAATAAGAGACTAGGATTCGTTCCATGTTCTCCTCGCGGGACGTTTTGTGACTCATTGTGAAACGTATTCGGTTGCAGGGACTGTTGTTGTGTCATTCGTAATTGGTGAATCATCGATTGTGCTTGCGGCTATAGCCCGCTTCTCCTACAATTCCCCCGTTCCATTTTTTCCATATATATCTCCTCTCTGTGTCCCCCTGCAGCGCGCCGTCAGGATTACCTGTTCCTACTACCCCTCCAGCGATATTACCTCCTCCTGTCCTCCCCTCTCCCAACAACTGACTTAGCAACTCACGATCATTTCGCTCCATCTGCGCCCTTCTGGTTTGAAAATTCTCCGTAAGCAAGTCTAGTGGATGAGCATTATGCGCTCTGTTTAAATT
Source organism: Copidosoma floridanum (assembly GCF_000648655.2). The sequence goes on along the minus strand of NW_019380121.1, from coordinate 642 downwards.
GAATGTTTCATGTGCCTGCCTTTGTCCCGTCATGGTTCATCCAATAATCTCAGCATCGATAATTAATCTTGTAGGTTTCTCTCCACCTGTTGCCTAACCACATTTTCATAGGTACTCCTGTATGTGTTCATATTCCTTATCTCCTCCCACTCATTAGCCGTATATAATTGAAACATCGCACGACGTCTATCCCTATTATCTATTTGTGGTAGGGGTGGTAACTCTAGCCTACCTGTCGGATATAGCTGGTTCTCCAAATGAGACCATCTAGTCGTCACGTTGTTGTGATATCGTCTTATATGATATCTTAGAAGCCTGTCCCTTATCTCTTCAGGTGGCTCTAGGTATACTAAATAACTATTTTTTAAATACTGTCGCACATGATCTTCCAGTAGCGCGTCAATTCTTCTTCTAAATACTTGCCCCCCTGTTATGTGGTCCAACGTCACTAATTCGTCCCCCACCTCAAAGCTCATATTAAAGCTAAAATCCAGATCACTGGTATGTAACGCCATTGATCTGTAATTAGTACACTGCAGGGGTAGAGCAGAAAAGAAGAAGGTATGCGAAGAAGAGAGAAGAAAGAGAAAAAAGAAAAAAAGATATAATGAACATTTAAAAAGGTAAAAAAAAAAACGAAAT
>NW_019380117.1:17627-41854 GCF_000648655.2 Copidosoma floridanum | reverse complement strand
CAGCTTTACGTATTTTACCAAAGATAATGACATTAAATAATATATTGCTTATATTTTAACCTTCGTACAAAATTTAGCAATGTATAAAATCATTTATTGTTTATTTATTTTTTAGTTCGTATAAACTGTGAAGCATGCTGTGCCATGCCAATCCTTCCAAAGATTTTTTAAAATCAGGGTAATGTTTACAATCCGGAGTACAATTTGGTGTAAACTGACACGGACAAATATAAACTCCTTTGTTTATTTTCTGCAAGGCATCGTATAAACCTAGGAAAAATTAAAAAAAGGTTACGAATAAATACTTAAATCGTTTCTAAAAATTATTTAATTTTCTTATAACCAAATGGGTAAGACCGTTTTCCATCAATGAAAACACGTTTTTTTAAGACAATTTCACACGTTTTATCTTTGATACGTGTTAGTTTTTCTTATCAGAGAGTTTCGTGTAATTATAACGTTATTTTTATTTTCTTTATTCTCATAATCGCTATTATCGTAGGCAATCGTATCAAAATTAAGTTTTAACGTATTTTGGTACTTGATACGAATACCTCTTACTTTACATATGTCATGCGTCTCACCGGTTGGGACACGTACGCGATAACCATAAAACTTTGGTCCTCCGGACACAAAAGTTTCTATAAAAGAACCCTCTCCATACTCCTCCAACTCGTCTGTTAGTTGGACTAGTAACGATCCTGTGGGCGGATTATATTCCTCGGGATCTTTAGTGCCAGTTACAAAAATAATCGAATCAGTGTCGTAATATAACACTCTTTCGCCTAAATTTTCTGAATAGGAATACAATTTTAATCGTGCTTGAGCTGTGGTGTAAGCAGCTATAGCTACATTTGTACAGGGGGACAAAAGTGCCGCTTCGTCCTTGTACCTCCATGTGCCGTACATAACATTATCGTTTGCCGGAAGACAATGTTCAACGTGAATTTCTTTATCAAATAACAGCTTTAATAAGGATTTGTAATCATTTGTTATGGTCGTTCTTGGAAGATTTCCGCGTTGACCAAATTTACCTCGAAAACTATTTAAACACAACTTGGCTACAGATCGCAAGCCGGCATTTTTTGAAATATTATTTTTATCTAGTTTTATTTTTTCTGTGTNGTAATAGTTTACTATGGTCGTTTTTTGAAGATTTCCGCGTTGACCAAATTTACCCCAAAAACATTTTAAACAGTACTTGGCTACAGATCGCAAGCCGGCGTTTTTTGAAATACTATTTCTATCCAGTCTCATTTTTTCTGTGTTTTCGTTATGAATAATATAATTATTTTTTTCTGTTTCTGTTTTTTTTATTGGTAGGCCAACCGCTTGCCTCTTGTTTGATTTTTAAAAAAGTATCTATATATTCGGTAAACAGACCACCACTCCGCGAAACAGGGTCATACTGAGCAGTTTCGTACTGCCAAATTACATCAATTCGAATAAGTGTGTACCCTAATTTTAAAGCTTTTTTTATTTCATCGGAAACCCAAGTTCCTTTCAACATCCGCTCATTTACGTCGTGAGAACATTCATCCTCGCATACTTTCTCCGTACACGTCCTGCATAGACTAAAAAGTAGTTTCCCATGCATTTTTGTGGGAAGTACGGGATGAAACAGATTTAGCGGCGGTAAGATCGCTTATTTAACCAAACCCTTGACGTTATCGTTAAAACTTTCGTAATTAACTCCTGTTAAAATGAAACAATCAGCCGCATTATAAATTTTAGGATGTTTTAAAGGAAACTTTCCTGTCTTACATATGTATGGGTATAAGGAACATACGTCCAATTAATTTATTTTTTGATTTTCTTGAGCGTCATAACGCGTAACAGTATTCCCCGTACGGCCCCCATAAGAAGCGTTTCTTGAATTTACGATATTATTTTGAGCAATCGGGTAGTTTTTGACAAAATAAAAAATTTCTTGATTTTTTTCCAAATATCGGTTGAAATCACATTCCCACATCTCAATTACAGTGTAGCCATATTCTTTTATTCTCGAGGTCATTTTAAGTGTATTTTCAAATCGCTCCGAATAACTTTCGAAATTTGTTAGTTTCTTTGTTCGCTCACCGGGGTAACAACGCGGACACCCGTGAAAATAACAACCGTGAAATTGAAAAACCGTACTCTTTGAATTATTTTCTCCAGCTACAGTTTTAAAAAACCATCGACTACTGGTCCTTCTATTAGTCGATATTCCAATAAACGTTCTGCATGGATTATTTCGATATTTCTAATTTTTTCCTCACAAAATAACCATTTAATCGATTTTTCTGAAAATTGACCTGAGCGTGTATTTCCATTTTCTGAAACAATGCCTATTGTATCATTAAAAAAAAAAATTTTTTCAAATACAACTGAGCAAGCGCTTGCAATCGTTACGCTTTCTACAAAAAATCAACGTTTCCGATTTTTAGAAAGATTTTTCTAAAAGCTATACACGTCTGACGCAATATTTTAACATCTTGAACGCAATAATCTACTAAATCCATCTGCATATTGAATTCTTTTTTTTCCTTGATAATTTGGTCATACCAACGTACAAACTCTTGACGTTCTTTTGAACTCATTGAGTCTGGTGAAAAAAATTCAATCACCGGATAAGGTCCTTTGTAATTAACATTCTCTTTGCTCGTAAAAAGATGGGGAAAATACCCTTTTTTTAAATTATCCGTCAAGTTAAAGGTTTTCGATAATTCTGCTAATTTCATTGGTAAATAATTAAGGTCATCGATGAATTTGGTTTTTCCAATGCTCATTTGAATGATATTTCGTCCGTTTAAAATGATGTTGGGCGTTTTGTTTTCAGAAATAAGATGTTTTAAAATAAATTGAGCGTCAAACGATTTTGCGTTGTGTGCTATACATATTAAAGAAGAAAACGTTTCACTTTTTTCTCATACAGCAAAGTTGAAAAACATTTTTAAACATTCCTCACCCCGAAAAATTATTTCTTTTACACCACAAAATTCACAAATGGATGATTCTGAATCTATACAGTCATCACATCGAATTTGAGCTACACATAAAATCAGTACATGTATGCGTATTTTTAACGTATCGTCCACAGTTTCATCCTGACGTGTCTCAAAATCATGAAAAATGAAGCAATTTTTTTTCTTGTAATGTTTCTCTTTTACAGCTTGAATCATACACAATTCTTTTAAATCATGTATCGTTTTACACTGTCCGCAGTATTTTTTTTCACACTCGTGTTTTCCTTTTGCTAGGTTATAAAACTTTGCACAAAAGCTACACATTTTTAAGGTATCGCATACAGATCTTTTGACTGCCCAATGTGTTTTTCTTCGTGCATATGACCCTAACTTTTATAAGAACTTGCATAAGAAATTACATAAGATCTTATGTAAATTCTTGGTTGATAAGCAAATGCAAGTTCGTGTACAAGTTCTGACACAAGTTCTATTAAACGAACTTATAAGAAAACTTACATAAGATGTTACATAAGAAATTACATAAGAAATTACGCAAGAACTTGTGTAAGACCTTATGACGAATTTCCAGCTGGAAACAAATTTTTTTATTAAACAATGACCACCCTTATGTGCTTGTAAGAATATTAAAATGTATACCATCTGTGTAACGGAGCGTAAGTTTTGATGGTATGTCAAAGATTTATTTTCATTATTTGAAACCACAAGTTGCTGTTGCTCTAGCTCTTCTTCTAAATCTGTAGAAATATATGCATTTTATTACTAATGTTTAATTTATCTNATAGATTGTAAAAACAACGGCAACGTTTCTGAATGTGGTATTCCAACAGAAGTAGTACAGAAGGTATGCCGTATATTTATTACTTAAAATTTAAAAATAATAATTGTAATTAATACTGACTGTTTTGCTTAATTTATCATGAAATTTTAGAAAAAAAAGTCCAAAAAACGCAGAATCGATGACAATCTAGTCACTGATGAAAGATGAGAAAAGGCATCCTATCATTCAATCGAATATTGACCAGAATAATGTCGATAAATCATCAAGCGACTCTTTACTATTAAACATCGACGTTGATGAATGTGTTGATGCTTCGATCATACGCGAAATTCTACAGCTGGAAAATGAGAGTAATCCGGAAAATAAGGAAAAAAATGATTTGAAGAAAAATATCACAACTGAAGGAGAGGAGCTACTTAATAATGCTGATGACTCGATGCTGAATGATCAACAACGTTTGTTCAGTGCGGAAAACGATACCACAACAACAGAGAACGCAAAACTTGCCCACGCTTCTAATGAAATAAAGAGCAATAAAACAAATGTAAGTTTTTAGTTATTGCAGTTGTAGTAAAATGACTTGTTATTAGTATAAATCATATATCTAAAAAGTTTGATGGCCTTAAAGTGAAGCCTCCATAACATTGGCTAGTGCCTGGTCACATGATCAAGTGAGCAGGAATTTTGAAAATTTGATTTTGAAAAATAAATAAAAAGTATTTTAAATTATTAAAAATTAAATACATATATTATGAAGAACCTGTGTTTTAACCCTTTTTTAAAAAATTACGAAAATAAATATTGATTAAATGTCGGGGGTTGGCATGCATAACGCGCAGTCGGCGGGATCCCCTAGTATTAGTATACTGTTTATTAATAAAAATATTGAGTTAAAAATGTTTAATGTAGAAAAAAAAGAAAAAGGATAAATTACACTCGTATAAGAACAGAAAGAGTGGTATCGATTATAAGAAACTGTACCTTGACCAAAAAATGAAAATGGAATTATATAAAAAAAATCAGTGACCAAGAAGAGGAACTAAAAATATTAAGAAAGCAACATGTTAAATTGGTGGACAAAATCTTAAGTAAAATTGATAAATGCGGTTTGTTTCATTAATGTAGACATTCTGTATTGTATTATTGTTTCGACACATTTGTATTACCTCGTATTACTTTCCGCAGCATCGAGAGAAGTTAATGTATTTTCTACCAAAAACTTGAGTGACTTGCCGACAGGATATATAAACAAGGAGACTAAAAAGGTATGAAATAAGGAAATAAGCAAATAATTCTTTGCGTTTGTTCAATTAACTTTTGTTCAACTTTTGCGAGAAACGACTTTTTATCTTCTTTAAAACACTTCCATAACTCATTCATATTTCTTTATATTTTTTCTTTCGATAAATGACTAGCATGTCAATTGCGATAACCCTCGAAAAGCTTCGTGTAATACGATATTATTATTAACTAAATAAAGTAGTCCCTTAATATACGTACTAGATGCACTCGCGTGACTAGAAATTGTAGTATCAACTTGCCGGGACCTGTCAAAGTGACAGCGATACTAAACGAAGAACTTCAATGTATGGTAGGTTAGGTTAGAGTACAAGATATGCACTATAGGCTGTATTCCGCAAAGGCTGCCAGCAGTTGAATTCACGTGAGTGCAAGAGAGACAACATTGGATGTAACTGCTGGTAGCTTTTGCGGAATGCAACCTATACATTATGTGGAGACGTTAGAAGGTTGGCTCACCTACTTTAGTTAAAAATCGGGAGTGCCGAAAATACAAAAATCTTTGTGATTTTTGAAATATAAGACGACGTTGCTCAAGCGTCCACTCCCCACCCCCCCGTCCCCTCACATGGCTTAGCATGGCTTTTTTGCAGACTCCCCCCACCCTTCCCCTTACAGAGCCATGTGGTTTATGTACAGCCCCTAATGTATTATTTAGTATAGGAAATCAAGTACAACTGGTACTTAAAGATAATAAATATGTTTTGTTATATATACTTGTAGATCCACTGCGGGAATAATTTGTACATGTGTCTGGATCGTTATCATGAGGCAGTAAATAAAGCTTGTAGTGCTAAGCCACCTAATCAAAGTTCCCAATTTGTGAAAAATATTGCCTGTGCAATAATTGGCACAGAAAACCTAAAATTATCAAGCGTTAGAGGCAGAAAATGCAATCGGTTCAAGGGTGCGGTGGCAAAACCAAAGATTGATCCAACGCAGCTGTCATCAGTGCATGGTAAGAAATATGGAAATGCAATATCTATTTAAATTTTTAATGAATAATGAAACACTAGTATCTCTGAGCATGAGTTTTTAATAACTTGAAATTACAATTAAATCATATTTACATTTTGTAAAAGTAAGATTTTTGCTTTACTGCAAATGTATTCGCAACACAAATGCATTCGCAAGAATCTAAATAACACTCTACATTAAAATAAAGTGAGATTTAAAATCAGAAAGTTTGCTACTGTTGTCACTGTGTCTATACATATTAGTATAAGTATAGCATAATTATAATTTGTTTTACAGAAATATTCAAATTCTTTTTGAAAGACGTGAAGAAGATGGATAGCGTAGAAATAGAATTAGAAGATTCTCAAACTGATTCATACATAGCGAGTAAGATTCAGGATTTGAATCGAAAGCCACGAGTAAAAGTTAATAAACAAAAATCACAACAAAAATCTGATGCTGATAATAGTGTAGCAGAAAGTACTATCAACAGGAAAACCGACGTGGTTGGAACTGAGAAAGAAAATCATAAAAGCTCTTCTTCTGAAGAATCCAGTGAATCAAGTAGCTCAGACGAAGATACTGGCACTTAAGAATCCGAAAATGATGGAAGTAAGTGAAGTTCTGCAAAATTTATCCGAGTATGCACACTACTGCTCCTTTTAATATGTTTGAACCTCATAAAGTAGTAACGTAGTCTTAGGTATTGTCGAGGTAAGCCTCTAAGAACAAAACAAGATCTTCCACGACTTTTTTCAAAAAGGGGTGGTACCCAAATTCCGTGGACAGGGGGGGGGGGTTGGTTGAATCGTACGCATGTTTATGCTGAGGGGAGGGGGGCAGCTAAGAAGTTTACGTGTTACAAACACTCTTGTCATATTCTGAAATATTAGTTTTTAAATTACTTTTACCTAATAGTTGGCGAACAAAAATTTTTTATTGTATCTAAAGTCACTTCTTTGTAAATCCCAATATGATGTTTGTTGATAAAGGGATTCTTCGGCATCATTGCTTAATATGCTTTTATTTAGCGCTGCTAAGAATATAAAATTTAAAATTTCAAGAGAACCCCTGAAAAATCCGGTAAATGCCTCAGTAGGACGTTGAGGTCAAACGTAACGATATTTCCTGATGGTGGCGCTGTTTTGGAACTGCGCCCGAGGCAAATGTCTGTGCACCAAACTAAGTACTACCATTAAAAATATAACTGAGTATAATTTCGACAATTTTTTTTTTACTTATATACGTATAAACTCGTTGCTAATTTACAAATGTAAGCAAAATTGTGCTAGGATGAGCAGTAGTCAACAGAATAAATTATCCATGCACATTGAAATACTTATTTACATACTACACATTTTCAGAAAGAAAATAAAGAAAACTCTGATTCAAGTAATGTTTGTGACGATGGACATAAGAATATAGATTGTAAAAACAACGGCAACGTTTCTGAATGTGGTATTCCAACAGAAGTAGTACAGAAGGTATGCCGTATATTTATTACTTAAAATTTAAAAATAATAATTGTAATTAATACTGACTGTTTTGCTTAATTTATCATGAAATTTTAGAAAAAAAANAGTTCTGACATAAGTTCTATTTAAAGAACTTATATCAGAACTTACATTCGAACATATGTAAGAAATTACATAAGAAGTTACATAAGAAATTACATAAGAAGTTACATAAGAAATTACATAAGAACTTATGTAAGAACTTATGACAAATTTTTAGCTGGGATAACGTCCCAATTTTAGTTTTAAGTTTTATATAAGGTACGTCATGGATAATTTAAAATATTTTGAGAAAATCACATTTTTTAATGTTATGAAACATTTATAAAGTTTAAGTAATAGACCAAGCCCTAACTTGGCAGGAGTAATAACTATTTATGTAGGAAGACATCAGAAGTCAAACGAACAACATACGATCTGATTTATGACATACCTAGAATAAATGCTGTTAAAATGAAATTTAAACCAACCTTTGATATAATTATGCACGGCAACTCTTTTTTTGTGTAGATATGTTTGATTCCGTGGTTTTGGGCACTCAGTGCGCTTGCACTGAAAGAATTTGGGTGTAGGATATCTCTAACCTTGGAACTGCCTGAGCTCAATAAATCTCTTACTTTTAAAATTTCATAATACGACGGACATCAATTTAAACTTGGTAATATAACAAGTAAAAGCAGAGATTAGAAGGGAGATTGCCAGCGCCTATGGAAGAGAGTGTGTCGCTTTTTTACCACTAATTTGAGCGCCCCGTCGCGGCAGACCAGTCGAACTATACGCACGTTTACAGCAGCGGAGGGGAAGATCAAACGTGCGTACGATAGGTACCTAGTAGAAGGGCAAGGAATATGTGCGTACACATGTGTATAACTATATACGTTTTGGCTGCCTCCTGCCTGAGCTCCCGAGTCGAGTCCCTCGGCTCTCGGCTATTGCTGCAGCTCTCGCATGCACGTATACACCTATATATGTTTCCGATGCGCTGTATTCCCTCAAAAAAGATTTTGTTGTGAATGTTGGACAGTGACGTATGTTATTATGTCCGGTAATAAATTACTCGTTAAATAGGTCAGTATTAAAAATATTTGTACAGCTAAATATCGTTTAATACTGAGTTTTTTCTCGTTTAAAGTGACAAATCGAGTAACGATTACGTAAGTCCCGATATTTAATGTAAGTTCTCGGAACTTCTCAATAAAATTATTATTTTTACAACTCGCATAATGTATGTTATTATAGGTACACAAAAAAAAAATTGTGCATGATGTATAAATACGACGTACCGTAACGTTGGAAATTATTAATTCTTTAATAAATATTTGCTTATTAAAATTTTTTCAATTAAATAAGAGCTCTTTGCTTTTATCTTAACGTTTATTTAGCAATAAAAGACTTTTCTAGAATTAAAATGTCGTTCTTCGATAGATGTAACATTTTCAATAAGAATAAGTATTTATTAAAATGTTCAGAAAAGTATTAGTTCTGCTTTAAAGTAGTTATATTTTAACTCAATTACCAATAGAGAAAAAAACTTCAACTCAAACCTTGGAGCTTCATTATAAACCTATGTCACTTTATGCACCCGTGAGACCAATGTGCTAGTAGTCGAGGCAGCTAAGTACTCTGCCATACCTATCTACTATAATCACTCCCGGGTTCAAATCTCCGGCGGGGTAAATTTTTTTTTTTACATTTGGTTTTTTTTTCCCTTTTATTTACTTAGTGTAAAATTTTTTTAATAATTCTATTTTATTTTCATGTTTACGTTGCGTAACGAATACTCTTAGTTTATTCATTCGTGGGGGGATTTTTTAAAATTTAAAGTATTTTTTGTAACAATATAATGCTAATAACGAGGCACATGTTTATTAACATTTCATCCTCGTTCAGATGGCTATGCAACTATTATTGGTATATTTAAAAATTATTCAAATAACTCAAGTTATTTCACGCTGGATTGACAAAGTGCTATTATTAACACTTTAAAAGAGGATCACATCTTTTATAACCTAATTAACGTATTCGTTCAATAATATATAATTGGTCAATAATATTTTCCCCTTACGTACATATATTCATCTTAAACATTTATGAATTAGCATAAAAACTTCAATTTTAAAAAAAATACCTTTTATTCTTCGTTACTCCAACGTCAGCCAAGCTTTACTATCACAAGTAGTTTTTCCGATTTTCTAATTTTATTCCTGAAATATTTCAAACTCAGGAGTCATCCTACAACTGTACATATGTATGCGGAATTTGTAATTTTGTTAAGTACTAGCGTGGTTACAGTATGGCTACCGGCGAGGTGTTCCACGATTTTTACTTTAAACATTTATTTAGAAAGAAAAAAAAATACTTACTTTCATAAGTAGTATTCTGGCGCGTGGTAAATAAATGAATTTATATTTGTTATTTGTATATAGGTTTGAAGTAAGAAAAAAAAAACACAACGCACCGAGCAAGTTGTTTCGAGAAGAAAAAAGTTTCATTAAATAAGAATGTTTACAAGTAAAATTATGTCAACGAACGTTCTTATGTATTAGTTATCTTTTGTGTTATCTTCTACATAAAAATAAAATAGTAAGTATCACTTCTTCAAACAACGCTTAATAACAGTCCCTCCTGGATGGTGTGGAAATCTGTTTGAAAAAAAAAAAAAAAAAATTTATTAAACTAGTCTTTTGCCAAAATATTGTTTTCAACCACTATGCTTACAATAATCTTTATCAGCGGATAAACTTACATATAATTAACAAAAAAGTGTTATCTTTTAGTTCCAAGTGACAGTTAAACAGTAAAAAATTAATACGGTCAATAATGTTTTGATGCATAACTTTCACTGTAATTTGGTACTTAACATAGTTTATATGATACCTCTTTTTACTAAAATAAATCTTATACTTAACATTTGCATATTTGTAAGTTGATGAAATATGTGATAAACAAGTAAGTATTTATTACGGATCGTATATATTAAACGTCAATAAATACTATAGTCCAAAAAATTACATACTTGTATGATAAAAAAAATTTCGACAGAAAAAGAAGTTATGCCTTGAGTGGGAATTGAACCCCAAGATTGTCGAGGCAAAAAACTCGCTCACCGGCGTAACCAACTAGGCTACCGAAACTCTGTCCTTGTAGTGATTAAATGTAACATATGTTAATAACAAAGCTTCAAGGCTCAAGTGAAAGTAAAACTTGGCTGACGTTGGAGTAACGAAGAATAAACGGTATTTTTTTTAAAAGTTGAAGTTTTTATGCTAATTCATAAATGTTTAAGGGGTTGGGTAATAAAATTGTCGTTGCGCAGTTGCAAACGATTCTGTTTCTTTTCATGAATATATGTACGTAAGGGGAAAATATTATGGACCAATTATATATTATTGAACGAATACATAATAAATTCATGTATTTGATATGCAAGCTGCGTGAGCAAAAATGGCCATGAAAATGTTTATAATAAAATTCTGTTAAAAATAACAGGAGTCGCAGGTAATCTTTGGTTTATNCCCCTCAGCTCCCCCCAGCTCCCCCCATTTCCCCCATGTATAATGTAAATATATTAGTAAAGCCTTGAATATTAAATGTGACAAGTGGTCTAATTTTCACATATAATTTTATTTGACCATAACAACAAATTTTGTTACAATTATCTTACTTACGATGTTTATTTAGATTACATACTCTTAAATGTCTTTTTAGGTGCTCTGCTTTAAGGGGTAAACGCACCATCTACCGTACACCCGTAAATTCACTTTATTTTGTTACCATGATTGTAAGACAGTTTGATACTAAATATTGCCTCAGTAAATTTTAAATTGTTATTTAGTATCTCAAGAGAGCACCGAAATTTTTTTGAGGTGTTAGAGCGTGTTAAAATGATTTTACAATAAAAATAAAAAATGAAGTTAACCCTACATAACCTTTTCCACAATTTTGACGAATGTTTTTTTGAACGTTTTTTTCATGACTTTTCAAATGTCTCCGTAAGTGATGATTTCTTTTTAAACTTTTTTCGCATTTAATACTCTTAAAAATTTTTTCAATGTTTTGGCATTCCTTTGTGTGACGCAAATAGTTTTTCTTGTTTAATATTATAATGCTACACAGATCACATACAACAAATTTTTTTTTGTGAATTTTTTCGTGCGATGATAGACACTCTTAATTTGAAAATTTTGAGTTATATTTATCGCACTGATAAAATTTTGCATCCATAATAGTGTATCTGAAAACATGTAACGAAAAACGGATTGTTTATGATTACATAAATCTGGGTACTAGACGGTACTGAACTTTGCTTTTTTGATGAAAGATAAAATTTGCAAGAGAGTATAAAAATAGTAATGAACTATAGAATAGTTTTTTTGTTACTCTAAGATTTCATTCCAAATAATATTTTTAATTTCAAATTTGTTTTCTGATTCAATTGGGATAAAAATTTGTTTTTGGTTTCAACATCTAGGCAGTGCAACATATAATTGCCCATTAGAAAATAATGGTTTTCTAAAGTACAACCCTAAGGCATCAAAACTTTGACCTTAAGATTTATTGATAGCCATAGGAAAAGTTAAGATAAATGGAAATCGTTTTCTGTACAATATAAATGGTAGTGAAGAAGAATTGTTTGTATTAAGTGTTATACTTGGACTAAAGACTTTATTTCCTTTTTTTTTTTTTACCTGAGATTATTCCAGCTTTGATGTTGTATTTAAATAATTTTGTAATTCATAATCTTGTACCATTGCAAAGTACTTCAGATATGTTTAAGTTTCGTATTAACATAACAATAGCGTTGATTTTTAAATCTAATTCGTGTGAAAAAAGACTTTCTTTACTACTATTTANTGAATTCTCTTGGATTACCTAGTCCACGAAATTTATTGGTTTTGTTTGTGTTTTTCCGGGAGCAAATGCACACTATAAGTTCGTCAACACGGATTTCCGATAAAAAATTAATACGTTTTTAGAATGTACTTAATGCTGGAATTTCTTGTCAAAAATACAATTACAAAACTTGATTTATCAATCGGTAGCTTCGTTAATGTCGTTTTACTGGAATACAACCTTTCCGTTATCATTACTCATTGAATTGATGTTTTGGCGTGCTGCGTCGTAATTGGTTATAAACCAAAAGCCTTTAGCTAATCAAAATCATTTATTTTGTTTATAACTTGTCCATGCACTTCGAAAGATCACAGTACCTTATACTAGGCATATCAGTACGTAAACTATTGTCTACCATTACGGTCACGTGCTATGCTCTATGCTATATATCAGTACAGCAGCTACAGCAGCAGCAGCGGCAGTTCCGGCAGTCGAGGAGAAGTATTTGATGGGTGAGGTTGCATACACGTTGCCTGCGGCTCTCGTCCGTAACCTCTGATTCCCGATAAAAGTCGATCAACTGTGTGGTGATACAGGTGAATATACGTGAATAATAAAATAACGTGAACTTCAGTGAGCCATTGGAGACCAACACATAAGTATTAATAATCATTAGTTGTCACCGAGGGTTGTTGTCGGCATCTTATTGTTTTTAAGTAAGTTTTTGTCAACGTATACTACACCCCTATAAGTTTTTACTACACATTTTTTGACGACGAGTTTTACAAAGAATTCTATAAAAGTACGAGCGTATAGTTAATTAATATAACAACAATTTTACGTACACCGTATGATTATAATGTTATAGACATTCGTGTAATAGTATACAGTATATTGTAGTTAACATATATTGCTTTTTCTCTTAATCCAAGTTTAAGGGTATAATTTTGTGTACTTGGATGTATGGTACAAATCAAGATTGTTGTTTTATGAGTTGTTAGCAAATGTTCAGAAGGGTGTTCGATCGTAACCCAGATTATCATTCGAGTTCTGAAATCTCTTCTTAATCCAAGTTAACAAGCATTATCTTTTTAACTTGCATGTATAGTACAATCTCTGTTTATATGTATGAGGTTTTATAGTACACTTGCATTTATTACTTTACTTTATCTTTTTAACTTGGATGTATAGTACAATCTCAGTTTATATTTGTGAGGTTTTATAGTACACTTGCATTTATTACTTTACTTTATCTTTTTAACTTGGATGTATAGTACAATCCCTGTTTATATTTATGAGGTTTTATAGTACACTTGCCAATTTTCAGACATAATAAACCATGTGAAAAATTTTTGTAGTTGAAAAGGCGGCATAACGTTACATGCTTCTTCAAAAATTAACAATTAATATAATTCGGGTATTTTTCCATACTTCGTAAATCTAATTTGCAATTACGGGGGTTGGTGCGCAGAGCGCGCAGTGGGCATATATAGTTATAAGAGCTTAGAAATATCTATTGACACATACAGGATGGACAGCTCATTTAAAAAAGGGAGCCACTAGAAGAAATAATAAATCTCACCAACAAAAATTCAAGGGCAAATCTCTCTGTCTATTTAAACTTTACCACTTTTATTTGAAATTAGCAGCTTGTTCTTCATATTTCTTTAAAAACAGACCAGTAATCATACGCCAGCGTAGAAAATTTATTCCTAAGTATTTTTGAAAAATGCCATAGTCTTCCGAATTTTGTAAAATATACTTCAACATATTATTTTTATACTGACAATTAATTTTATCATTTTTTAAGGCCTTAAAAATATTTATACAAACCTTATTTTAAAAAAATTACGCTTATAACACAATAAAAGGGGGGTTGGAGTGCGGAGCGCGCAGGGGGGTGGAGCCCCACTAGTATATATGTATATATATATTAGTGTACCATCGAAGTGCATATAAAAATATATAATCCTCAATGGTGTAATGCACCATTCAAAGGGATGGGTAAGTACACAGAAGTCTGATAAATATAAGTTTCAGTAAAACCGTATACATCGTGGAAAGTCAATTATGTTAAACCAGGCCTACGAAATGTAAACACGTACATGTATATATAAGTAGTAGTAACTTCTCAAAAAACCTTATTCATGAAACGTTAGTGATGCATTACCCATAAGAACTTATTAATTGTAGTGCATAAGTTTATCACTTTTGAAGGTAAAACCACCATTAGAAACTGACCAATAAATGGCATTTTGAACATACAATTCCAATAAAAAAAGTAACTGTGATTAACTTGCATAAGCCTTCAAAAGCTTGTTTAAATAATTTTTCCTGTAAAATCTCATAAATTAAAAAACTATTTACTCCACTGTAACACAACCCGTAAAAATTTATTAATTGTAGTGCATAAGTTTATCACTTTTGAAGGTAATAGCGCCATTAGAAACTGACCAATTAATTGCATTTTGAACACATAACTCCAATAAAAAAAGTAACTGTGATTAACCCGTATAAGCCTTGAAAAGCTTGTTTAAATAATTTTTCCTGTAAAATCTCATAAATTAAAAAACTGTATTCAATCTACTGTAACATTACTCATTAACACTTAATAATTGTACTGTACTAATTCATCATTTTTGGAGGTAAAATCATGACAAGATACTAACCAATAAACTGTATGTTTAACATAAACTCCAATAATAAAACTAACTGTGATGAACCCTTATAAAACCTGATAAGCATGCTTGAATAATTGTTCCTGTAAGATCTTATTAATTTATCCTGATTGATTTATCTTACTAATATATAAAGCAGAAGCGCTAAAACCGTTGTAATCGCTAACCGCGAAAACTACTGAACCGATTTCGTTGAAATTTTGCACACTGATTCATGATACTTCCTAGATGGTTTTAGCATAGTTTTTATCTTAAAAAATTTAATAATAATAGCAATAAATGAGCTCAAAGTTTTGCAAAAATACGATATTTTTTCACTTTAGTTCAGCGGGATCCGCTAGATGGCGTCGACATAAAATCGAGGCTACCTGCAACATAATTAAATAAGTGTGGTTATAATAGGCCGGAGCGTATCAATAGTTGTATAGTCGAGCTTCGGCAGCTGAACAAGCTGTACAGAGAATGTTGGTGATAGTCCTGCAGCTGGGTATCCCGGTTACGGACGACACTCTTCTCTANCAGGTTATATAGCCCACTACAGTAGACATCTGGTCAGCCCTTCCCTACAGCCCACGTGATCCTGCAGCTTATAGCTATATGCACTCTTAGGGGAAATTTTACCGTTGCCGTACAGTAAAAATTATAGTGAATTTTGGATAAATTTTACAGTTGCCATAAAAAATAGTGGAAACTACGGTAAAAATTCATGAACATCTACGGTAAAAATTTACGTAATGACAAATTATCGCAGGATAACCGTTGCTTTTACGGTAAAATTTCTGTAATTCTTTTGTGCGTGTAGTATGTTATCCTTTCTATTCAAGAATCTTTTTTCATAACAGTAACTGAACCTCGCCCATCCACAAAAGACCGTGTTAAGTTGCCTATTATCAACATTTTTTTTCTCAAAAATTTCCCTGGCTAAAAATTTGAAAAATTCAATGGTACTTTGAATGTGCTTAACTATAACATATATTTTTTTCAGGAGGATTCTACATTTTTTACTTTACTCCCAAATCTCCTTAATAGAATTGGTACTTAACGAATTGTTTGACACATGATGCAGTACTCCTTCACTTATAGCCATTTATAAAAGATACCCGTAGTTTCATCTATACGTTGATTTCGGTAGTACAGATGTTACAGATAAACAATATATACAAAAGAGTGTAATGCCTGTGCATTGCATTAGTGTAAATAGTAATACTAGTAACTTATTTACATTAATTATGATTTCAGTAACTGAACTCAAGATTTAATTTTCCGTCTTACTTTGATGCCCAGCTGAAAATTTGTCATAAGATCTTACACAAGTTCTTGCGTAATTTCTCATGTAATTTCTTATGTCAGTTCTTATGTTAGTTCTTACGCAAGTTCTAATGTAAGTTTTTTTATCAGAACTTGTGTCACAACTTGTACACGAACTTACATTTGCTTATCAAGTAAGAACTTACATAAGATCTTATGTAATTTTTTAAGTAAGTTTTTATATAAGTTCTTATAAGAGTTCGTGTATCAGTCGTTTAAACGTATTCNTTATGTTACAGTGTAAATTTTCATTGTAAATTTATGCAGATACAGTTGGAACATTATAAAATAAAATAAAATTCCAAGTGAGGAAAATGTATAAGTACAGATGTGCTACTTTAAATACTACAATTTTTTAGCAGCAATATTTTTTTGTTTTTCGTACTGATGAATCCTAATGCGTAGGTACGTAGTAATAATTCATTTAAGTAATGGTAGTCCATGTTTAAATGGATCATTTGTATGATTGATCGGAAAAATATCGTCAGGGACATTCTTCTCTACAATTTTAACGATTTCTGTGAATATATTTTTTTTTCCTTTGTAAAACATTCTATATACTTTTTCAACAATTTTGCAAACTGTTATAACGTTCAGTGATGGCAAAATCAGACGACCTCTATTTTTTATTTCTGTCGAAGCTGAATGACTAGGTTCCGAAGTGAGTGTCACAGGACATTTGCTAACATTTTGTTTTATTTTGATATTGATCAAATAACGAAACCAGCAGAGTGACCCACGACATTGTCAATGTATTTTTTTCTTGTTCCTTTACCACGGAACCTCCTTTATCTCTAACTAAACTAAATATGTTTAAAAAAATCTATAGAGGTAGATGGCGCAGTGTAATGGGGGATTATGTTGGGCCAACATTGGCATCCCAATTAACCTATAAAGGACAGGGTTAGTAAAATAAAGAGGGATTTGAAAATAACGTATAATAATTAATGTAGGCGATGCATATAGGTCTAATTCGTAATGACATTCATGAGCATCATTTATTTGCAAATCACCCTCATTATTAAATATTTCCACTTCATTGATTATTCCACGCTTTAAAATTCTATATACTCATTGCTCTCCAAAAAGTGCAACGACACTTTTAAAAAATGACATTCATTTTGGCCGACGGCAGATTACGTTGTGACGTCATCAGAGCCAAGCTCAAATTCAAAATCGGCCGACGTGCTTCAAATTCAATGAGTAAAGAAAATATGTTGTATCTTCTTCATTTCTTTACCGATTTTCACGTTTTTTTTTTAAATCTAGGGTAGCGCGTGATTTTAATAAAAACTGGCTAGGGTATTTTCAATAATTGTTTACTCAAATTGTTATGAATAAATTTTTTTTTTATTTTTCCAAAAAAGGCTCAGTCGTTTGTACGGGCTCAAAGCCATTTTTACACACTTGCCAACTAAAGTCTGTTGCATTTAAAGATTTCTGTCCTAACCATATCTGCAGTTGATAATAGACACGCAAAACGTGTTAAATGGCTGTTTTTTTAACNAGCATTGTAAGCGGAAAAATGATAAAAAGAATTGTTAGTTTTGGAATTACTTACGATTCTTTAGTCTCTTGCTATAAGAATCATGGAGAAGACAAAACTGTAAAGTTATTAAAAGGCAGAATCGACGGAAAACCTCAGATTATTAAGACCAAAAAAATTCTTGATACAATTTTAGACTCTTAAAAAACAAAAACATCTGATTAAGAAGTATCAAAGCTAAAGTAAATGAAATACTATCTCATGAGTATTAATGCACAGTATTTAGGTTAAATTAGTTTATAAAATATATGTAAAAAGATATTTTATATGTGACGTTTATGTGTATATTTTTTATTGTATAGTGCAGGTTACCTTTGCATCACTTTTGAATCCTACAATAAAGAATATTTATTAATGTGTTAAGCATTTTATAATAATCATTTACGTGTGTGGGTGTGTTATTAGTGAAAATAAGGGCTAAAGAGAAAAATAAGAGCTATACATTGAAACTTTCAAACTTAGTATATATTTGGCGCGTCTTCGAGGTGTGCGGTGTTGCCACGCTTGCATATCCTGTAGCAGACAAGCAACGTATTTAACTCAATTATGAAACTTTAATCATTGATATTTTCAAATAATGCTTGGCAAAGTTTGATTTTTTTTTACGAATATGTTCCTTTTGCACTAAGCTACCTGTACGAACTTTTTTTTTTGCTCTAACACATTTACATCATCCCGTATTTTCAAGGAAAAGGCAACTGAACCTCGTCTATCCACAAAAGACCGTGTTAAGTTGCCTATTATCAACATTTTTTTTCTCAAAAATTTCCCTGGCTAAAAATTTGAAAAATTCAATGGTACTTTGAATGTGCTTAACTATAACATATATTTTTTTCAGGAGGATTCTACATTTTTTACTTTACTCCCAAACCTCCTTAAGTTAGGGGTGTAGGATTGGGACAAGTGTAAGTAGTAGCGACTAGCCAGCGCTGACAGCGCGTTTTCCATGCCGAATAGCTGTACGTACGATTTTTCGTTGGAACAAAACTTCGAGTACGATTCTTTGCCGGTTTTTTAGTAAAGTAAGTTTCTTCGTATGAGCCGCCGATAATATGCCATTGTTTACTTACAAATACCGTTTATAGTTGCCAAAGTTCATTTGTTGTGACGTTTAATAACTCAAAAATATAATAATCTGTAAACTTAAAATTCATAAAATATATTATTATTAATGCAAACAATTGTAACAATTTTTGAGACGATCACTTTTTTACTTCAAGTGTTTTTAGCGACGAAATTTTTCTCCGAAGGTCAATTACAACAGTTTCTGTAATTGTCCCATTCAGATCCTTCTCCACTGGTCTCAACAATTAAAAGAACTGCGTAACATGCCGTTGTAATTATTCAAAAAATTAAGTACGTAACCGATATTGTAACGATTTGTGCAATTATCTCAGTTTTCTACGCATGTATGAAACCATAACTTTTTTTAATAGAACATCCACTTGTTAATAACTGCCCAATTAAAAGTGACTACTTCAGATTTACCATCTGGATGGCAACACCAAAATAGGAGGGTTCAAGTATTTTACGTGGAACTGTAATAAAAAGTTTATTTTTCATTTTTTTTTAAATACTTTATCTATAATTTTAGATGAGTATTAAAAGATAACATAAGCGTTAGATAAGCATTGCTGATTCGAATTTTCGCCGAAGAACAAGGTTTTTTTTTTAATTTTAACTCTGTCAAAAAATGGCCCCATTAGTTATATGCAAAAATTATCTTGAAAAAAACGTTTGGCAGAGTTTCGACAATAACTATTTTTGGAGGCCATTTTTGGTTAGAATACTCCTAATCCTGCCGCAAATGGCACTTCTCTTAGACGAATTTTTTTTTATCTATTGAATAGGTTTTAGCAAGTATATAGTACCTATAGGCTAAATTGCACTTTTTTATATTTTAATATAACTTGTGATAAAAAGAAAAGATTACAAAAATACTTGGGGTCTCCACGAATCATGGCGTTTCACAACTTTAGTAAAAGTTCAGCAGGTACTTTTTTTTTACAGTTAGGGATCGTATCTTAATCGTTTGTCACAAAATTCATTTCGGTAGCAGCTCACTTGACGTTAATAAGTAACATTGAAAAACATTTTTTTGATAGCATAAAATTTTTTTTTTAAATTAAGTTTCTGCTCATATTGATAGTCTATTCGAACCTCGAGGTAAGTCACGACTACTAGCACCGAAGAACCCATTTACGTAAATGTGAATGAAGTGGCTAAAGTTGTAACTAAAACCTTAACCATTTCACGTGTTCAAATGAAAAGCGCGAAAATCGAGCGCCGTTTCATCATGTAAAAAAGGATCATGTGGCAATAACGAGGGTCTGATCGAGTTCTTCAATATATGCAATAGCTTTCGAAATTTACTCTCATAATATACCTTTGAACATCAAAAAGTTAACTTTCAGTTACATTTTCGTTACAAGGTCGGTAGTGTGCGACGGTCTTGAACCGTATTGCGTATATCAAAGCACGCAATTAGAACCCTGGAACTAAAACCTTATCTACGGGGCCCACCTCAAATAGCATATTAGAACTTGTAATCTCCTGTTAAAATTTGTGATGAAATGGTTCGGTGGTTTTTTAGATTCTTTTCAACATTCAAATAAATGCTTTCTCTTTACATTTGAGTATTTCAAAGCCCAATTAAGTTGTATATAAAAAAAAAATTTTTTCTGCTTCAGACTTATAACTAGGTAATAACCACAAAAATTAGATCAACATTTAGCGTCAAAATAATAAGCCAGTAATTATTCAAATTTTGCTTTAAATTTAATAGTGGTTTGAATGTGAAAACAATTTCCAATTGTGTACATATAATATGGTAAATCACATAAATTACTTACTTGTCACGTCATCACAATCTGGCATTATCAGATAATTGTGTCATCAATAATTTTAATTTGTTTCATTACATAGCCTGATTTTTTCAACAACGATTCAAAGGTCACAATAAAAATTGAAAAAGTTTTTGTACTTTATTTAATATAATGCGACATGTGTATGTACATGATAACATAAGTTCATGGAACTTATTAATAAGTTTTCAAATTTATAATGAACATTTTTGAACAGTGCTTGGAAATGTAGAAAGATATGTTAAAAAATAATTTGTAACGTAAATTTTGAAAAGCATCTTCTAATATATGTTCCCGGTTGATTTATCACATTGTCAACTCCTGTAAATAAAAAACAAATGCATGTTTTTATTTTGATTTATTCTAGATATTTCTTAGAACTGCTAAAGAAAAGTATCAGTCTGCCAAGATTTTCATCAAATAAATTATTGCATGAACATAAGCGAAACCTTGTGTGTATCATCTCATAAAAAAAATATATATATTTAATTTATATATATATATATATTTGTCTCAACATACCATGATCGCGTTGACGATATCGTTTTGATTATTTTTAAGGGCCTTGATAGCTTTAGCTCGAGACACACTTGCTTGACTTATGACAAGCTCAATATCTTTCTCTTCAACACCTGTTTCATCAACTTCTTCTTCATCTTCTTCTTGAATCGTAGTAACAGCCTGCACGGTTTACAGCAAGTTAGTAATTTCTAATGCCATCTTATGTAATTTTTTTAGGTATTATAATTTTCACTTACTGTCATGCTTCCACTAGCTTCTGTGGCTGTGGGTATGGGGTGCTCTTTGAATTTTTCTGCAGCAGCTACTTGAGCCTGCTGACTCAGATCTTCGATCTAGACATGAAAATTTTCGTAAATTAACATCAAGCAGAGCTAAACCAGTTTTTAGAATTCATGGCATACCTTTGCTTCACCAAAAATGATGTAAGTATCTGATGCTGGATTTTTTAATACGTCAGGTTTATTGATCACAAACAAAATGTTTTTAGATTTTCTAATTGTCACTCTATTAACACCTGTAACCTTTTTTCAGCTAATGAATTTTTTATTTCTTTCAATAAGATAATGATACCATAAATAAAGAGGCAGAGAGAATAGACTGCAGATTCATAACAGGGGCAGTGAAGCTTATGGGGCGAGAAAAGTTTTAGTCTTCCTCTTTCACACACACACACGTGGAGTAGGCATGTTTAGAAAAACTGCACTAATATTTAAGCACCTATGTGCCTTCATCAACACTTTCGATACCTACCTCCACATGAGGGAAAGACTTTATGTCCTCAATGCCTCTTTTTTTATGAGCTTTACCGCCAATAATGACACATGATGAGTATTTCATGTAATGTTTCATATCTAAAATTTCAACATAGTTTGAATATTCACTCCTTTTGACAAAGTTTTCATTGGCTTCAATTATGTTTATCACATACTTAATTAGGGGGCATTAATAACTGTTGAACGTTGTAGATACAATTTTTTTTTTGGGTGATTCTACATAAATAACACGGCACTTTAGACAAGTACGATTTCACATTATAATTACTTAATTTTCTAAACTCCTGTGTTAAATCGATCATTACAATGACAAACCTTAACAGCAAATAGTAACTAGTAATTTAGTTTAGAAGCACTATGTCATAGCAATAATTTATATTTTTACACTTAACTTACTGGTTTTAGGCCAAGTTTACTCATGAGTTTTCGTGCTTTTTTTTCCCCTCTGTTTTGTTTAGTTTTTGATACATCTATTGGCATTCCTGGAATACCAATTCCAGAATAAGCACCTGAACCTGATGTTCCATCTTCTAACTCAGGTATTGTATCATCTGAGTCTGAATCAGTTGCAGAACCAGCTGTAGTAGCTTGCTCAGCCTTTGCACATTCAGATGTTGCTGGCTTATCAAGTTCAGTTAATTCAGGCATTTTGATTAACTGCAAAATAAAAATTTCATGATTTTAACAGTAAAATAATGACATTATTTTAACAATGTAGGTATCAGGAGTCTCGTAATTAGTTTTTTCTCTTTATAATTTCATATGCTGCTGTTGAAAAACTGAGGCTTAAAAATTTTTACAATGTTTGCTTGTAGGACATTTTGTAAACAACAGTAATTTGCTGGTGTGCAAGGGCGATCCTTGTTTAAAATGCAAGAGAAATTTTAATGGATGGAAATTTCTCAAGACTGCAACACTTACAAATTCTAGATCAAACTTTTTACCGTCTTTGTAGAGACAATTATAGTTAGATGTTAGAAAAATGTTTATCAATTACCTTAATGAGCTGGTACGAGCTTTGGTTAGGATGGTAAATTTAAATAATAACTGATTCCAAGTATTATTCAAAAATGTTTGTAACTATTAGAAAGGCAAACTAATTTGAGTCACAGACAATAAAATTCTTTGAATTGGTGAGATCTTATTTTACAGATGCAAACATAATAATCAGATTAATTTAAGTTCACGAGGCTATCGTGTGATGTGAGTAACCAGTGTTACTTAAACCGTAGACATCTGGAAAGGTAGATGGGGGTTCTATCCACACAAGCCATAGACATAAAAAGAATAGCCCGATTAGCAGCTGGTAGCTGCAGGTACCTACGGATGGGCGTTTCGTTTCATTTATGTCAAGTCGTAAATTTAATTTACGACCCGTTACTTATTTATTTACTATGTTTATGACACGTCATAAAAATGTGTTTATTACAATTGGTAAATTCGCGACACGTATCGCGAAAATACTATTTTTTCTCAATGGCCAACAAATTAATATAGAGAACATTACAAAAACGCTTGCTAGTTGACATTTAAATGTAAAAATAATTATTTATTATAAAATATCAACCCTATCTGCATTCATTATCCTAAAATCTAGGTACAATTTCAACTTTACTAACAGACGCAGCAGAAAAAAAAAGTTCCATGAAAAGTGTATGATTGATTTTGTACTTCTTTTGAGAAAGGACCTCCGAGTACCGTACAAGCAGTGTTAAGATATAGTTCCGGCCAGACTTAGAAATTCTCTAGAACCCAACCTATCTGACTTGGGAAATTACAAGATCAAAAAGAAATAGTACCAAAGGCACGAGATTCAAATGAGGTCCAATAACACAAGCGCCTATCACCCAATAACCCAGGATGTGGCGTCTCAGCCACAGCGACCAGTTTCGTGCTCAAGACGAAAGCAGGCCATCGTCCCAAGGAACATCTTTTCCTGCGCACGCGCGAGCCAACTCACACACCCACCGCCGGTGCCCTACAGCTGAGGGAGAAGAGTCGCGCGGCGCTATACATTTTTCTTCTACTTAGAGCTCTCGACGTGAGCAGAGCGAAAAAGTCCGATTGTACATAATGAAATAAAGTCTTTTGTATTCTCATAATAAAATCTGTTGCGTGTGCTTATTTCCCCTCGTGCTCCTTTTCTTGTGGAAGCACAGCTTCGGCTGTGTAGAACAATACATCCCACA
>NW_019380116.1:0-32869 GCF_000648655.2 Copidosoma floridanum | reverse complement strand
AATAAGAACCAAATTTAAAGTAAATTTGTGTATTTCATTTATAATTTTTTGATACAACTAAGAATTTTTAATCACTGCAAATGACATAATATTACCACTAAGTGTTGGAAAAACACGATATACATCTTTTTTATTAATTTATTCCATGATCGTTTTTTAATGAATAGTTTAATTTAAGCACTGAGATTACGTTTATGTAGGTGAATGATGGAGTTTATTGCATGAAGAAGTCTTAAGCAAAGATGGCCTCAATCGTATATACGAAAATCTTAGTACCTCTCATCATTATATTTGATATTATTAACACTAAGATAAAGCATTAGATTAGTTAGTGGCTGCAGCTTATCAAAACTGTTAAATTACGTTACTTTATTTCCTAGTATTACACAGTTGACTTATTTAGTACCAGGATCATCCTTATCATCGAGATTGACTATTGCTGATTCAAAAGAACGTCGGCCATTGGCTGGTAAAGCGTATCTCACAAGAACTTTATGAAAATGAGGGATTCCTTAAACATTTGCATATTTGATGAGGTCACAATCTTTGATAGCTATGTATGGCAATTTCTTATGAAAAAGTATGTGTCTTACCTTTCAGCTTTCTAGGTCTTAAATTTAGAATTAAGCTGTTTTTATATGATTTTTAAAAGAAGCTTTTTTCCAAGTAAAAGCTCTTCTATTTTATTGTCATGAATTTTATTATGCTATTTTCGAGTGACTTTAGCATCTTTAGAACCCCTGACAACTTCAGTAACACCATAAGTAATAGCACCTAAATTACTTGAGTCGGAAAACGCAGAAATAAAATGTAGTTTAAATTCACCAGGTCTGGGAATGTAGACAATACTTGTAACTTGTAGTATGAAACGATTTCATGACAAGTTCAGATTCCAATTTCATGGCGATGGTGATGGTAAGAGTAGCAGCTTTTAACCCTTTACTAGCATCTTTGGTGTCGAATCTTTGCCATGCCTATTCAGAAAAATGTTTTTAGAATTTTTTTCTTGCCTCAATATTTTCTTAACTCTAAGAATAGGCTATATTGTGTTGTTTTCAAGCTTGATCTAATACTTAAATATATGTATCCCTGCATACTAATCTCTTGACTGAGCTTAAAAATATCAGTATGGCACTATTTATAGTCTTACATTTTAACAAAGTCAGTATACAGTCAACGCAAGCTTCAAATAACAGAGTATTAAATCTTTTTTGATGAGTTTTAACTAACTTATACACGAGATTGAGAAATACGGTAACAAAGGAGCTCAAAATGCATACTATTTGAAGTGTTATTTTTTAGTTTTAGTTAAGTCAGCATACAGCGAATATAAGCTCTGTGGAACATAATATTGAACTTTCTGTCGTGAATTTCTACAAAATCATTAAGCAAGGTCAGAAAATAAGACGCCATGGTGTCATATCTCCAAAACAAAAGAATGTTACATCCTTTTTTTGCATGTGACGTCACAAGGGATTGGCTGCTTCTATCATTGTCAATTATTTGCTCATATCCCAAAGCAATTAGTCAGAGATTAATTATATCTCTTAGTGACATATTAACAACATGAACTGAATGTGAGGTACATCTACAGTGATTATAATGATACTGGTGTCATGTTTAAAAAATTTAAAAAATCGTATGTAAACTGTTGGGAGTCATTGGATGGGATAATGGTCAATACAGTAAGGGTTATGACTGTTTTACTATGAATATAACTCATGCTCCTTAAGTATTTAAGATCTATTGCAAAGCATTAGGTGGACAACAAAAATTCCGTTCGCAAGAACAAACACATTCTTTGTCAAGTTGAAAAAGCAAGAGAAGCTGTAAGACGTAAGCATAAATTGTTGAAGTCAGGCAAAACGGACTTTGGAAAATGAATTGAAAAGACTATTTCTAATTCACTATATGCAATCATCTACATTCACATTTATGTTCTAGTCAGCAAATAGTAACAGTGATCATAAAGACAGTACTGTTTCGTTAGATAGCACCATCAAAGACTATGATAGCTTTATTGAAAAGAGTAATGATGACGACAATTCAGTACACGATAGCAGTAAAAGTTTTCTTTTAACGTGCCAAAACTAGATTAAAAATGTAGGATAAGAGAAGAGAAAAACCGGTGGTATAAACTTAGTATATACTCGGATAATGAAGAAGTTACTAATACAAAAAACTCCTAATAAAAAGCAAATAACACCATATAATTCAGCCTCATACAAAAAAATCTTGAAAGCTTTAAGTGCGTTTGAAAGGTAATCAATTTGAAATAACTTAATTTATCCAAACAATACTAGCAATTTAAATATTTTATCCCTGTATCTAATTATACACCAATAAAGGGGTAAGGTGAGTCTAAACCTTCGTTTAAAATTGCTAAGCTTAGAACGCAAATGTTCTACATTTATTGGGACTACCCTAACAAACTGATCAGTTGACTTAGATTACTAGCGGCAGAAAAGTTAGCTGCTAATCTTAGTCATATTTATACAATAAATCTAATCGCTGGGAAGATTTGTGAAACTAATATTGTATATGAAACTTAGTTATTGATTTGACTTGAGAATCAATGTAAACATCGACGTATTTAGACGCGGATCAGCTAAGTAAAAAAGTAGTAGTCTAGGTCCTCGAGAAATCAAGTATAAGCTCACCACACGTGGTTAATTTGGCAATTGGGCTTGGAAAACAAAAGATTGTGTGATGTTGTGTTAGCTGGTCAACCTTAGAAAGCTTAAAATCTCACTCACTTACAGTAAGAAAAAAGTTTAATTTCAGAAAAACAAAGGAAAGTAACTTTCATATTGAGCAATTTTAGTGATAAATTCTCGGAAACAATACTCAATTTGCAAAGTAAAATACAGGAGCAGACATCTGACATAAGTTACAAAGACATTTTAAAAGAGATGAGATGAAAGTAGAAGTAAAAAAACTGTACAAGGTTGACAGACACAACTATCTCCTTCAAAAGCTCGATCTCTGTGACTTTGATGAAACATGCCAAGCTAATTTCGTAGAGATCATACCTTTCGCTTGTAAATATAACAGTAATAGATACTTGCTCACAGTCATTAATGTATTTTCAAAGTTTGTATGGGCTGTTCCTGTAAAAAACAGAACTTGTAAAGATGTAAATGCAGCTATGAAGTCAATATTAACAGATAAAGAAGTTTCAACTGATTTCGTAGCAGATCGTGGTAAACAGTTTTACAGTGCGAATTATGGAAGTCTCATGCAAAGATACAAAATTAATTTGTTCTTTACTTATAGTTACCTCAAAGCATCTCTGTGTAAGCAATTTAATTGTGTAGTGTAGCATGCTACATAAAGAAAATTCAGTTGAAAAAGTAGCTATAAGTGGATTGATATTTGACCTAAGTTATTGGTGACCTCTAATGATAGGAACGTTAGCTATAAAATCCAAGAAAGTATCAGCTGCTAATTCAAACAGTAGGATCAAAAATTTAATACAAAAATAACATGAGAGAAGACAAAACCTAATTTCAAGTTGGGTGACAGACTAAAAGTAAGTAGTATGAAGCAAATATTTAAAAAATGGTATATACAAAGTTAATCTACCGAAATTTTCACTATAGTACGAGTAGCTCCTACGAGCCCACCAACAAATTATCAAGAAGATTATCAAGAGCATTTAATCTCTGGAGCTTCCTATGAACAGTCACTCCAGTAATCCAAAGATCCAGATATTTGTCTTGACAAAAAAACCATAGTCATCAAAAAAATTGCGTTTTTTCTAAATAAATAGGTTTTAACAAAACTAAAGAGAAAAGGATTAATAAAAAAGATGTATATCGTGTTTTTCCAACACTTAATGGTAATATTATGTCATTTGAAGTGATTAAAAATTCTTAGTTGTATCAAAAAATTATAAATGAAATACACACACTTGCTAAGGTTGGTACCTTAAAACCTGCAATAGAAAATTTTTTTTTCTTTAGATCACAAAATAATAATAATCATGACATTAAAAAAACGTGGTTACTTTCCAGTCAGATGGCAATNGTGATTAAAAATTCTTAGTTGTATCAAAAAATTATAAATGAAATACACAAATTTACTTTAAATTTGGTTCTTATTTAACCCTAAAATAATTACAAAATTATGCATATAAAATATAACTTAAGTTTTCTTAACATATAGAACTGGTTTTATTTTATTTACATGTCTTTAAAATTTTATTAAGTAATTGTCAGCTTCTAGTACGACATGTAAATCCGTGTTAAAGAAAACATTTGAAAATCGTTGTGCAACTTAGCAACAATGTTTATCTTATACTGCGTATTAACTATCTTTAGTATTGTGGGCATTAAAATGTGATCATTTTTCACTTTTCTTGGTTTTTTCGTGGGGAGATATTGACCACTTGCGATACGATTTAATTTATCAAGATTGAAAACAAAATATCAACAAGCTGGTGCAAGTTAAAAAATTCATTGATAGGTTATTAAGACATGCCACTTGGAGCATTTAAGAAATAATCAGTGCAAGGAATAGTTTAACAAA
Organism: Copidosoma floridanum; assembly: GCF_000648655.2. The sequence continues at coordinate 28,339 of NW_019380116.1, read as the reverse complement.
GAAATATATGCTAAATATTTAGTAACCTTAAGTTGATTAAGGCATATTATTCAAGATAGTTAAACAAGCCTTTCAATATGCTGAGTGTAATTTTTCTAGAACGCACTATCTTTCTGAATTATTTTCAATGATAATTCTTTTTGGAGTTGTTGACAAATTAAACTCAGTCAGTTTCTAAAGCTTCAGATATATAACTTTCTCCCCTCATTTGACAGAAATTCAACTTGTTCATTGGTAGATTTTTCTGCAGTGCTGCCTCTTTAATGTGTGGTTTCTCCGTCTACTTTATCTTTTTCATTAGTTGATCTGAAGATGATGCTATAGTGGCCCCTGGGTAAAGTGTCTGTTTGATCACACTGCAGATAAGGCAAATTATCATATGCACTCAGAGTAATTTTATTTTTTTTTTCTGCGAAGACTCTATGATGACGTTATAAAATACTTTTCTGCTGTTAAGGATCACTATTATTTTCACACTGACATTTAATATAATCATCAAAAGTGTTTGCAACCTGAGCAACGTTAATTTTTTACACCTTTTGCTTCTCTTATTAGCTACTGACTTTGTATTTTCATACTGTTCATCTTACTTCTAACTTCCACAAATTTAATATAATATTTTAATGAATTGCATCTTTCTTGAGACCAGCAGTTTTATTGTTTTATCGTTTAATGTTCATCAAACTATATTCAGCATAATCTTATGTATCAAATTCTTCAAGATTATCACTTATGACTTTATACATATTGATATCAATTACTTTGTCTAAAAGACTATCAGAAAATATTATAGAGTAGCTTAGATGAATCCAATCCAATACACAAACTTTTATATAGACATAAAAAAATCTATAAACACTTATTTTGAATCAGTCTAAGGTACATTATTAAGTATTCATAAGTTTTTTAATGCAGATTTGAGTACGTAACAATTGCATTGCCACAAGCTTATAAAAGAAGATATCACAGCTAAAACAGTTTGGTCTAGCAATAAGTGCTTCTGCACTATATCGTCTTTCTTATTCTGTAGCAAGTCTCATATCAACTTGTTTTTGCTGATTTCTCATCGTTTTTCTTTAAACTGCGTTGTTATACAATTTTAATAACATCTTCTGCCAAGTAGAGATCATGCTTTAATGCAGGTTGTAGTGCTCAACAATGTGTCACGTGGCAATCCCTGTCGTAAGAAGAAAACATTAAAGTTTGGATCCTACTGGCGTTTAATGTTCGGCGCAAAATAGTAAGTCCTTATGTGCACTAAGTAGCTTTTCTAGAAACTTGGAATTTACTGCTATAATGTAACTAATTTAACATCATCTTTAGCGTTAGTAATACCCACCTGACTAATATTTGGTGTCCATTTGACGAGGAAAAACATTCAATACACTACTGCTTTTTTTAAAAATACAAATATATAAAAACATCATTCTGTCTTTATTTTGCATACAACATCACTTATATTTTCTTTATTTACTTGATATAACTTATGTATGTTTATTGCCTCAACTTTATAATACTAAGCGGTAAACACCATTTACTTTTTCAGTAGACAAATCTAATTCTCTTTGATGATAGAAAAAGATCTGAGCAGTTCATGCCACCATGCAGTTTTATATTTACGCATACCGGACTAGTATGTTGGTGATTTTAGCAGAGGGCGTCAGAGAGAGGGCTAAGTTAATTGGAGTTATGAAAGAAACAACATCTGTATACATGCAAAATGTATATGCCATCTACTGCTTACGTCTACTATTTTATACGATATGTGGTATACTTTTATTAACTGAAGACTCTTTTCTAAGCTCAGATTGTCAGCTTTATAAGGCACAACAAGTCTTAACCATAACATGAACAAATTGATAGTGAAAAGGGTGCATAGTGCTAATTTTCCAATATACCCTTTACCATTTTCTCTGCAATCAGACTACATAATTTTTTAGCAGATTATTTGCTTAAGCACTGTAGTTCTTGTTACAGTTGCTTATGGATACTCCAAAATAAATGTTTTTAGTAAGTATCGCGGTTGCTGCGATCAATGACAAGTTACTTCATGTGAACTCCTTGAATCTGAATATGTTGCCATAAAAATTCTTTTAAATAGTTTGGCACTGAAATAATTACGATGTATGAAGTTTCAAGTAAGAACTTGAAAAATGACTCTGATATTAAAGCTAATGGACGTTGTCATGAGTGTTATTACACGAAAAGAGATTAATTTAATGGTCCCACATCAATAAAAAAAAAATTGTTTAATACGTAGTCTGAAAATGACTGTAGATACTAGTGACAAAAGAACCTTTTGAGTCAATATTAAACATTACCACATTTAGCTTTTCTTAACCTTACAGCAACTACTTCAATCTAATAAAAAAACAGCTGCATTAGAAAAAAATACAAGTGCAATACAATAACAGCAAAGTCAGAAAAAAGATACAAGTGTATTTCGGCCCTGCAGTCCCCTCTCTTCAAACATGTGCAAAGCATACAAAACTATGTCTTGTACCTATGTTATGCGCCAAAGCCTTTCCCGAGGTTTTATGCATACAGGTAATTTTTCGCATGTAGAGTTATAATTATAGACTCTTTAAGTTATGAGTTATACGTGAATCATTTCTTAGCAGATGCTATGGCAGTTGCCTTAATAAAAGCTGTGGATTCTGATAAAGATGCTGCTATGGATCTTCTTAAAAATATTGCTGATAATGTAGTATCTACAGTGAATTTCTCTGAAAAAAAAAAAGAAAATCAAATAAAAGTATTTCATAGTGAATTCTACCAGCATCTAAAGCTATATGAATAGAGGAGATATTAGCTGTTGAATTGCCAATAACTGCTTTAACATCATCTGTTCTGTGGTAAATGGGGCGAAGTTGAAGGTTTAAAATTGTGCCAGAACCAAATAAAGAAAAACAAGGAGAAGAAGGAGAAAGCATTCCACCTACGCTAAATTGAGCAGTGCCAACAGTAGCAGCAGTAGCAGCTGATTGGGATAATATTTTAATACTTACACCAGGTATATGGTAAGAAAAGAAGTTAAAGTGTATCTTTTACACCTTAATACGTTGGAAGTTCAAATACTACAGCTACAAAAAAATAGAATCAAGACATTAATTTTTAATTCACATTATTAAAATTTATTTGATTTTTCAGTGAACAACCACAGCCTACTACACAGAGTAAAGCTTGTTTGCTGGTTTCAGCATTAATAGTACTTTCAAGTAACTATTTTCTAACAAAAGCAAACAAATACAACAACCAATTGAGAAGAGTATGGATGACTTTGAAAATGCTGGTTCTGGATGGTTTTTTACGTTTAATTTTGAATTTAGTCATCAACTTCAATAAATTAAAATATATGCGAGGTAGCTGTTTTACAAACTTACCAGACTACATAAAAAAAAAATGCTTGTGTGAATATCGTTAATAAAAATGTAAAACGTCTCTTAAATTGTAGAGCATACGAAGGCGAGTGGAATTTAGATAATAGTGAGTTTTCTGTTGCCCCTAAGAAAATTTCTAAATCTGAAAAACAAAATAATGTTTTAAATAATTTATATTTTTTACAAAAAAATACTTATTTTATTTATCCTACTTGTTTATCAGAAAACAAAAAATAAGGTATTGTTAACTTTCCACTTGTTAAAAGTTCTTATATTTATGATATGGTTAACGATAGTTAAAGCGATACAAAGGACGATGCAAATACAGAGAATAAATATTATCATGCTTGGATTAAAAATTTTTCACGTTAAGAACTCAAACAGTTGTCCAAACATCAGCATATTGCAAACAAATTTAGTCTAAAGATAATTGTAAGACATAAAGATGATCACAAAAATATGAACAGTTGCGAAAGTATTCAATACCTACAAAGCGAAGAATAAGGCTATATTCAATGTAAAAATGTCTCCTTTATGTCATACATGGCACCATCTCTCTAGCATAATAAATAAAAACGTGAGAGATTATTGCCATCTGACTGGAAAGTAACCACGTTTTTTTAATGTCATGATTATTATTATTTTGTGATCTAAAGAAAAAAAAATTTTCTATTGCAGGTTTTAAGGTACCAACCTTAGCAAGTGTAATATAAATTAATATAAATTATCATGATTTACGAATGATACCAATAATTTTCTATATTTTAAGCAGTTATGGTTCTCAAGTTCTTCATTGTAAAAAAACTTGCTGTTAACTTATCAGAAAGAGTTTAACTTTCACCACAGACAAAAGAAAAGTACATTTTCTTTACAAAACATATTAAAGGAACTTATAGGTATCCACAATCTATAGATATCTTCAAACTTGTGGCTTCATCTCTTGACAAACTGTCATCACATTTAGAAGAACTTAAAATTATCATAAGTACATTCTCAACTTATGATAGTTATGATATAAATCAAATAAGTTTATTAGAAAGGGAAGTCATATTTCCGTATGATTATGTGTCCTCATTTGAAGGAGTTAAGAAAAAAGAATTACTAACGAAACAAGATTTTTATAGTGGTTAAAGTAAGGCTTATATAACTGATGGAGAGTATTGGCATGCTAAGAGTATATGGAGTACTTTTAACATTTAAATACTTGGGCAGTAACCAAATTTATACTTGAAGACTAATGTGCTACTTGCCAAAGTTTTTATAAATTTTTGAAGCAATTGTCTCGAAAAATGAGTTGAACCAGATGTTGTATAATAATGAGCCAGATTTAACTTGGGATGCTGTGTGGGAGTATGCAAAGGTTCGAAAATATCTTTTAAGTTATAGTTCATTATAAAATAATAATGATAATAATAGAAACACAACGATATTAGTTTTTTTCGAGGTAAAACTTGAATTGTTAACTTATTTAGACGTGCTTATGTTAGATATGTTGTACGAGGTTGCATCAGTCAATGTTGTTATCACTATGCTAAAGCAAGTAACGTATACACGGAACAAAGCAAATGCTAAATTATGAACAAAAAGTATCTGATGTATTATGATGTGAATAGTATGTATGGTAATGCCATAATGAAACCATTGCCTTACGCTTGTTTTAAATAGATTAATAATATTAAGCCAATCGGCATTTCAAATGTAGAAGATAATGCTGTAATAGGCTATTTACTTTAAGTTGATTTTTCTTACCCTAAAACTTTCCACAACGCACACAAGCATTTGTCATTCTGTGCTGAGCATATGACACATTTAGGAGCAAAAAAAAAGTTATAAACTACTTTGTATGATGGAAAACATTGTGTTATAGACTATCGAGCGCTTAAGCAAACTGTGAGTCACGGTCTCCCTATTACAAAAATTTATGGAGCCATACAGTTTAATCAAAAATCCTTGTTAAAAAAATTGTAGACCTTAACATACAAAAAAATGATTTTAAGAAGATGATGTACAAACTTTGTAGTAGTGTAGTACATGAAAAAATAATGGAAAATGAGTGCAAACGAATTTACGTTAAGCTTATCAACAAGTAGGCAAAAGTATTTGGGCAGAAGCGTAATACACGTGCAATATGCACGTCCAACTTGTTTATCTCTATTTAAAACCGAAGAATTTGCTAATGAATTCTTAAGTGCTGCAATTCAATTTTTAGTATTAATAGCAAACGATAAAAAACATGTTATATTTTCTTATGCATAGTGTAGTAAAAGTAAGAAAAATAAATTACATGTTTCTCTAAAATTTGAGTATTCATATGAACCATTCTTTTTATGTCAAATTTTAATTATTCCCTTATACATATAAAAATCGTATGATTTTTTAACTCAAAGTAATTAATAATATCTTGGTTATTTATTTGTCTAACAATTGTGAGTAATGTCAAAGCCCAACCATTTTACAAAGAATTGCTTGCCGTGCCTTTGAAGGACCTAATCTATGAGGTATACATTAGGATTCTTCGATTTCTATAGTTCTTGCTTGTAAAAGCCTTCAGAAATACTTAGTTGATCTTGATAATTTTTCATACAATACGTCATTAGATTTTTTGTTGTTACTCACATAATTGTAAGAATTCCTGTCGACCAATTTGGTTTCTAACCTTTTATGAATGCTTCTTTTGTCTTGCTTACGATTACTTGATCGCAGGATTTAAATTTTTAGATCACTGCTTTTTTTACATTTTAATTGAAACTTTTCTAAGACTTGAACTTTATTTTCAGCAGTAATATCTTTTGGTTTGAAACCAATTGCCTAATGTTCCTTATTGTTATACAATTTAATAAACATTTGTAATTGATCCGGACACTTATACCAAAATTTTTCTATATCAAGTCTCTTCATATACAATTGAAATACTTGCATATTAAAACTTTTAAATTCCTGTACATCCAGCATAAATTCATCTCAAATTTTTGCATAAGATTATAGAAGTTTGCATTATAGCTTTGCTGCAATTTGTTTGCATATTTGCATGTTTACTGACACCTGTTTTTTTTTAGATCGAATGCAATGCTGCAGTTGCTTCTTTACCCGCCTTTTTCTTCATGGATACAGCCCATTCATACTTGAGAAAAAACATCGATTACAGGAAGCATATACTGATACTCTTTGTTTCTACAAGTGTAAGGCTGCATCTCTACATGGTCTGCTTGCCAAGCTTTAGCTTAATCGCGTACGTTGAATTTTTAGCGGGAATAGTAACGCTTTACTGCCTTATGCAGTTTCTTTACAACTTTCTTTGTGTTATAACTGTCTAGGTTTCAGTTTTCTTACTCATCTTGGATAAACAAAAATTTTATTTTAGTTAACCATCAAAAATTCTTAAGCTATCTTTTTTTTAAGCCTTCTGAATACTTTAATCAAGTAAGCCTAAATTATTGTGGCTTAAGGCTGTTTCGGTGCCCCAACATTGCACAGCCTAGTGTTATCTATGTCATACTGCCCTTTTAATGTTAATTTGTATTCAATACCAGAAGAACCTAAGCTACCATCTTCAGTTTTACCTAGTTTTTGACAGAATACATTAACACTCATTGTAATTCTGAAGCAAAAATTGTGCACATCAATATGTAAGCCCTTCTACACAAAGCTCTTTGATAATTGATAAAATCCTATTGTCAAGACTTGTGTTGCATCGCAATTTGTATATACATATATATGTAACATACTTATAAAACATGATGTGTCCTAATCTCTGTTGTAATGTTAAACGTTATAACAACGCAAGCAAACGCATATTTATGAGCATGTTTGTCGGAAGCTAGCACCCAAAAACCTAGCGTCGTGGCAGCACATACTGGCGCTGCACTACTATCGCTTAGTATAATTGTTCCACTGGTTTTAACTGGCCGTAGTCAACTAACTCATACAGCATGCAGAGCTTCCTTTCATCAAATTATTTTCTTGTCGTACATCAGTTTTAATTGTCCAACGTACAATAAATGAAGATTCTAACGAATGTATCGTTTCACCAACGTGGCCTTTTTTTTAATTAAATATTGCATAATATTCTATGACTGTGATCAAATTTCTTTGTGAGAAGTGTGTATGTGAGGTCAACGGGTGCTTACGTGCATGGTAGCGGTTATTGTGCTCTGTGTGACGTCTATTTTGCGTTTCCTCTGTTTACTGCCATCTTGATCTTTGAGTTTGTTAGAATTTCTTAAGTAGTACATAAAAGTAACAAGGGAAGGAAGACTAAATTAAATGCAGCAAGGTCTTTATGAAATTTGTCAACAAGGCCAATTAATTAGCACAAAATAAATAGGCCAAGATTGCTTATGCTTTCTCCTGTGAGGTAGAACCTCTATCTCTTTTTCTTGTTTCTGTCTAATCGCCAGAAAAGTGACGTTGCACGTGTGCAAGCGTAGTTTTATGTTCAATGGAGATCGATAAAGTGCGCATGACAAGGCGCTACCATTATGACTTTTTTTTCTTGCGCCTGCTCTAACATCAAGCAAAATACAGCAGTACTCATCAACGATGCAGGTTAGCAGCAACAGCATTGCTATCACATCGGACCAGGGGGTTTTACACGCAGTAAGCCATCTACTTTGGTTTTGAGAATTTATAGATAAGTCTTCTTCTTGTTTACAACAAATTACATGGCAATAAGTATGATACTGCATCAATCGTTAAAAAAATGAGATCTGAAAGTAAAAAGCGCGTATAGCACAAATATTTAGTTCTTTTGAAATAGCAATCAAGTCTTTTCAAGCCTTTTTAGTTAACAGCTCGTCAAACATAATAAATGCTGAGCTGCAATTAAATAAAATTAACAACATTTATGACTAACACGATTATAACTACAAAGAGTTATCAATACTTCAAAATGACTATTCCAGCGTTGCTGCATTTGGCAAACTCGATACTATGTACTATAGTATTTGCCACTACAGTGCAAAAATTAAAAATACATGTGCCTCACCCACTGGCAAGTTTTACTACTAACAATGGCACTTTTACCTCCAAGGAGCTAATCAACGTGCCAAAACTTGAACTAATTCCTGTTCCAAAATTTGATAGAATCCATAAAAATTGGATTGCTTCGAAAGCAAACTTCTAAGCCCTAAAACATGATCGTTAGTTTAAGGGTTAGAAGAATTTTTTTTTTAACGATTTGGACCTTACACTAGATGGCTTTCAATGAGAAGATTAACTTTCCACAAGCTGCAATGCTGCTTCGTCGTGATTCTTACGCCAATGACTTTCTCAGAGGTGTGAGCACACTGAAGGACATCCTGGCGAACCAGAACGAAATGATTTAGCTCTTGAGTTGGGGAGAATTTCTGATTTGAAAATGGGCATCAAACCCTCTGTCTGCTTAAGATAATATAAATCAAAAAATTTCTAATTTAGATTGCAGAATTTCAAAAAGTCCTGTTAAAAAAACCTTAGGTATGATTTGGGATTCACAACGTGACATTTTCACGTTTCTTATGAACTCTGAGAATAGGTTATCCGTCTTAACTTAAAGAAAACTTTTATCACAAATAGTTACAGCTTTCGATCCTTTGAGCTCACAAAGACCCTTCAGAGTTGACACTAAAACTATAATTTAGGAATGTTCGGTGGCCAAAATCACCTGGGACGAATCACTTCCTCAAGGCATTTATACAAAGTGAGTTGCATTAGCTGATCAGCTATCTCAGCTTAAATCTATAACAATCTTGAGAAATTTACGATGGGATAGTCCTGTTACTACTGAGATACACGGATTTTGTGATGCGTCTCTGCATGGTTATGTCACTTACCTTTTTAATCGTTTTACCGATTCTTTCGGGAATGTTTCTACTGGACTATCTTATAGCAAATCTAAGGTCACTTTATTGAGTCATCATACTATTCGTTGATTAGAACTAGCTGGCACTGTACTTTCAATTACCAATTAACATATCGAATAATTCTCTTTGGATATCCAGTCCTCACTGGTTAGCTTTCTCTCTCTCTCTCTCTCTCTCTCTCTCTCTCTCTCTCTCTCTTTCTCTCTAAAGACAACTAGTCTCAGTCACCATCTATCCTCCTAACCAACTTAACAGGTTTTGAGAAAGGAATCGTTTTAATTCCCACTGTTTCAAGAAGTTCTATACATTACTGATTTTCCGAATACGGCTGTCTTATCAGATCAACTGCATATCTTTTCTGTTGGGAGAGCTCAAAGTCAAGTGCAGATCAAGCTGAACGCTGATTTAGTATGAATGTACGATATTTATCTTCTAGTGAACTTTCCAATGCTTAACGTCTTTTTTTTATCTTTATTCAACGAGAAACTTTCAGATCCAATAATGAGCTTCTGAAGTACTCTCAGAAGCAAATTTACAAATTTTCAGCTGATTGAACTAGAAGTCAAACTAAGTTCGATGAGCTCTATACTTTCTTCGATAACGATGGCCTGGTTAAAGTAGGTGGTTATCTAAAAAATTCAAATGTTCTTTTTATTTTAAAATATCTGATTATACTTCCTAGCAATTATCATGTGTCTAATCTCGTCATTCATAATGCACATCATTAAAATTTTTTTATTGGAATTAACTCTACCTTATATTTCATACGAGAGAGTCTTTGAACCCTCAATAGTAGAAATCGGATTAGGCATCTTATACACCAGTGTGTACCATGCATCCAAGACTTACGAAAGTCAAGAGTAATGTCTGAGTTTGCGTTTAGTAAAACAGTTGTAAATTTTTTGTTTCTATTTTAATCAAGGAAAAATTGGAACGTATTCGAGGTTTTATTGAGACTTGTAAGTGTGTTTTTTTGATATGGTATACAACGCATCTTTATCCTAATGTTTTTTGTTATAATAGTGCCTTCGTGTGCAAGAGAATAAGTGTTTCTGAGCATGTCTCTCGAGAGGTAGGACCCAAGAACCTAGCGTGCTTGTAGCACCTTTCGGCGTTCTGCCACTATTACTTAGCATAACTGCTCGACTGGTTTTAACTGGCAGTAGTTGACTAACTTGTACAGCATGTGGAGCTTCCTCGTGTTGGACCGTATTCTTGTCACACAACAGTTTTAAATTTATAATGTACAATAAATTACAATTCTAACGAATTTATCGTTCTACCAACGAAGCCTTACTGTCAATTTAATATTGGTTAGTATTACGTATCTATAGTCAAATTCCTTTGAAAGAAACATGTATGTGTTATCAACGTGTGGTTATGTGTATGACAGTGGCTATTATAATCAGTGTGACGTCTCTTTTACGTTCTCTCTATTTTCTGTAATCTTAATTTCTGAGTTTGTGTATATAGTTCTACATAATAAAGAGGATTTTTATGCCATCTTGGTTTTTTCCAAAGAAAAAGATTAATTTGTTTTTCTTCAAATGTTTATTTAAGGTTCAATACTTAAAAACTTTTTAATAAGTGCATAAATTCAACAAGCAAAGGAAGACCAAACTGAATGTAGGAAGGTCTTCATGAAATTCGTTAACAAGGCCATTTTTTCAAACAAAACAAACAGGCCAAGATTGTCCACTTGTACTTCCTGCTGATTCTTTAGCTGATTATAAGCGTAAACAATCTACTTACTCATAAGTACTATCCTAATGTATACAATCTACTTGTTGCATTATTTAAGCAGTTTTACAATGAGGTAGCAACAAACACTCTTTTTTGTAATCTACGATATCGAATGTTGGAGCCAAAATTAAATTTAACTTATAGCTATTGCAGGTTTGTACAGTTTATTACTTCTAACTCTTTTCTATCAACATTTAGAGTTTGATATAGTGTGTAGTATTCTTCTAAATCATCGTATACTGCTAGAGATTCATTAAGATGGTTTTTGATGAGTCGCTTCATAATTCTAGCACATATTGGATAATATACATTGTTTATTTGGATACAATGTCTTCCAAAGTCTATTTGAAACTCACCAAGCTTGTACACCTATTTTTTTTGTTTGAGTGTACCTCATTTTTTCCGTTCTCCATACTTCAAATATAAGAAGCCTTCGTGCTTGTAATCAAGTGTTTGTAAATAAAAATTTTTTGATGAATTATTACTGATTGGCACTAAGTCAGCAGATTGATTTTGTGTTGTATCATTCAAATCAGTGTCATCATTACTTTCACTAATGGCAGACTTGAATCTTTTATTACTTTCACGAAGCTTTCCTTTGTTTTCTTTGTTTTGCTTTTTATTATTAACTTTCTTATTTCTTTTATCTATTCTACTATACTTCTACTATAATTTCTACTGTTATTTGTTTAAAAATTTCACTAAGTATTTCTTCGCATTACTTTTTCCAAACTTCAAAAGTCTGTACTTTTTTTTAACAGCCTTTCATGCCTTTACTAGCCAACGTAGGAAGTCTTTATCTTTGTTATACGTAATAATAACAATAATAATAAGCTATATCATTAAAGACTACTATAAAATTTAGTAAAGCATGATTTGGCAGGATTACAGTCTCGTTTTCGCTGAATGGTCAGTGTTTTACACCCTCTGTAGTCTGCAATAAATCTTTTTAAAATTTGGACTTTGGTTGATGCAGGGACTTAGATAACCCTTACATATTCTTAAACCCAACCTTATTAGGATGCACGATCAAAGCCCATAAACTGTTTGTTTTACAACCATTAGATTGGCCGCAAAATACAGTTTAAATACTATCAAGTAGTAGCCTACCATCTCTATTCAAACACTTCTTTTTATTTAGGATAGCGTTAAAACTCAGTACTCGTAATATAATGGACTTTTCTTTAAATTTTATGTCCACTCTGTATGGTTATTAGGTTACAATTTATTTTTTAAATAAATTGTGTAATGCTTTCATATTTTTTATTTATTCATTGTCATGAATTTGTTTACTATGCAAAAATTATCAAATATCTTGAACGCTTATTCATAATCTAACCTCTGAAGACTTATCACCATTGTGCATTGTTAGAGAGGACGAAATTTTGAACATAAATTCATCAATTTTTGGCCCAAATACCATTATTGTTATTTAGGTCCTAGGCTTACCAAGCATCTTGCTAGAGGTTATTCAGGAGTTGATCCGGTGGATGCCACGTGTAAAGAGCATGATATAGCAAACTCAAAGAATCTACAAAATTAAGGAGCCAGACAACAAGCAAATAAAATTTTAGCTAATAAAGCTTTGCAAAGAGTTGAAACTCCAGATTCATGTACTGGTAAAAAAGCAGCATCTACCTTTGTGACTAACAGTGTGGAGCTTAAAAATCAATTTGTTATTGGGCGAAAACAGGAGAAAAAAAATTAGGGTATTAACAAATGAAAAAGAGAGAGAAGTAGTTGGAAAAAACAGGGTAATGCTTTAACTGAAATCATTGAAGCTGCTTTACAAGACATAAATACCAAAAGCAAAAAAGCTTGAAATGTTATTATTAGTGCTTTGAAAGGTTCTCGTGCAGCAGTTAAAAAATTTGGTGGTAAAAAAGCATGTTAAAAGTCCCAGCATCACACGCCATCCTACTTAAGTTTGCGAGGCTCTACTTCTGCTTCCCTTGTTTGCTAGTTTAAGTACAACCAGTGCCTTAGCCAATAGCAGGATACAATAAGAGCATCAATGGTATTAAGTCAGCAAAAAAGCACCTAGCCAAGAGCCAGAGACATAATAAAACAATAGAAGGTGCTTCCCTTGGTAACGGTATTTATCACAAACCTTATGAAATTCTATTAAAAGTCCATTCTAAGTCTGAGGTTGGGAAAGGTTAAAAAAAATAAAAAGTTCGTAGCAGTTAAATTACCAGATTAAGCTCTGGCCAACCAAGATTGAATAAAATCCTAGAAATCTTTCATTTTTGTGAAGTATTCATGAAAAACAACTCACCTACTAATAGCCTACGGTTTTCTACAAGAGCTTTAGCAATTCTAAATAATAACATTGAACCTTAAACTCACTGAGGGGCTTATCAAATACGTCGGTATAATTCTGTAAATTTTGACAGTTTTAGAGATCTTCAGCCACCTATCGACTTAATGTTATGCTTAAAAGTTAGTAAGGTAAAATATAGCCATTAGCATTATTAACATTTTAATTCTTAAAACTGCGGTCATTTGTGCTTAAAGTTTCTTTCAAAATAAATCTAAATTTCATACATCAAGAGAAAACTCCAGTAGTACTTTGAAAACGATAGAAGTAATATTAACGCTAAGCCTTCGTGAGAACTCTTCTGTTTTGGAAGCACAGTGTTATCTACTTATTATACTATCGCTAAAATACAGCTACATTCTAGGCTGAATCAAAATGTTTTGGTTCAACTTAATTTTAAATAATATNTTTTTTTCGTTTAAGTATACCTCATTTTTTTTGTTCTCCATACTTTAAATAAAATAAACCTTCGGGCTTGTAATCAAGTGTTTGTAAATAAAAATTATTTGATTAATTATTACTGATTGGCACTAAGTCAGCAGATTGATTTCGTGTTGTATTATTCAAATCAGTGTCATCATTACTTTCACTAATGGCAGACTCGAATCTTTTATTATTTTTACGAAGCTTTCCTTTGTTTTTTTTTTTTTGCTTTTCATTACTAACTTTTTCATTTCTTTTATCTATTCTACTATACTTCTACTATAATTTCTACTGTCATTTGTTTAAAAGTTTCACTAAGTACTTTTTTAGCATCACCTTTTCCAAACTTCAAAAGTCTGTAATTTCAAATAATATTAAAAATTCTGATAAATGTTACGTTGGCATTTAAATTCTTTTATTATCATTTGGTTGTTATGAGATCAAAGATATTAAAATATTTTTAATTCACGTGTTACAACCTCACAACATAACTCTTGATATTACTCTGAACAATAATACGCTTTAAAGTAATATCAAGTGCAGGCATGACATTCATCTTGGACCTAAAGATTCTATAGGCCGTATATAAGATTTCACTTAAAGAGTTTTAAAAAATAACACCACTTGTATTTCAGACTTACCTGTAGCTATTTAAAATTCAAACGCATAAAAAGTTGAATGTAACTTCACAAGTGGAGCTGACGTACATAGCAACAAAGTGCACACGATTCATGGATTCTTCTTCAGCTGTACCACCAGGTTACAAAATAATTCAGGTTTCTTCACAGTAATTCATTTACCAATTTTTGCATGTTTTATTGATCATATAGAACTACGTATAATAGATTAGGATGATAATTAAGGTAATTTTCATGGTCAAGTTACAACTTTAAAATTGCATACAAATCCTTTTTATAATGGGTACAGTAATTAATCAAAATAATCATGAAGGCAGCTCAATATATGCTCTAGCACTGGGACAACAAGTTCTAGACAACAAACTGTTGAGACGTTAGAAAAACAGTCCATGAAAGCATCGAGACAACCAAGAAAACAGCTAACGTGTCAAAAACTGACCCGTTGAACACAAAGCTTACGAAAATTATCGGTTCAAAAATAAGTAGCTCTGGTGGTAAATGAGTTGGATTCTTCTTTGTTGAATACAAAATGAACGAAAATTCAAGTATTTATTTTTCAGTTGCATTTAATAAATTCACTGCACGCTATAAAATTCATGCTTATCAGCCGTATGCATCTGTAACATATAGTAACAGCGATAAAATTTGTATTTCAATTAAATAACATGATTTGAGTCTTTTACTATCTAGAAGTTATTAACATGACTATGAAAGATGTGTCGAAGCAAATGTAAATTTAGCAGTATCAAACACTGCATGATTAAATAACACCATCTGTCACTTATTCAAAAAAAAAGGAAATAAGATAAATACTATAGCGGTAAACAAAAGCAAAAATGTTAGACCAACAAACTTTATAAAAAATTAGTAACCACCTTGTCCTAATCCAAACTCTATGATGAATGCAGGTTGGCTTGGCGTTGGAAGAGAAAATGCTGATCTTACTTATAATAACGACGACTTTGATATCATTATTCTACTGAACATGATTTAAGGTTCTTCTTAAGGCTATTATGACATAGTTGCTAATGTTATACATAAGCTTGTTGTTACAAAAGCAGGAAGCGATATAAAAGCTGTAATTCAGAGTTCAGTTATTGCAATTGCTGCTTATTCTGTGGCCGTAGCAGCTTAAAAGCACTTGAAAGCAGTAATATTAAAGCTGAAGTGGCTTATGCCCTATGTGGTTATTTTAAATTCTTATGAGATTTGTTTATTGAATAACCTACAAAAGTATCAGCTTATATTTGTGAGTTTTTGAAATCAGAAATTATAGAAGTATCTCCTCTTACCTTACATATCCAAACATATATATTCAATTATATTATCAGATCAGTTAAAAAGGCCATGCTACATTATTTAGGACTTCGAAATTAACCACAATGATCAGGAAGATTTAAGTGCTAGTATTTTATATCACTGCAACGTGAGAAATGTGAGAGTCTTTTAAATTTTACAATATAATCCATAAGGATTAAAACCATAAGGTGATCTTAATTTTTAAAGAACGCGTAATCAGTTTGGATTGCTATATCATATGTACACTCATCTTCAAAATTCATACTATGAAAAAGGTTATGTACGTTTTCTAGGCCAACATCTCTTTTTTATTTTAACACCTTTAATTGTTCTTGATTGCACCAAACAGAACAAGTCGTTAAAAATGCTTCACTAAATCTGAGGCTAGAAATTAAGTTGCATACAAATTTTCCTGCCAATACGTCAGCTTATTGCTTAATTTTGCACGACCATATCGTTTGATGAGTGGAGATGAAAGAAAATACGTATAAAGGTGAACAACGTCAACTCACAGCTTTGCTAGCATCGGTTTATTCTTAACTTGCTAGCATCGGTTTATTCTTAACAAGCATAAATAAAAGTCAGGTCATAACCTAGAGTAATGAAGAAACATAAGAAAAATGACGACCAAAATAGAGTGGTAAAAATTAATGAGGAGAAACAAGAAAAAAGACATAAAGGTTAAGAAAAAAATTTGGGTAAAAAAAAAAAGATAAGGACTGTAAAATTGGTTAAAAGATATTGAACCTTATAAGCTCTGCTTTAATTCTTATGATACACAAATCGTGTATGAGTTATTTTCTAACTTATGTTTATTATCAAGAAATCGTAACTAAGGACGTTGATTATTGAAAAAAACAAATCTTAGCAAAAAAACTTTATTAATTAGTATTCAACCTAAAAAAAGTCTTGTCCTACCGACGAAGGTTAAGAGAAAATATGTAAGCAATAAAATTAATAAGATGAGACGTCCAATGGCAGTTAGTAAATAATTTTAATCAACGTTTAATGGTGGTACTGTCAAACTTTGTATTTATAAACAAAAAAAACAATGTGTTCACTGTTTTGACAAAGTGCCAGCCCTCCTCAGGTGCAAAAATCTATGAGTAATAGAAATTTTCTTACAATACAAATTTTTGTTACACAATAAACGCAAAAGAAGTAAAGTGTTAAATATACCTGTGACTCATACAAAAGAGATATCAAGTCGTAATGTAGTCAGAGTTTCAAGCTTAGAAGCTCTTACACCTTGCATACACACAAATGATATAGAAAATGCACGTAACACAATTGCATAAAAATCGCGAACAGTTCCTTGTCAGACACACATGAGCAGTTCATGTTTTCCATAATACTATAAATGAGAGGGACCCTCAAATCATGTACATTAAGTAAGACTTTTTTTTTAATTGACTTGNTGTTTATAAGTAAAAGATCATAACTCAATTTGAAATTATTATTTTATAATTAGGTGACTGCTTCTGTGATAGAAATGTCTATTAATGTAAAAATAATACCATTTATAATTATTTTTTATTGTGTTTTCCATCTAAATATGTCAACTACACAAAAAACATATTTCATAGCTATTGTCTAAAATAATAATTCACTGTTTAGACATGTTATAACAACAGCATGAGCTTCTCAGATTTAAAAATTATCATTCAACAAAATAACAAAGTACTAACTAATTGGTACCAAAAACCCACACACTCAGACCGATCATTGAATTTACTCTTCCACCAACCAAACAACATAAAATAAGTATTGTTTACACATAAATAGACCTTTTCATTGAATTAGGGAACACTAAATTTCATAACAATGATTTCAAATCGATCAATAAATTTCTACTAGCCAGCAACTGTCCTCAAAAAGTTCTTGATAAAGTTTTAAATAAAAAAACCAATACCTTTAAGAACATGAAAATGATTAACAATCGCAAGAAAAATTATAAAAATGATAAATTTATACTATCATTACCTTATATTTTCTTCTTGTACGGTCCTATTAAATATAATTGTAAGAAGCTTCACATTGATCTTGTATACAGTTCAAGCACTAAATTGAATTTGATATTTTTACTTAGAAAATATGTAACCGAGTCACTCGATAAAATTAATGTCGTTTACTTCATACCATGTGCAAATTGCAACTGCTGTTATGTCCATCAATCATCAAGAGCTGTAAAATTAGGAATGGCAGAGTACAAAAGAGACACAGAATAAATAAAAATACGCGTGTTTTATTCCAACGTAGCATTAAATTTACACGTAACTTCAATTTTAATGAGATAAAAATTTCAGACATAGAACAAAATTAAAAAAAGCACCTTTTTCCTAAAATGTTAAATATACATTAGTTTCATAATAATACTAATAGACAACAAGATACAGAGACATGAAAAATTTTTTATAAGTCTTTTGTTAAGTCCATTAAGAAGGAAGAGCATTTAAATGTACATGATTTGAGGGCCCCTGAACTGCTTGCGATTCTTATTTGATTGTATAACGTGCGTATACTATGTCATTCATTGTGTATGTGCAAGGTGTAAAAGCAACTACACTTTAAACTCCGACTACATTACGGTTCGACATCTCTTTCGTAAGAGTCAGAGGTATGTTATAGACTTCACTTCATACGCGTTTATTGCATTCACCAAAATTCAAATTAAAGAGAATTTTTTTTTATTCATCGTTAATTTTACCTGATAAGGGCTTGGACATTGTTCAAACGGCTGAAACGTTTTTTTGTTTTTTAATAATTACAAAATAGAGAGTACCACCATTGGACGTCATTTTAAACAATAACATTGAATTTTGTAGTAGCGACAGCTAGAGCATCTTGTGGACATGCAAGGTTTAAAGTAACCGGGTAGTGGTTATGTACTGAAAGAATTGGCTATGCTTACGCTTTTTAAGTTCTATGAAGCTTTTCTTTTCGTAGCATTTTTATCTGGCAAAAATTACCACAAAAGTATTAGCATAAAAACTTGTACCTTGAACTTTGCTATCATAGACTAACCCGGAACTCTGGAAAAATTAAGTATACTGTGATTAATATTTTACAAAAGGATTTTAAAAATGCAAAAAAGATTTATGTTATTGGAGATTAACAAGAAAAGTGGGACTGCTTCTGTGATAGAAATGTCTATTAATGTAAAAATAATACCATTTATAATTATTTTTTATTGTGTTTTCCATCTAAATATGTCAACTACACAAAAAACATATTTCATAGCTATTGTCTAAAATAATAATTCACTGTTTAGACATGTTATAACAACAGCATGAGCTTCTCAGATTTAAAAATTATCATTCAACAAAATAACAAAGTACTAACTAATTGGTACCAAAAACCCCACACACTCAGACCGAACATTGAATTTCCTCTCTCACCACCCAAACAACATAACATAACCATTTTTACACACAAATAGACTTATCTATTAATTTAGGGAACACTAAATTTCATAACAATGATTTCAAATCGATCAATAAATTTCTACTAGCCAGCAACTGTCCTCAAAAAGTTTTGATGGAGTTTTAAATGAAATAACAAATACCTTTAAAAACATAAAAATGATTGACAATCGTAAGAAAAATGATAAAAATAATAAATTTATACAATCACTACCTTGCTTACTACCATATTTGCTTCTTGTACGGTCCTATTGAAAATATTTGTAAGAAGCTTTACATCGATCTTGTATACAGTTTAAGCACTAAATTGAATCCGATTTTTTCACTTGGAAAATATGTAACCGAGTCACTCGATAGAATTAATGTCATTTACTTCATACCATGTGCAAATTGCAACTGCTGTTATGTCCGTGAATGATCAAAAGCTGTAAAATTAGAAATGGCAGAGTACAAAAGAGACACAGAAAAAATAAGAATACACNAAATAATTTCAAACGACGTTTAATGGTGGTACTGTCAAACTTTGTATTTATAAACAAAAAAAAAATGTTTTCACTGTTTTGACAAGGTGCTAGCCCTCCTCAGGTACAGAAATCTATGAGTAATAAAAAATTTCTTACAATACAAATTTTTGTAAACACAATAAACGCAAATGAAGTAAAGTGTATAATATACCTGTGACCCAAACGAAAGAGATATCAAAGCGTAATGTAGTCAGAGTTTTAAGCTTAGTTACTCTTACACCTTGCATATACACAAATAATAAAGTAAATGCACGTAACACAATTGAATAAGATTCGCGAACAGTTCCTTGTCAGACACACATAAGCAGTTCATGTTTTCCATGATACTATAAATGAGAGGGACCCTCAAATCATGTACTTTAAGTAAGTCTTTTTTTTTAATTGACTTAACGAGGGACTTACAACAATTTTTTTAAGTATCTGTATCTTGCTGTCTATTAACAATATTATTTAAGTAATATATATTTAACTTTCAAGAAAAAAGGTGCTTTTTGTAATTTTGTTCTGTGTCTAAAACTTTGATTCTATCCAAATTAGAGTTATGCGTTAATTTAATGCTATGTTGTCATAGTACAAATAAATCATTTTTTCTCTTTTTTTTTTTTTGTTTTTTGCCCTTCTTAATTGTATGGCTCTTGCACATGGTATGTTGTAAACGACATTATTGTTATCGAGTGGCTTAATTACATCTTTTTCAAGTAAAAAGATTAAATTTAATTTATTGCTTAATCCGTATACAAGACTATAGGCCGTATATAAGATTTCACTTAAAGAGTTTTAAAAAATAACACCACTTGTATTTCAGACTTACCTGTAGCTATTTAAAATTCAAACGCATAAAAAGTTGAATGTAACTTCACAAGTGGAGCTGACGTACATAGCAACAAAGTGCACACGATTCATGGATTCTTCTTCAGCTGTACCACCAGGTTACAAAATAATTCAGGTTTCTTCACAGTAATTCATTTACCAATTTTTGCATGTTTTATTGATCATATAGAACTACGTATAATAGATTAGGATGATAATTAAGGTAATTTTCATGGTCAAGTTACAACTTTAAAATTGCATACAAATCCTTTTTATAATGGGTACAGTAATTAATCAAAATAATCATGAAGGCAGCTCAATATATGCTCTAGCACTGGGACAACAAGTTCTAGACAACAAACTGTTGAGACGTTAGAAAAACAGTCCATGAAAGCATCGAGACAACCAAGAAAACAGCTAACGTGTCAAAAACTGACCCGTTGAACACAAAGCTTACGAAAATTATCGGTTCAAAAATAAGTAGCTCTGGTGGTACATGAGTTGGATTCTTCTTTGTTGAATACAAAATGAACGAAAATTCAAGTATTTATTTTTCAGTTGCATTTAATAAATTCACTGCACGCTATAAAATTCATGCTTATCAGCCGTATGCATCTGTAACATATAGTAACAGCGATAAAATTTGTATTTCAATTAAATAACATGATTTGAGTCTTTTACTATCTAGAAGTTATTAACATGACTATGAAAGATGTGTCGAAGCAAATGTAAATTTAGCAGTATCAAACGCTGCATGATTAAATAACACCATCTGTCACTTATTCAAAAAAAAAGGAAATAAGATAAATACTATAGCGGTAAACAAAAGCAAAAATGTTAGACCAACAAACTTTATAAAAAATTAGTAACCACCTTGTCCTAATCCAAACTCTATGATGAATGCAGGTTGGCTTGGCGTTGGAAGAGAAAATGCTGATCTTACTTATAATAACGACGACTTTGGTATCATTATTCTACTGAACATGATTTAAGGTTCTTCTTAAGGCTATTATGACATAGTTGCTAATGTTATACATAAGCTTGTTGTTACAAAAGCAGGAAGCGATATAAAAGCTGTAATTCAGAGTTCAGTTATTGCAATTGCTGCTTATTCTGTGGCCGTAGCAGCTTAAAAGCACTTGAAAGCAGTAATATTAAAGCTGAAGTGGCTTATGCCCTATGTGGTTATTTTAAATTCTTATGAGATTTGTTTATTGAATAACCTACAAAAGTATCAGCTTATATTTGTGAGTTTTTGAAATCAGAAATTATAGAAGTATCTCCTCTTACCTTACATATCCAAACATATATATTCAATTATATTATCAGATCAGTTAAAAAGGCCATGCTACATTATTTAGGACTTCGAAATTAACCACAATGATCAGGAAGATTTAAGTGCTAGTATTTTATATCACTGCAACGTGAGAAATGTGAGAGTCTTTTAAATTTTACAATATAATCCATAAGGATTAAAACCATAAGGTGATCTTAATTTTTAAAGAACGCGTAATCAGTTTGGATTGCTATATCATATGTACACTCATCTTCAAAATTCATACTATGAAAAAGGTTATGTACGTTTTCTAGGCCAACATCTCTTTTTTNTTCTTCTTCAGCTGTACCACCAGGTTACAAAATAATTCAGGTTTCTTCACAGTAATTCATTTACCAATTTTTGCATGTTTTATTGATCATATAGAACTACGTATAATAGATTAGGATGATAATTAAGGTAATTTTCATGGTCAAGTTACAACTTTAAAATTGCATACAAATCCTTTTTATAATGGGTACAGTAATTAATCAAAATAATCATGAAGGCAGCTCAATATATGCTCTAGCACTGGGACAACAAGTTCTAGACAACAAACTGTTGAGACGTTAGAAAAACAGTCCATGAAAGCATCGAGACAACCAAGAAAACAGCTAACGTGTCAAAAACTGACCCGTTGAACACAAAGCTTACGAAAATTATCGGTTCAAAAATAAGTAGCTCTGGTGGTAAATGAGTTGGATTCTTCTTTGTTGAATACAAAATGAACGAAAATTCAAGTATTTATTTTTCAGTTGCATTTAATAAATTCACTGCACGCTATAAAATTCATGCTTATCAGCCGTATGCATCTGTAACATATAGTAACAGCGATAAAATTTGTATTTCAATTAAATAACATGATTTGAGTCTTTTACTATCTAGAAGTTATTAACATGACTATGAAAGATGTGTCGAAGCAAATGTAAATTTAGCAGTATCAAACGCTGCATGATTAAATAACACCATCTGTCACTTATTCAAAAAAAAAGGAAATAAGATAAATACTATAGCGGTAAACAAAAGCAAAAATGTTAGACCAACAAACTTTATAAAAAATTAGTAACCACCTTGTCCTAATCCAAACTCTATGATGAATGCAGGTTGGCTTGGTGTTGGAAGAGAAAATGCTGATCTTACTTATAATAACGACGACTTTGATATCATTATTCTACTGAACATGATTTAAGGTTCTTCTTAAGGCTATTATGACATAGTTGTTAATGTTAAACATAAGCTTGTTGTTACAAAAGCAGAAAGTGATATAAAAGCTGTAATTCAGAGTTTAGTTATTGCAATTACTGCTTATTCTATGGCCGTTGCAGCTTAAAAACACTTGAAAGCAGTAATATTAAAGCTGAAGTGGCTTATGCCCTATGTGGTTATGTCAAATTCTTATGAGATTCGTTTATTAAATAACCTACAAAAGTATCAGCTTATATTTATGAGTTTTTGAAATCAGAAATTATATAAGTATCTCCTCTTACCTTACATATCCAAACATATATATACAATTATATTATCAGATCAGTTAAAAAGGCCACGCTACATTATTTAGGACTTTAAAATTAACCACAATGATCAGGAAGATTTAAGTGCTAGTATTCTATATCACTGCAACGTAAAAAATGTGAGAGTCTTTTAGATTTTACAATATAATCCATAAGGATTATAACCATAAGGTGATCTTAATTTTTAAACAACGCGTAATTAGTATGCATTGCTATATCATATGTACACTCATCTTCAAAATTCATACTATGAAAAAGGTTATGTACGTTTACTAGGCCAACATCTCTTTTTATTCTAACACATTTAATCGTTCTCAATTGCACGAAACAGAACAAGTCGAACTCTGGAAAAATTAAGTATACTGTGATTAATATTTTACAAAAGGATTTTAAAAATGCAAAAAAGATTTATGTTATTGGAGATTAACAAGAAAAGTGGGTAAAAGATTCTTTTTTGAGGTCACTGACATGACATGACAGATTTTCTAACAATGGAGCTTCTATGATTGGTAAGAAGTTACAGACATCGCAACGAAGCCTACAAATTTATGTGTGCTCCTTACAATGTAAAACGAATAAAAAAATTTTTTTTTGATAAAATATTGGTTGATGTTAATTATTATGACTTTAATAATACAAAGCTACAAGAATGCATATTTTTGTACAAAATCGTATTTTAAGAACAAGATGCTTATCGAAATCATGTACATTCTTTATTTAATATAAACTTACGTAACAAAAAAAATATTCAACAGTTATTTTCCTACCACTTTACATTCTACATTATCACGCAACGCGCTCAAAAACACAATTAAGTTTTTGTCTGCATATAACTGTTACGTGCAAAAGCTGCACACGAGCTTACATATTTAAACAGCGAGTGCAAACCAGCGCTGTCAATGACTTATGTATATTTCGTCGCACGCAAAATCATACTGCGTTGCAGGGCAGCAGGTAGCGCACGTGATGCTCCAGGTACTAATGGACATCGTAGCACGCATAAACTTAAGAACCACGCTCAAACTCAAGCAATGCATGCATAGAGAGTGTATCGGACATTACCTTGCCAAATAATGCTATACGGCAAACAACTTTTTATGACGTTATAATGCAACCTAGAACAAGTACTTGCAAACCAGCTTACGGGAAAAAAAAATTTGTAATTGCAGATGCAAGTTCATCCTAGGGTTACAAAATCATTGCTGAGCAGTAAGTTTACACATGCTGTTTGTATTGTGGTGACTAAATCAGTTAACAGTGGGATGATAGAGTATAGGAAGAAAAAATACACACTCACCCCAAAATACGACCATGGCCTTTAGTAAAATCATTTATTTTCTAATGGTTAACGTTTTAATAAATAACCAATTAGATAAATCCAATACAAGGTAAATCAAACTGTATTGCAACTTATTTTAAAAGCGACAAGGATAACTGTTACATTTCTCTTCAAAAAGAATCATGTCAAACAAAGAGTGAAAAAAATATTCCTCAAAATGTTTTCCATAAATTTATTAAAAAATCGGGTGTGGGTCTGGGGATCTCTGGCAGGATTGAGACTTTTAATTATAATAATAGTATACGTGGTATAACAAAAACTACGAAAATTAGAGTACATCTCCTCTCAATAAATTTCGAAGGATCCAAAATTAAAGTTATTAATATTTATATTTTGTTACGTAGTTAAGCACCCTTGTGCTTGAAATACACATACTTCGATAAACTTCTAATGCTGTGTGTGATTTGCATATTCTAAGTTCACTTCCCTGTTTGTTATGAAATATGTACCAATACATATACAAAGTGGGTATCATTTAAGCAGATAAAAACAAGAGCTTGCACCATAGTGCGCCGAAAGAAGACCTTTTGTTTTGTTATGAGCGTTTATATTAAAAATCACTATTTGTGCATTTAAAATAACATTATATTTGTATTATTTATTTCTGTTAGAATCTTTGTATCCAAGAAATAGGAATTTTTTAAAATTTTAGCTACTATAAAAGTCAAATATTCCACTCTGTTCGATTGAGATTAAAAAAAACAACAAACGTATAGCATTTTTTGCAACAAAGCTAAATCTTTGATTCATTTTCTTTTGTTTAAGTACTTATTATTTAATGTTGAACTTTACGCGTGCTAATTAATTAATAGGTAGAATATAAAGAATGTAGCTTTGCCTTTGGAATGTAAGTTTTATTATTTTTTAGAATCTTTACGATTCTTTGCATGAATCCATGTGACAGACATTTTTGTACCTTAATACTTATTTTGTATATGTCAAACTAATTTTGGCCTTTTTAGCTTCTTTTTCGAAATACGACTGTTTTTCTTATAATAAGAGCTCATGATAAACGAAAAGTATTTCAAAGATTTTGACGATAACTGTTTTAATGTTCCAAATATGACATACTATATACAAAAAATTTTTGACTTTTTCTTTTACAGATACAGTCACAAAACAAGGAAATCGAGACAACGATTTTGCATAGTCCCACCCCTCTTTTATTGTGTGCCTGAATCATTTTTTTTTTTACTTAGAAAATCTGTAATAATTGTAATTTTTAGTCAATTTGATCTCTCTATTGAGATACGGGGTTTTCGGTTTTTAATGGCTAAGTTGTCTTACAATACAATTTTTTTATTTAATGCATATTTTTTACATAGACTCGCACAAACGTATATACATACCAAGGGATAAGTATGAAGGAAAAACTTTTTTTTCTAGGTTTTTCTAAGACTTTAAAGGAACTGAGTGATGTTATGTGTCAGACGTTATTTACCTTACAGTCCCTTAGCTGTAACACAGGCCCGTATTACAGCTGCGTTTGCGTTCCGATAAACACCATACAGCAGTAAAAGTATTGCTATAGAGAGAATATTAATGTCAATAATGACGAGTAGTAGAGCAGAGGCTAAACTATATATATATATATTGGGAGTTATTGCGATAGAGTTATTGTGAGCATGCTAGAGGAAGAGAGAGAGATAAATAAAGACAGACAAACAGAGTTTCTGCACTGGAGTCAGCGCTCGTTTATGTATATATCTCCCTACATTATATAGTTATTCGTGTAGGGGATTTTCACACATCCCCCAGCAGCCCCTCCACAGCTCCCCCCCATATACCCTCGACAGCCCCCCACATATATATAATGAGGTGACATGTAAATAACAACATAATATTTTTTTTTTTTTACAATCAAGTTGTACTGATAGACTTAAAATAGAGATATACAGTTATTTGTTTACATTAATAAAAATGAGATTAAACTATTTTTTTCCGTACTCTACAGCATATTCACTTTATTTTTCTTTTCTTTTTTGTGAAAATTGCACTAAATTTTTGTTACGATAATGATTCTCTCTACTCAAGGGATTACAGCAGATAACCATCTTTGAAAGTAATGGTAAAAAACAAAATACAACAATGAAATAGCTGGCATTCAGGGGTGCATTACCATAGCTCGATTTCAGCTCACTATAATAATAATAATACGCATCATAGGTAAATTACTCACTATATAGAGGGAATTTAAAAAAAAAAAGCAACTTATGGCAGAAAATAAAAATTTCCTGATAATTCTTGCACCTCAATAATGATTTTCTATACGTGGACCTATTTTTAGCCTATCTGAATTCCCTTTTAAAATGTGACTGATTTTTTGCAAGGTTATGTTGTAATAAACATTTTCCGAAAAATTTATTGCTTATTATTTTTCCAAATACGTTATAAGAAAATACAATTTACTTCACCCATTTTTTATGCGATCCAGTCACAAAAAAAATTACTAAGGCTATTTTTTTAAAGTAGTCTTAATCCTTTATGTTTGTGTTTTTCCGTAGATAACCTGTAAAAATTGTTATTTTTATCCAATTTTGCTTCCATGTAAGAATATAGCGTTTTCTCTTGCTATCAAAAGTAAAGTCGTCACATAATACATATTTTATAATCCTTGCAAGCTTTTATAAAAACATGTATACATACAAACATGTGTACAATGACTGGAACATGCCACTCAAATATGTATATATTTATTTTTTTTTTTTTATATTATAGTGTTCTACGTCCGGCTCCTTTTAATAAGGGCACTACTATGGGCACTTAGCACTTTGGAGAAGGAAGGGAAGAGGGATAGGAGGCCTCCCACTACTGGGAGGGGGTAGGGGGAAATTAGGCAATTTTTGCTGCGAGAAGGTCGCCTAAACCCTCCTCGAGGAGCATTACGTGGTGGAAAAGCACATGTGAAAAATCACAGAGATACTTGCCCGTAAAGTCGCACTGGCCGGGAATTGAACCACGGTCTCCCGCGTGCCAATCCACGACCTAGCCGACTGAGCCACCGCGCGCTCTACATATATATATTTATATATCATGATCGATCATTTTATGTATATATATATATCTTCGTATGTTACATAGTTTTTTTTTAAGGATTCAGTCTCTAATCCCCCGCAAACCTAACTAAGAATTCGTTCAATCATCCTTCATCCCCCTTCTCCCCCAACCCTTCTTCACAGTTAAAATACTTCTTAGGACTTTAAGGGTATGACTGCATTTTGTTGGGTTGTTGATTTAATTACGCCATTCGATTTTAGCGTCGTACACGATACATTTTTAAAAAAACCTTAAATTGTGTAACAGTATATAAGATATATTTTTAAGAAGTTTTAAGACTGCACGATAGTTAAATTTTTCAGAATAATATCGTGTAGTAATAAGGAAGAGTGAAGAAATTGAATTTCAAAACACTTATACACTATAAACTCTCAAATTGTGATTTTTTATAGGTCTTTGTAAATTTTATAATTTTGGATATATTTTCCCACATTTTGTTGGAATTTGTTCAATTTGGCATTAACGGTGAATTTTTATATGTCTATTAAATTGTGTTGATCTTTTAAATTTCTTATTACAATGTATGCATGTTAATATTTTTCTCAATTATGTTTCTTTTGATGCCTAACGGAATTTTGTTTCAAAGTACATACAATTTTACAAAAATCACAAATGTATAACAAGTTTCAATGTTTCTAATTATGATCTATTAATTTTTTAGAGTTCGAAAATTTTGTTTTGCATACATTGCAAATGAATAAATCTTTTAAACCTTTTT
>NW_019380115.1:2785-23127 GCF_000648655.2 Copidosoma floridanum | reverse complement strand
TTATTGAAAATGTTACATCTATCGAAGAACGACATTTTAATTCTAGAAAAGTCTTTTATTGCTAAATAAACGTTAAGATAAAAGCAAAGAGCTCTTATTTAATTGAAAAAATTTTAATAAGCAAATATTTATTAAAGAATTAATAATTTCCAACGTTACGGTACGTCGTATTTATATATCATGTGCAATTTTTTTTTAGTGTACCTATAATAACATACATTATGCGAGTTGTAAAAATAATAATTTTATTGAGAAGTTCCGAGAACTTACATTGAATATCGGGACTCACGTAATCATTACTCGATTTGTCACTTTAAACGAGAAAAAACTCAGTATTAAGCGATATTTAGCTGTACAAATATTTTTAATACTT
Source organism: Copidosoma floridanum (assembly GCF_000648655.2). Next base: position 22,754 of record NW_019380115.1, on the reverse strand, counting down.
ACCTATTTAACGAGTAATTTATTACCGGACATAATAACATACTTAACTGTCCAACATTCATAACAAAATCTTTTTTGAGGGAATAAAGCGCATCGGAAACATATATAGGTATATACGTGCATGCGAGAGCTGCAGCGATAGCCGAGAGCCGAGGGACTCGACTCGAGAGCTCAGGCAGGAGGCAGCCAAAACGTATATAGTTATACACATGTGTACGCACATATTCCTTCCCCTTCTACTAGGTACCTATCGTACGCACGTTTGATCTTTCCCTCCGCTGCTATAAACGTGCGTACAGTTCGACTGGTCTGCCGCGACGGGGTGCTCAAATCAGTGGAAAAAAAGCGACACATTCTCTACCTTAGGCGCTGGTAATCTCCCTTCTAATCTCTGGTTTTACTGATTTTAAAAAGACGGGCTGAGCGATGAAATTCGTTTTGATAGAAAAAATAAGCGCTTATGGCATGAGTTGTAGGTTAGCTAGCTTGATATGCCTATAAACGTATAAACCACCAACAGTATTCGCTGTGTGCAAGTGTATTGGTGCCATCTGATGGTGAAACGGTGCGTAACTTCAGGACTTTAGAGGATCCAATACATTATAAATAGCAAATATCACAAGTTTACAGATTTAACACGACAGTAAACGTGAAAGCAACAATAATTTCAACCATCTGTTCTCTTTTGTTATGTACCATGTTAAAGCAAAAAGTTATACTGACATCTGAATCATTTAAACAAAAACGCTACTAAAGCCAGTAACATAACCTCGAATTGTAGTATCGAAGCACAACAGACTCATTTCGACCGTTAAGTTACCCGGACGTAAGTGACAGTAAATGACATCTCTACTAGCTGTAGTTAATTAATTACCATTCGTATGATTGAACATTACATTCAATATCTTTTTAATGAAAAAGCTGTGAACCATGAGTATATCATGATAATAATTATATTTATCTTCGGTGATTCGAAATATTAAAAAACTCAATAACACGCAATCAACAATGGTATGATTCCTCAAGAGTCCTGAAATTTTGCACATTTCTCTTACCATAGACTCTTAGATCACCTTTTTTTACCCCCTCCAAGGACTTGCACACAGCGAGCAATACCGCCCCAGTAGCAAATCAAGAGTTGTTCAAATGAGAAGTCGACGGCAACTAGCTGCTGGTCTACGCCAACATCATATTTTTAAGTAAGCACACTTGGCCATACGTCTCAGTTAAAAATTTATAGCTGTAATTGTGCCTATAAAATACATCTATAATTATAGCTATAACTACCTATAAAACATCTATAATAATGTATAAAATTCAGCTATAAATATAGCTATAAATTACAGCTGTTATCTTTTCACAAATTTTGAATAAAAATTAGTTTAAAATCAGATTTTTTCAACACATATCGATCAGTATAGACGGTATCTTCCGTGTGATAACAGTAAAACTGAGGGCCTAAAGTATTTTTAAGCAATTTTAAAGAAACTTGAAATTGTATATGATTTCTTGTTTTTTTTTCTACTTATTCAAAAATACTTCAGGCCCCCAGTTTTACTGTTATCATACGTATGATACCATCTGTACTGATCGATATATGTTGAAAAAATCTGATTTTAAACCAATTTTTATTCATTATTTGTGAAAAATTTACAGCTGTAGTTTATAGCTATATTTATAGCTGAATTTTATACATTATTATAGCTGTTTTATAGGAAGTTATAGCTATAATTATAACTATAGATTGTAGGCATATTAATAGCTATAAATTTTTAACTGAGGTATGTGTAATCATTAAGGTAGCTCATCAACTTTTGGAAAGTTAAGTCATTGCATTCAGATACAAATCCACGGTAAAATAAGAGCCAAAAAATCTACAGTTGGAATTTTAGGGCATGCTACCGACCAAAATTGAAAATAAAACTCACTTAAAATTCGAATTTTTAACTTAGGTCTTGTGAGGCATTTAGATTTCTGTACCGTAAGTCATAGCTTATATTAGCTCAAAGTTGGGCCATATGCCACTAAAACTAAAATCAGGTAGTTTATATAATCTTTTTTTTTAATAAAATCACGATAGTCCAAGGTTGCCAAGAGAAAAAGGAAGATATGAAGGGTTGAAAGTCCAAACCAGAGGTTAACCTCAACATGTAAACAAGTGGATTTGTATCGGTAGGTATACTCGTACAGACTGTTACTCGATATTTTTAGGCGTGACAGTCTAGTCTGTCACAAAAATAGATAAGTAGTACAACGATGAAGTGCCACCTTAAGATGAATATTTCGTGTTAAATCAAGAATCTTTATTCATTCTGTTAAGTTCTTATTAGTACTCCAATACAGATACTTTTTTTTGTTCATAATATTGCCTAAATATCTATTTTAGCCAGTTTAATATTTTTTTTCTTTAAATTTTTTGATTTCAAAGTAAATAACACAATTGCGTAGCGGTCCGCCTAAAGTCTTTCTTGCGTATTTTAGATCATGATGGAAAGTTTTCATTAACGAAGTCTAGAAAATACGATACCGATATTATCACTTGTCATATATATAATTCTTTAATGTTTAGAAATAATAATACGCAGTTACCAAGTATAGCGTCATACTCAGATTCAGGAATTTTTTCTATTTCCCCGTGGCTGGTTGGAGTCGTTTTTTTTAAAAATTGTCTCTCCCAAAAGTTGTTAGCAATATGTTTCTAGTAAATTTTTTCGCGTTATGACTGAAGCGTTTCATGATTCTTTTTACCTCAACATTAGCGATGTACACATTCAACCTCAGGTTTAACTCAGTCAACAAGAAAAAAACCAGGTGTGGGTCTCGGGACCCCCGGCAGAAGTGAAACTTCCAACTCAAATGTTATTAAACTCGGTATAACATAAACTGAAAAAATTAGATTATACCTAATTTTAAAAGGTCCTTAAGAATCCAATATTAAAATATAGTGAAAATTTCATTATTATTACGTATTTGAGCACGTGCGTGCATAAAATAAATATAAGGTAAAAGTACTAGTTACTGGCCACTTAGTAGCTGTTATTAAAAGAACATCGTATATTTTAAACAGCTTTTAAAATTTCATCTTTTGTTAGGTATCATTTGAAAGCTATAAATCTATTTTAAACTATACTTAGCCACCATTTTTCAAAATTTTTTTTTAAAGTCTTCAACTAAAAAAACTAACTTCATTGCATTTTAAAATGAATGACTGATACGTTTTTACACTAATGTTATGCTGTCATGGATTAGTATTAAAGTTAACTCTTATAATTCGTGAAGTGGTGTTGGTGGCCAGGTACTAGTTGCGGCCAGTAATTAGTGCCTTTACCTTACTTATGTAACATGTGACTCAAACATCCCAAGTACTTCCATGTTTGCTATGATGTACACGTATTAATATATTTACGAATTTATGGTCATATTAGGCAGAACAAAATAAAAATTTTTACCATAGTGCCCCGAAAAAGGTACTTTTGACAAAAATCCAGTTACGTGGGACAAAAATTACTTTTATATATAATTCGTGCATTTGATATGACATCATAAGTATACGTACTATCAATTCTTCTTTAAATCATTGTATCTGACTATTAAAAATTTTTTTTGATTTTGGCTACCATAAAAGTAAAATAATTCACTATTAAGATTAACGAAAACAAGAGTCATATAGCTATTTTCCATTGTAAAGTTATATTTTCTCATTCAATTCGTTTTTTATGACTATTTATAATTTAATATTGAAATTCACACGTCCTTCTAACTAATTTCTACTAATCTCAAAATTAATAACAAGAGTACAGGTTTTTGTCACCTGAAAATTATTCTTATAATATATCATAAATAATAAAAAATTAATTATTTATATGTACGATATGTATGATGCAGCTTTGCCTTTGAGATATGGCTTACTATTTTCACAATTATTACGATTGTTTGTATGAATCCGTGTAACATATATTTTTGCACCTCAATAATTATTTTCTATATGTAGAATTATTCTTGGCCTATCTGGATTCCCTTTGAAGATGTGACTGTTTTTCGAATTTTGAAAGGTTATGTTGTAACCAAAATTTTTCGTAGATTTTGTATACGTCCATTTTAATTTTCCACATAAGGCGTAGAAAGTAAAATTTATTTTACTCGTTTTTTTCAAGATTCAGTTACAAAAAAAAAAAAAAAATAATAAGGTTATATTTTGTGCATAGTCCAACTCTATATTTGTGCACTTTGACCATGTAATTTTCCTTTGGGTAACCCGTGAAAATTTTTATTTTTAGACAATTTTGCTACCCTGTCAAGATACAGCGTTTTTTCTTGTTCAAAAGTAAGGTTGTCACATAATACATATCTAATGCACGTTTTTTTATATACATGTATACATATGAACATATGTATCATGACAAAAACGTGCAACTCGTGTATGTATATGACCATCGATCATCATATATATATACATTCTTCGCCTTTAGTATGTAGGTACAGCTATTGTTTTTCTCTTCTGTTCCCTTTTCTCGATAGCTATACCTTAGCTTGAGCAAGCGCATCGGTTTAGTGTTGATGTTGAGTTTTAGCGTAGAAACATATATACTAACTTACCAACATTCCTATAATATATGTATACATATATAGGTATAGTAGCAGCGTGAGGGGAATGGAGCAAGCGGTGTACATGCGAGAGAAAGAGAGACGGAGCAGTAGACAGTAGTAGGTGCGCGCAGTGCGAAAGAGAGAGACGGAGCAAGAGGGAGAGAGTGTAAGAGAGAAGATTGAGGAGAGGGCTTGGGCCGCAGGGTGGGTGGCTACGTTTTTTCGTAACGCTTTTCCCCTCACGCGGCTGTTCACGGCCCAACATAAGAAGTTTCACTTCAAAAAGGAAGGACGGTAACAAGGATGTACCATATTATTATTGCTTAAATATATATTTGCTTACTTACTTAAACATTATAGCTACCTTAAACACATGTTGTAAAGAACTGGGACGAATGTTTTTGTTTGTGAGTAATTTTTGAATCGCAATTTCAAAATAAATGTACACTTGAAAGAAAGCTGGAATATTTTTAATCATTCATCCCAAATTTTAGCAGTGCGAAAAAGTTTATACAATCTCTCATAGTTTTTAAACAGTTATTAAATTTTTGTTTCTACTCTATAAATACTAGTATTATATGGTGTTATAAGGGGTAAGTAGGGTCAGGGTTGTGAAGAGAAATGTACAATAGAGGTGGTTATATAGGGCAAGAGAAGGTTTAAAAGGACACGAAGCTTAAAAACAAGTTTGGTAGTTTGAATTGACATCGCTACACAGAGGTGAAAAATAATTCTTGTAAAAATCAGTAAACTGGTAAAAAAATTAGTAATTAATAGTATAAATATAATACCTGTCACTTCGTAGTGTTGATACTGTAAGTAAAAGGAATGAAGAGATTATTTTCAAGATGCTCTTGACTGCCTGAATTGCTCAGCAGATGTGACATTCTCGCACAGATTTCGTGGATCATCAGGAATCTCATCGTCAAGCTCATCAAAACCAGCGATTGCACGAGGATGCTTAGACAAGCATAGGGTTTAAAAAAATTTACGTTTTTTTTTGTAACAAGAGCGCTAAATGCTAATTTGCACCCGAGGGCACACTTTACGCCCACTAACTAAGTGAGTTTGCGCTCTAGAGCTGAAATGAACTTTGTGCCAAGGAAAGAAATATTACTTCCTCCTGTCCATAGGCAAAGTGTAGCAGGGCCTTTGCTCCCTGGCGCACCATGCGCCTTTGTAAATCCCCTTTCGCTGGTTCGAAATTTTTTTTTCTTACTTAGGTATTTATAAAATCTTTTCTTACAAAGTAAAATAAAATACGGTGCAGGAAATAAAATTTTACACAATCCAATTGCAATTATTTATAAATTCTGGGATGGACTCATTATTTTGTTTTTTGCAGCTATCTTTGACGTAACAGTTATAAATTTTTTCTTTGTTATAAAAAAGACTCGTACGTTGAACAAGTGTTTCTGACTAAACTAGAAAAAAATCGTGTATTCACTTTTTTTTCTGCAAATAAATTAACTTAAAATCAAGAAACACATATATCTTCTTTTTAAATAGCAAATAAGCAGAGAAAATACTTATCTAGAAAAAAAGTAGTTTCGTCAGAAATATGCATTTTTCCCAGTCAATCTGAGAGTCTAATTTCTCTTGTGAAACAACGTCAGAGAGACTGTTGTAATCACCCTGGCTAAATGCATATTGCGAGCGAATACTTTATGTACACCCAAAATGCAACAACTTTTTTTAAACCCCTGAAATGACAAAAATTATTTTTACTATTTACGAAATTGTAATACAAAACTTCAAAACGATTCCAACATATCATTTTATATCTGAATAAGAGATACATTACTAAGACAAGAAAGGGGTGGTGCGCAATGATACCACGTGTCCAAAAACAGGAAAGGCATTGGATACTTCTACACTTCCCTAATGTGATCAGGACCAGAGAGCGCAGTAAGAGTCCCTCAAGTGACGTAACGTAGTGAGGACAAGAGAAGGTGGTGATATCATGCAACGTCGTCACGTGATCTGGACCAGAAAGGACGGTAAGCATTCTTGCGCTGCCACGACGGAAGGGTACCAATTTTAATAACCTACGATCTCCAGACCTCCAGACTTTGTTGTCAGAGGGAAGGGGCAATTAGCTAGTACTTTTTCGCTGCCACAATGGGTCCAGAGCTGGATTTAACTTACTTAGTGATGTTAGTGGCACGGCAACAATGCTGCAAGAAGTTTTGGCCTAAGAAGAAAAGTAGCAGCGTACAGTTTTACATAGCCGCAACAGGACTCTAGAAAAACTCATTGCAATTAAAAAAAAAAAAAATTGAATAGCGTGTTTTAAAACACCCATTGATAGAATACTGCCCAAGTCTAACTTCCACGACATGGTTACAACCAAAGCGTTGAGAAGAGGATACCGTACGTTCTTACACCACTACACCATACGTGGTAAACAACTAGGAGATTAGCAGAATTTCCTGTACTCTATCGTCGTAATCAAAATCAGGGAGGGGTTAGCGAGCAGCCCTACACTATCTTAACGTGCTCGAGACAGGGTGAAAAATGGAGTGACAAACGTTTCTGCACAAGAAATCAAGATAAATAAAAAATTAGAAAAAAGGTTAATACAAAAAATTACTTAAATCAATATTTCTTATATCGTATACTAAGGAGAGAAAAATAAATTTCTCGTTAAAAAATGTAATTTTTATACCTTAACAACATAATAAAATGGATTGTTTTCTTGATTTTTGAAACCATATTTTGGATAAATAGAACAAATTAGAAGTAAAAATTCATTTAAGCAATACACAAAATACTGAAATATTATATTTTGACACTAAAGCGTAAGCTAAGAATAGTGCCAGAGATAATTATAGAGATTGCTAATGCCAATGCTACGATGTGTGACAACTTTTTGGCACTGATCGGGATGACCCGCCGCGGCCAGCCGTCGAACCAGGCGCTCATTTTTCAAGAGTGTGGGAATGGTATCGAAGAGCGTGCGCCTACGAGAGAGGAGTGGAAATGTTGACTATAGCTATACAGCTGAGCGTACAGCCAAAGCAAGTGACGACACGAGTTTCTCTCTCTTTCGACTGTAACTGAGTGTATGCTATAAATCTTTAACTGACTCTTGCTCTCGCTCTTGCTTCAACCCGATCGGAAAGTTAACTGGGATACCCCGTTGGTTCGGTAGACCCAAGGTTGGCTACCAAGCTAGGGCCTACCTGTGTCATTTACGCGGCGCAAGCGTGGCGCCGCCTTGGGCCAAGGTTTCTATCTTCTATCTAACCTTTTCTGACATTATAAAACTGCGAAAAAATATTTTGGAGCAGTATATTTATAAAAACGTGTAAAGATTAATTGTGGTGATAAATTATTGAAAATGAGTGAGAAACTAAAACGCTCTTTATTTTTAAGGAGGTTGGCTACCTGTAAGCTATTAACAGTAATTTTTTAACTAGAATTTACGCAGAACTTCAATAATTTATAAAAGAAAATTTTTGCAAAGTTTTAACAACTCTGGGTGCTGATGAAACTTGAACTTAATCAAATAAATTTCGTGAATTTTACATGCGTTTTTATGGGAGATCGTAAAAAACGACTCTTATAATAACAAATTTTAATACAATCAACAGTCAGATTTGGACAAAACTGTAGTCAACAGTAAATTAATATCTGCTTTTTTATAATGTAAAGCAATCACGTAGATTAGGTCTTTGTAAAAATAGTTATTAATGAATAATCTGGAGTGTAAATACAACTCAATATAAAATCACGGGACATGCGCAGGCCTTTCAGAACTAAAAAAGGCACAGTCAGACCTCTTGCTCTCTTGCACCCTTCTCCAAATGCAGTCAACCTCCTTAGTAAACCAAAGAGTGAAAAAATATTATTTTTAAAAAAGCCAAGAACTAGATAATTTAAGTGAAGTCAAAAAGTAAGGAGTCATGCTATAAAAATAATCAAAATCTAGAATTTTGTTATATACGAGTCTGTTACTTATTACAAGTCTGTGATGTGATAATACTTAAACTAAAAAAAAATAATAAAAGTATTGTAGATTATTTAAATCACATTATATTTCTTTTTTTTTAAACATATGATCCATTCCCTAAGTTAGCCACACTTATAGGTTAACTGGGCAACCAAGGTAGGGCCGACCTAATGCCGCGTAAATGTTTAATGTTGAAGTCCCATTTATGCCAAGGTTGGCTGAAGGTAGGGTAAGTCGACTGCCAAGGTAGGTCCTACCTAACACCCTCTTAAGATTTCCGATCGGGAAGGTTATCTATTAATCTTATTTTATTAAATCGTGGAACTTTATGCTCATAATTATGTGCACAGATTTTTGATTTCAAAAAATTTCTGAATTTTGAAACTCCCAAGAATTTATGAACATTCAATGTATGAGAGAAAAAACCTGAAGGCACAAAAAACCCACTTTTATTACTATAATATCAACTATGATTCTTACCAGCAAAGTAGAACATACTAGTATAAGAAATGTAACTACAAGCCAGAAATTATAATATACGGATGCAGACAAATATTCTTGTACAATTGGATGTATGTTCTACTTTGCTGGTAATAATCATACTTGATATTATTGTTATAAAGGTCAGTGTTTGCAACATTATTTATCAATTGAAATAAAATGATTCCTAAATTTTAAATACCTGCGATCACTAGGTTACGTCATGGAGGGGAAGTAAAGTGGAAATGATCACTCTAATGATATAATTATGAAATAACCGAGTCACTAAATGTATGAGGGAATTTACAAGGGAAAGAAGCTAATACGTCACGCTCTCTGTATTATAGAGAGAGCGTGACGTATTAGCTTCACTTGCCGTATGAGCTTGTGTATTGACAATAAGCACATCTAAGGTAGCAGCACCAATACTGGTGCTAAGTACCGAATTCACCAGCCTTAAAGCAGTGGATCTTACAGGAACAGTATTTTGTTTAATTACAATTCTTTTACATGCGGTGATTTATGAAATCGGTTCTTCTTACACTTGACATTTGTATACTTTATTAAATTCACGGTACTTTGGAAAAGTTACTACATTTTTTGATGTGAAACATCTATTGGTGTGGTTAGGGGTTCAACCGATGCGATAAAGTAACCGTGCCGAAGGCGCGATCTCGGGTATAACTTGGGTCGGCTCGGCTCGGCTTGGCTCTCTGTCTCTTTCTCCTTGCGCGCTTACTACTGCCCCTCTCTCGTTTGTAAAGTTCCATAACCGTATATATAATAGCTATATAGAAGACTATGAAATATTATCATAGAGGTATAAGAATAGAGGGAGTGATCAGGCTTCCAGTGTGTTACCAGGAGCGAGAGAGAAAGGTGCAAGAAGGCCCCCTCTTGCTATCTCTCTCTAACCAAACGGTTGGGAGAGGGAGAAGGATTTCTCAGTTTCGAGAGTTGAGACGAGAGACGGGAGCCTTACTGCGCATGCTCACCCAATTAGAGAAGGATAATAGAAGGGGCCTTCTTGCAGCTTTCTCTCTCGCACGTGGAAACATCTCACAGTACAGAGTTACATGGGGATAGCTCCCTTTATTCTTATACCTCTATGAATATTATATATATAAATATATATATATATATATACATGGTATTGAATTACATTTATATATGACGTATGTGTGTGAAATATAAATATATACATGTATATATATTGTTAATAATATCTGTGTAAATAAAATTTTTAAATCTTACTAACTCTAGGAATCGAACCCACATCCTTTGGATTGGTAGTCAGGGAACTTACTCATTGTGCTACGGAGCACACCAATCAGATTATTGTTCTTATTACATATGGATACCAACCGAGAAACTTCTGAATTTGAAAATTGATCGATAATTGGGTGTTATTTATATTATATATAATTCAGTCCACCAGTTTCAAAAGAAATAGTTACAATTATTTTTAAGTGGTCTATTAATGTTTATATCGTTTAACGGTGTGATATACAGAAAAATTCAAAATACCAGCTTGTAGGGCAAAAGACTTTCTAACAATAAGCACTTTTAATTTTGTTTTGACAAGCGCAAAATAATGAGAAAAAAAAAGAAAAAGGCAGTTCCCCTGTCAGAGTAAGTGAAATAGAGAGAGCTAATGATCGTCTGCTGTCGCACTCGCCGCTCTCTCTTTCTCTCTCTCTCTCTCGTACTCTTACAGGTAGGTCTTTTTCATTGCTTTTTTTATATTTTGTTGATTGTAGAATATGACTAATTAATATTAGAATTGGTAAAATTTTTCTTTATTTAAAAAGAAACTATTTCTTTGTGAACATGATTATTTTAAAATATCAATATTTAACTATAATGCTAAGTTTTCCTGGCGTCTTTCAATTGTGTTAATTCAAACTTTATGTTAACCTGTCTTTAGTAAAGAGCCAACGAAATTCGCGCACGTGCGAAACTGCGCTCAGTTAACAGGTATCTGAAAAGAGACAGATAATATAATACACCACGAACGTTTGTTAAACTAATGTATGAACCTATTGTAGGTAGGTAGTAGTATATTATATACTCTTACATACGTATACTTTTCACCGTGTATTACTGTTCTTTCTCGTTCTCGTTGTATATATGTTAATAGAAAAAAAATATAAACATGATTTGCTTTTTCCTAATCTCTAATATTCACTGATAAAAATACATATTCATAAATAAACTGTCTTTTTTTTATATATAAATATAAAGTCAAGATTATTTAGGGTAAAAAAATAAATACTTTTCCTACCTCACGCGTTTTTAAGAGACTACTGTACGCTTGGTAGAAAAAATAGGATTCGCCACATATGCACCACTGCTCCGTGGCTGTTTTATGTCCGTCGGGCCTTGTTTCGCAGGTCCTTTGGGCCACAAAATGGCCCTGATGACGATGGCACTTGTCTGACGAAAACTACTATTTTCACTATAGACAATTAAACACTACTAAGTTCAATAACATATTCTTTTATGTTTTACATCTGCCGGGGGTCCTGAGACCCACAACTTTTTTTTTTGTTACTTATTTACGGGAGAAGATTTGTAACCCTTGTTTTTGTTATTTTTCAGCTGAATTCTTTTCTTCTAAAATTATTTTTGCTCAATGAGCTTTTACAATGTCTTGTAATAAGTACTGATTCCATAAACTACTACATGAAAATAGAATTGTAGTTGATTAATATAAAACCTTCCCCACAAGATCTAATGCCTCCAAGCTGGCAAATTTCATGTTGAGCTCTAGCATTGCCGGCGCCACCTAAGATGTGCTTGTACTCAATATGCACATTACATCTTGTGTGAATGTGACAAATAAATTTTGTTTGTGGATATATAGGACGATTAGTTTATTTCAACTTGAAATGTAACATTGGTATCGATCCGTTGATGTGGCTGCTAGGTGAATGAGGAATTCCATGTAGTAGCTACCATACCAAACGGTTTTTAATAATGAAATGCTCTCAATTTTTATCTTAGTTTTTTTTCAACAAAAGTATGTATTAGAGTTTCAGAAAAATCAGGAAATATGATATTTAGCCTAAAATTTTTTTTGTCTCCATTGGCCCAAAATTGGCGTTTTTTACGTTCATCATTTTATGCTCTTCCAATCTGATTTCTGTAAAAAATTTTACTTGCAAACTTTTAAAAATAACCTTTTCGAGAAGTTTTTTGACATTAGTTTGAAATAAAAATCACCTAAAAAAAATTTTTTTTTTATTTAAAAATGCTGTTTTAACTATTTTCTTCAAGAGGTGCGTCAAGTTTTATTTTTGCACCTTATAGAACGGAAAAAATTTATCTTAAAAGCATTTTTGAGATTTCTTAAAGTGGTATGACATAACCTTAAAATGAAAAAACCATAAATTTAAGGAGTTTAGGTCATTTTTCCTGGAGGGGGGGGGTTGAGCGAGTGTGTGGGGGGCTCCCATGAGACATCGTGTTGAAGTGAGTTGTACTAACCGTGTATGAAAATGTCCACCTACTGCATCACGGTTCATTTAACTGTGTTCAACTTATCAGTTCTTAAAAGTTAAACCATTAAATGTTATGAGAAAATTACGGTACATACTTTAAAGCAGCTTGTTTCTGATAGTTCGAGTAAAAAAACTCGAAATTATGTTGTTTGCATGATAAAAATATAACCTAAAAAAAGTAAGAGGAGACTCAACTTTCGTCAACAAAAGTGTGTCATGAATTGTCGAAGAACAAACTTTTTTTTGCCCAGCATTACAGTTTAAAGTCTTAAGAAAGGTTGGGCCAAGTTTCAGATCATGAATTCCGGTTTAACAAATTCTAGAAGCAATTTTGTAAAGAAGTCTTGCTCTGTGTAAGAAGACCAGCTGACAGCAGACGATGCGCGGTTCTCTCCCATACACTTAGCAGTCTTAGCACAAGACCTGCTCGTGACTTTGTTTACGTTTGCACAGATATTTCTTCCAAATGTCTGTTAAGGTGCACATTTTTTGATACGAGAGTCTTCCTTAGAAGTTAAGCTATCCATTTGAACTTTTTTCTCATCATGAATAAATCTCTAGCCTCAAAATTTGTGCAACAAATGCTAAATAATCGCTCTCGCCCATAAGAGCAATGTAATATCATGCAATTTCGAGAATTTTTTTCTCAAAAGTTTGTCTGACAAAAAATATTCAAAAAATTCATATGTACTTCCAGCATGTTAAAGTACAACATTAATTTTTTTTCAGGGAGTGAATAAATCTCTTAAAAAACGACCGAATCTCCTCAAGTGTTTTTCGTTAACTTATGAACGATTTTCGCATTCATTAAAAAAACTTATAACCATACTAAGTTTTGCAGAAGAATACATGTTAAAAAAAGGTATTTTGCTTAGTAAAAAATACTTGATATCTTTTATAACCACATTCGCCGAGTTTAAAAGGTTACAGTTTAATAGAACTCTTTAAAAGTAAGATGATAGGTTTCTATGATTGAAAAATATGTATTAAAACTTTGAATCGTAATTTTGACAGGTTTTTTCAGAAGTTGCGTAAAAATTTTTATTTTTATGTTGTAGTGCGAAAAAAAGACAACTTTCCTGATTTTTTCCAGAATTTTATTATTGGTGTAACATAATCTAAAATTTTTTAAACCATTATTTTCGAAATTTTTTAGAATGTATGACTGCAAATACAACAATTATCATTTAAATTTTCGATTGCAAATTTTTTTGTTAGTAATTTTCGCCTGGATACCTGTAACGCTGTGTACATCTAGTCAATCTGTCTGCATATTTTGAAATCAATCAATTATTTTTTTTATTATGAAATGTTTACAATAAACTTATACTCTAGATTAGTGTTATTTAAATACTCTATCGCATATTATTTTAACATTTGTCACTATCTTCTGTAGTAACAAGAGAAACATCATTGATGTTAAAAAGATTTGTTAAAACTTTTGCTGGTCATATTACTTGTGATAAAAATCTGCCATGAGATAAATGATATAATAGCGCAGCAACGGAAAAGCAACATCCGATAGTTGGTAATCTATTTTCACAGCTATAGCAAGAAGTTTTGCGTCTAATGTGCCTAGATTTAACTTTGAATTTGTCTGATTCTTCTTTGTAGTTCCTTAAAGATTAAAGTGTTGTTTTCATCAAGCGTTTTTCCCGAATGCTAAATTCTGGAAAATCGTAATTAATATTAAATATGAAATCGTAAAAAATATTATCTGATTAAATTTTTTCGACCGGGGTCGATTTTCTATCATAACTAGCATTCGATACGTTTTTAGCTAAATAATTTGTAACGTTTTCGTGCTGTTATTTTCTCAATTATAAATTTTAACTCGTCATTATCAGAGGTCAGTTACTGTCTGGTACAATTTTGAAGAATGCTTGCAGTTTTACTGTAAGTTGCAGCATCTGGGAAAGCTTGATTTCAAAACAAATAGTAAAGAAGTTTATATTTTTGTGGAATTACTTCATCATGATCACAATTTTGTGTAATAAGAATCTCGATGGATTTGATTCCGTAACAGTGAGTTGATTTCTTTAACTTTTTAAGACTGGCATTATTACCTTAAAATCGTTATTTTTTGAAAATCTCATATCTTTTCATGGTGTAAAATAAGAACATCTTCGTTTTCAAAACTTGTAAGTCTGGTTTGATTTTGTAGTATTTGTTTAAGAAGTGTAATGACATTTAAGTTCTCTTAAATGTCATTACACTTCTTAAACATTGTTTGCACTCTTTGTGTCTCAAGTATGTGACATAATAAATGATAAGTAACGTATTATTAAGGACGCTTAGGCGATTTTTAATTAAATGATGGTTAGCTCTGAAATTCAAAGATTATATAAATGAAGTACGCCAGATTTTTTTGTTAAAAAGAAAAAGGTAGGGCAACACATTCATTTCCGAGAAAATGCAAGTGACTTAATAGAACCTGAAATTAAATTGACTATTGTACTGCAATAAAAAGCTGTGGGACCAGAAGTCGAATTGGTACATATAATTTTAATTATAAAGAATCTATTACTTTGAAAAAAAGATAGGACCAATACGTTAAATTTTGAGAAAACAGTGAGGAAAATGTCGAACGTGAGAATTGTTTTGTTCAGGTATTGTAAGTGCTCGTGCACTGTACATACATACACATAAAAGCATGAAGATTTAAGTCCAACACAATTATATATAGGTATATAATAACAGAAGAGAGTATGAGATTACGGTGTCGTCAGTTTTATCGTAGCAGGGCCGTCATCTTTACACAAGGTACCTCGGAAATCTAACAATATCTTAAATATCTATTTGCTGGTAACTTTTTCGCGTATTATTGATATTTTCTTAACTCACTTAGATGATGAATATAGTAGTGAAAAAAATTCAAATAATCATTTGCATGATAAGTACCCCACAAGGGCTCCTCAGTAGATACGACACCAAACGCCCAAGCCTCCTTAAGCTCATATGATAGTTTAACAGCTTTCGATGCCTGCAGTCAATAAGTATAATTATTAGCTTGAGCTCCGAGATTTCGAAAGATGGAGTTGAACATTAGTTGGATTTGATAACGTATTGATGAAACTTAGTAGCTTCAATTATAGGTTTGGTAGAATACACTGTCACCTTAAGTATTTGATCTTCATAAAAATGTTGTTTTATCAAACCATCAGGGCAGCATCGGTTTTGGTTTTGAATAAATAGACGTATATTGGTAAAAATTTGAAGTCAAGCTTTAAGTAGAACGTCAACAATTTTATATCTTTGTCCACACATAAAGTCAAATGCTTTATTTAAAAGTATTCTACTAAAGAGCATAGTCATAAGCTCAATTTCTTTACGTTCAGATCCATCCATCAGGTGGTAATATGATTGTAATATGAAGAGTTGATTGTAGTTATAATCGTAAAGTCGATGTATATACTTTATTGTCTCAATCGAAGCTTAGGATTATGCCATATAAAGTTTGTCATTATGACTATGTATTTCATTCTTGTTTTCTGAACTATGATCGTCACTTTGTTTTGAGGTTTTTAAAGCATTTTTTAACATAAAATCTCATTCAGCTAAATAAACCAATTACAGGTTGTTACCACCTCGAGTGTTATTTTATTAATTATTATTTATTAAAATAATCATTTTCTTTAAATTTAATCGTTTTACATAAACTTAATTTTTTTTTAATCTCGCGCGCAGATCCGACTTCAAACTTTGAGCTTAGTAGTACTACCTACCGTTTGCTATGTGGCAACTGCTAGTTTCTGGCGAATATCACGAGTAAGAAAGTAGCTAATAGTATATAAGAAGAGCTGTGCGACGACCAGTTGATATCGCTTAAAAGATCATACAAATACGTGTAATGCACGTATCTTATTCTATCCACTGTTAATCATGCGAATCAGTGGTAGTAAATCGTATAAGTTCAATGAATATCACTGTACGTTAAAACTTTTTCCTCATTTTTTTTCCTCCTTTACTCTCTGCTCCTCCTCTCATTCTTTGATCTGTCTCGGGTGCTGATGACCTCTCCACCTCTAAACCAGAAGTGGAGGCAATTGACCTTGGGTTAGCGCATTGACGACTGCCTCTCACAGGGATATGTTATAATCACCTCCCTAGAGTTCCTTCCGAACGAGCCTACCCGTGACGTAGCCGTACAATTCCTGGAGGACTTCTTCGAGGCTACCTCCTCATACCCCCCCAGAGAAGGGGCGATCCCACCCAAAGGATCAGGACCACCCCTATCAATCCAAGCGCCTTCACTCCCCGAAGGCCACCCCCCTCCACTACCCGCCGGCCATTAGCCCAGAGCCGATAGAAGGTCCGAAAACTTTCGTACGCAGTGTGGTCCAGGTATTGCCTCCACTCCAGGATCCTGAAGCATCTCGACATCAGGAGGATCATTGAGGTGAAGCTAAATTATCCCTCGAGGATAGAAGGGTTTTAAAGATGTATATAGATATTTAAAACTATGTAAAAAAAAAAAAAAAAAAAAAAAGTCTATACAACCATCACCCCGGTGGCTAGACCTTCCAGACCTTTAAGAATTACTGCCTAATCGCCACAAGTCTCGACTCCCCGGAAAACGATACTGATCACCCTCAACTCTCCCTGTCAGTTCAAAGCAGCCCACTCAAACAGGCCGCTTTGGCCGCAACAAGATCTCATTGAATTCTTTAGCGTCATCCCTCGTTCTCAATTTTACGAAACTTAAATTCTTTACGGAAATAAGCTTTACGATTTACACATTGAGTATTGTCAACTTTCCATTCTTTTATCGGTAGTTCATGCTTTTTAGGGACTATTATCTGCAATTTGTAATAATTAAAATTAACAAACATGAATCATAGAAATGTTTTAAGTGGAAAATTTCATACTTGCTCAAAAATGCTCAAGTTATAAAAAGTATATGTAACAGATGACCTATGAAACGATTACGTTAACCTTATATTCTTTTATACCTCTATAAAATATGTATACTTTTTAATTTACTCTAGTTGTTTTCCTTTTTTTGAATTCTTTCTTTAGATATAGTACGTTTAAAAACATTAGTTTTTTTTTAAGTTTCTTTCATTATATAATTAGGTAAATTCGTATAACTCTACGTACCCAGTCAGAAATAGAAGAAACACTATCACTGTCCTAATACTGTAACTATTTATCTTTCTAGTTTGAAGACCATTGTGAATGAGATTTGCAAATTTAGAAGTATCTTGATATCTATAGTTTTGAATAATGTAAACGTGACGTTAAATTTACATTATTTCATTTTCTGTTATTTTTTCATCTTAATACTACTTCACGTACTTACTTACAATTTTTTGTATTCTGCCTGCTTTTTGATTGGAATATTTAACGAATTCATTTTCTATCACGTATAACTTCGATAAATGGAGGCATTCCAATTAAAAGTATCCAATAAAAACTGATAAAATATGTTTTAGTCGGTTTCTAGTCGGCTTTTGCATTTGGAAAACCACATAAAACACAATAAGGTTTAAAAGTTGATTTTTCTCATATTTATTTTTTCAAAAGCACAATATTAAACATAAGTTAATGTACAACGTTAGGTCGTGCACTGTACATACATACACATAAAAGCATGAAGATTTAAGTCCAACACAATTATATATAGGTATATAATAACAGAAGAGAGTATGAGATTACGGTGTCGTCAGTTTTATCGTAGCAGGGCCGTCATCTTTACACAAGGTACCTCGGAAATCTAACAATATCTTAAATATCTATTTGCTGGTAACTTTTTCGCGTATTATTGATATTTTCTTAACTCACTTAGATGATGAATATAGTAGTGAAAAAAATTCAAATAATCATTTGCATGATAAGTACCCCACAAGGGCTCCTCAGTAGATACGACACCAAACGCCCAAGCCTCCTTAAGCTCATATGATAGTTTAACAGCTTTCGATGCCTGCAGTCAATAAGTATAATTATTAGCTTGAGCTCCGAGATTTCGAAAGATGGAGTTGAACATTAGTTGGATTTGATAACGTATTGATGAAACTTAGTAGCTTCAATTATAGGTTTGGTAGAATACACTGTCACCTTAAGTATTTGATCTTCATAAAAATGTTGTTTTATCAAACCATCAGGGCAGCATCGGTTTTGGTTTTGAATAAATAGACGTATATTGGTAAAAATTTGAAGTCAAGCTTTAAGTAGAACGTCAACAATTTTATATCTTTGTCCACACATAAAGTCAAATGCTTTATTTAAAAGTATTCTACTAAAGAGCATAGTCATAAGCTCAATTTCTTTACGTTCAGATCCATCCATCAGGTGGTAATATGATTGTAATATGAAGAGTTGATTGTAGTTATAATCGTAAAGTCGATGTATATACTTTATTGTCTCAATCGAAGCTTAGGATTATGCCATATAAAGTTTGTCATTATGACTATGTATTTCATTCTTGTTTTCTGAACTATGATCGTCACTTTGTTTTGAGGTTTTTAAAGCATTTTTTAACATAAAATCTCATTCAGCTAAATAAACCAATTACAGGTTGTTACCACCTCGAGTGTTATTTTATTAATTATTATTTATTAAAATAATCATTTTCTTTAAATTTAATCGTTTTACATAAACTTAATTTTTTTTTAATCTCGCGCGCAGATCCGACTTCAAACTTTGAGCTTAGTAGTACTACCTACCGTTTGCTATGTGGCAACTGCTAGTTTCTGGCGAATATCACGAGTAAGAAAGTAGCTAATAGTATATAAGAAGAGCTGTGCGACGACCAGTTGATATCGCTTAAAAGATCATACAAATACGTGTAATGCACGTATCTTATTCTATCCACTGTTAATCATGCGAATCAGTGGTAGTAAATCGTATAAGTTCAATGAATATCACTGTACGTTAAAACTTTTTCCTCATTTTTTTTCCTCCTTTACTCTCTGCTCCTCCTCTCATTCTTTGATCTGTCTCGGGTGCTGATGACCTCTCCACCTCTAAACCAGAAGTGGAGGCAATTGACCTTGGGTTAGCGCATTGACGACTGCCTCTCACAGGGATATGTTATAATCACCTCCCTAGAGTTCCTTCCGAACGAGCCTACCCGTGACGTAGCCGTACAATTCCTGGAGGACTTCTTCGAGGCTACCTCCTCATACCCCCCCAGAGAAGGGGCGATCCCACCCAAAGGATCAGGACCACCCCTATCAATCCAAGCGCCTTCACTCCCCGAAGGCCACCCCCCTCCACTACCCGCCGGCCATTAGCCCAGAGCCGATAGAAGGTCCGAAAACTTTCGTACGCAGTGTGGTCCAGGTATTGCCTCCACTCCAGGATCCTGAAGCATCTCGACATCAGGAGGATCATTGAGGTGAAGCTAAATTATCCCTCGAGGATAGAAGGGTTTTAAAGATGTATATAGATATTTAAAACTATGTAAAAAAAAAAAAAAAAAAAAAAAAAAAAAAAAAAAAAAA
>NW_019380111.1:18959-30724 GCF_000648655.2 Copidosoma floridanum | reverse complement strand
CGCCCATCACCTGATGACCCGAGGCGTTTACTGGAAACTCTGGTGAATAAATAATTATTCAAATAACGCAAGTGCCTAACATCTGATGACCCGGGCGCTTACTGGCCACTTTGTTCAATAAATAATTTTCAAAATAACGCAAGCGCCTATCACCTGATGACCTGGGGCACTTACTTGCCCCACTGTTTAATAAATAATTCTTAATAACACAAGCGCCTATCAACCAATAACCCAGGGCACTTACTGGCCACTCTGTTGAATAAATAATTCTTAATAACCCAAGCGCCTATCACCCAATGACTAAGAGCGCTGACTGACCACTCTGTTAAATAAATAATTTTAAAAATAACGCAAGCGCCTATCACCTGATGACCCAGGGCACTTACTAGCAACTCTGTTCAATAAATGATTTTTAATAACACAAGCGCCTATCACCCAATGACTCAGGGGACTTACTTGCAAATTGGATAATTTAAGAATTATTAAAATAACACAAGTGCCTATCACCTAATGTCCCGAGGCACTTACTGGCCACTCTGATCGATAAATAGTTTTTAATAACACAAGCGCCTATCACTCAATGACGTAGGGCCCTAACTGTCAAATCGAATAAATTAATAATTATAAAAATAACACAAGCGCCCATTACTAGATGACCCGGGGCACTTACTAGCCCCTCTGTTCAATAAATAATTCTTAATAACACAAGCGCCTATCATCCAATGATATGGAGCACTTACTGGCCACTCTGTTCAATAAATGATTTTTAANTTGACAACACAAGCGCCTATCACCTAATGACCCAGGGCGCTTACTGGCCACTCTGTTTAATAAATAATTATTAAAATAACACAAGCGCCTATCACCTGATGACCTGAGGCGCTTACTGGCCACTCTGTTCATAAAATAATTTTTTTAATAACACAAGCACCTATCACCTGAGAATTCGGGGCACTTACTGGCAAATTGGATAATTAAATAATTATTAAAATAACACAAGTGCCTATCACCTGATGATTCGAGGCACTAACTGGCCACTCTGCTCAATAAATAGTTTTTAATAACACAAGCGCCTATCACTTAAAGACGTAGGGCCCTAACTGTCAAATCGAATAAATGAATAATTATTAAAATAACACAAGCGCCTATTACTAGATGACCCGGGGCACTTACTAGCCCCTTTGTTGAATAAATAATTCTTAATAACCCAAGCGCCTATAGCCCAATGACCCGGGGCGCTCACTAGAAACTCTGTTCAATAAATAATTTTTAATAACACAAGCGCCTATCACCCAATGACTCAGCGTGCTGACTGGCCTCTCTATTAAATAAATGTTTTTTAATAACATAACCCCTATCACCCAATGACCCAGGGCACTTACTGGCCACTCTGTTGAATAAATAATTCTTAATAACCCAAGCGCCTATCACCCAATAACCCGGGGCGCTTACTTGCAACTCTGTTCAATAAATAATTTTTTTATAACACAAGCGCCTATTACCCAATGACTCAGAGCGCTAACAGACCACTCTGTTAAATAAATAATTTTGAAAATAACGCAAGCGCCGATCACCTGATGACCCAGGGCGCTTACTAGCAACTCTGTTCAATAAATGATTTTCAATAACACAAGCGCCTATCACCCGATGACTCAGAGTGCTGACTGGTCTCTCTATTAAATAAATATTTATTAATAACATAACCCCTATCACCCAAAGACCCAGGGCACTTACTGGCCACTCTGTTAAATAAGAAATTATTATAATAACGCAAGCGCCTATCTCCTGATGACTTGGGTCGCTTACTGGCCACTCTGTTCAATAAATAATTCAAAAAATAATGCAAGCGCCTATCACCTGATGACCCAGAGGACTTACTTGCAAATTGGATAATTCTAAGAATTATTAAAATAACACAAGTGCCTATCACCTAATCACCCGAGGCACTTACTGGCCACTCTGTTCGATAAATAGTTTTTAGTAACATAAGCGCCTATCACTCAATGACGTAGGGCCCTAACTGTCAAATCGGATAAATTAATAATTATAAAAATAACACAAGCGCCTATTACTAGATGACCTGGGGCACTTACTAGCCCCTCTGTTCAATCAATAATTCTTATAACACAAGCGCCTATCATCCAATAATATGGAACACTTACTGGCCACTTTGTTTGATAAATAATTTTTAAAATCACACAAACAGCTATCACCTGATGAGCCCGGGGCGCTTACTAGCCTCTTTGTTCCATAGATAATTTTTAATAACACAAGCGCCTTTTATCTGATGACCCTGGGTGCTTACTAGCAATTCTGTTCAATAAATAATTTCTTACTAGCAATTCTGTTCAATAAATAATTTTTAATAACGCAAGCGCCTATCACCTGATGACCCGGGGCGCTTACTGGCCACTTTGTTCAATAAATAATTTTAAAAATAACGCAAGCGCCTATCACCTGATGACCCAGAGCACTTACTGGCAAATTGGATAATTTAAAAATTATTAAAATAACACAAGTGCCTATCACCTGTTGACCCGAGGCATTTACTGGCCACTTTGTTCGATAAATAGTTTTTAATAACACAAGCGCCTATCATCCAATGATATAGAGCACTTACTGGCCACTCTGCTCAATAAATAATTTTTAATAACACAAGCGCCCATCACCTGATGACCCGAGGCGCTTACTGGAAACTCTGTTAAATAAATAATTTTTTAATAACACAAGCGCCTATCACCCAATGACTCAGAGCGCCGACTGACCACTCTGTTAAATAAATAATTTTCAAAATAACGCAAGCGCCAAGCACCTGATGACCCAGAGCGCTTACTAGCAACTCTGTTCAATAAATGATTTTCAATAACACAAGCGCCTATCACCCAATGACTCAGAGTGCTGACTGGTCTCTCTATTAAATAAATATTTATTAATAACATAACCCCTATCACCCAAAGACCCAGGGCACTTACTGGCCACTCTGTTAAATAAGGAATTATTATAATAACGCAAGCGCCTATCTCCTGATGACCCGGGGCGCTTACTGGCCACTCTGTTCAATAAATAATTTTTAAAATAACGCAAGCGCCTATCACCTGATGACCCAGGGCACTTACTGGCAAATTGGATAATTTAAGAATTATTAAAATAACACAAGTGCCTATCACCTAATGACCCGAGGCACTTACTGGCCACTCTGATCGATAAATAGTTTTTAATAACACAAGCGCCTATCACTCAATGACGTAGGGCCCTAACTGTCAAATCGGATAAATTAATAATTATAAAAATAACACAAGCGCCTATTACTAGATGACCCGGGGCACTTACTAGCCCCTCTGTTCAATAAATAATTCTTAATAACACAAGCGCCTATCATCCAATGATATGGAGCACTTACTGGCCACTCTGTTCAATAAATAATTTTTAAAATCACACAAACAGCTATCACCTGATGACCCGGGGCGCTTACTTGCCTCTTTGTTCCATAGATAATTTTTAATAACACAAGCGCCTTTTACCTGATGACCCTGGGTGCTTACTAGCAATTCTGTTCAATAAATAATTTTTAATAACTCAAGCGCCCATCACCTGATGACCCGAGGCACTTACTGGAAACTCTGGTAAATAAATAATTATTTAAATAACGCAAGTGCCTAACACCTGATGAGTCGGGGCGGTTACTGGCCACTTTGTTCAATAAATAATTTTCAAAATAACGCAAGCGCCTATTACCTGATGACCCAGGGCACTTACTGGCAAATTGGATAATTTAAGAATTATTAAAATAACACGAGTGCCTATCACCTGATGACTCAGAGTACTGACTGGCCACTTTGTTCGATAAATAGTTTTTAATAACACAAGCGCCTATTATCCAATGATATAGAGCACTTACTGGCCACTCTGTTAAATAAAGAATTTTCAAAATAACGCAAGCGCCAATCACCTAATGACCCAGAGCGCTTACTAGCAACTCTGTTCAATAAATGATTTTCAATAACACAAGCGCCTATCACCCAATGACTCAGAGTGCTGACTGGTCTCTCTATTAAATAAATATTTATTAATAACATAACCCCTATCACCCAAAGACCCAGGGCACTTACTGGCCACTCTGTTAAATAAGGAATTATTATAATAACGCAAGCGCCTATCTCCTGATGACCCGGGGCGCTTACTGGCCACTCTGTTCAATAAATAATTTTAAAAATAACGCAAGCGCCTATCACCTGATGACCCAGGGCACTTACTGGCAAATTGGATAATTTAAGAATTATTAAAATAACACAAGTGCCTATCACCTGATGACCCGAGGCACTTACTGGCCACTCTGTTCGATAAATAGTTTTTAATAACACAAGCGCCTATCACTCAATGACGTAGGGCCCTAACTGTCAAATCGGATAAATTAATAATTATAAAAATAACACAAGCGCCTATTACTAGATGACCCGGGGCACTTACTAGCCCCTCTGTTCAATAAATAATTCTTAATAACACAAGCGCCTATCATCCAATGATATGGAGCACTTACTGGCCACTCTGTTCAATAAATAATTTTTAAAATCACACAAACAGCTATCACCTGATGACCCGGGGCGCTTACTAGCCTCTTTGTTCCATAAATAATTTTTAATAACACAAGCGGCTTTTACCTGATGACCCTGGGTGCTTACTAGCAATTCTGTTCAATAAATAATTTTTAATAACACAAGCGCCCATCACCTGATGACCCGAGGCGCTTACTGGAAACTCTGGTAAATAAATAATTATTCAAATAACGCAAGTGCCTAACACCTGATGACCCGGGGCGCTTACTGGCCACTCTGTTCAATAAATAATTTTTAAAATAACGCAAGCGCCTATCACCTGATGACCCAGGGCACTTACTGGCAAATTGGATAATTTAAGAATTATTAAAATAACACAAGTGCCTATCACCTGATGACCCGAGGCACTTACTGGCCACTCTGTTCGATAAATAGTTTTTAATAACACAAGCGCCTATCACTCAATGACGTAGGGCCCTAACTGTCAAATCGGATAAATTAATAATTATAAAAATAACACAAGCGCCTATTACTAGATGACCCGGGGCACTTACTAGCCCCTCTGTTCAATAAATAATTCTTAATAACACAAGCGCCTATCATCCAATGATATGGAGCACTTACTGGCCACTCTGTTCAATAAATAATTTTTAAAATCACACAAACAGCTATCACCTGATGACCCGGGGCGCTTACTAGCCTCTTTGTTCCATAAATAATTTTTAATAACACAAGCGGCTTTTACCTGATGACCCTGGGTGCTTACTAGCAATTCTGTTCAATAAATAATTTTTAATAACACAAGCGCCCATCACCTGATGACCCGAGGCGCTTACTGGAAACTCTGGTAAATAAATAATTATTCAAATAACGCAAGTGCCTAACACCTGATGACCCGGGGCGCTTACTGGCCACTCTGTTCAATAAATAATTTTTAAAATAACGCAAGCGCCTATCACCTGATGACCCAGGGCACTTACTGGCAAATTGGATAATTTAAGAATTATTAAAATAACACAAGTGCCTATCACCTGATGACCCGAGGCACTTACTGGCCACTCTGTTCGATAAATAGTTTTTAATAACACAAGCGCCTATCACTCAATGACGTAGGGCCCTAACTGTC
Organism: Copidosoma floridanum; assembly: GCF_000648655.2. The sequence goes on along the minus strand of NW_019380111.1, from coordinate 25,045 downwards.
AAATCGGATAAATTAATAATTATAAAAATAACACAAGCGCCTATTACTAGATGACCCGGGGCACTTACTAGCCCCTCTGTTCAATAAATAATTCTTAATAACACAAGCGCCTATCATCCAATGATATGGAGCACTTACTGGCCACTCTGTTCAATAAATAATTTTTAAAATCACACAAACAGCTATCACCTGATGACCCGGGGCGCTTACTAGCCTCTTTGTTCCATAGATAATTTTAAATAACACAAGCGCCTTTTACCTGATGACCCTGGGTGCTTACTAGCAATTCTGTTCAATAAATAATTTTTAAAATCACACTAACAGCTATCACCTGATGACCCGGGGCGCTTACTAGCCACTTAGTTCAATAAATAATTTTTAATATTACAAGCGCCTTTCACCTGATGACCCTGGGTCCTTACTAGCAACTCTGTTCAATAAATAATTTTTTAATAACACAAGCGCCCATCACCTGATGACCCAAGGCGCTTACTGGAAACTCTGTTAAATAAATAATTTTCAAAATAACGCAAGCGCCTATCACCTGATGACCCAGGGGACTTACTTGCAAATTGGATAATTTAAGAATTATTAAAATAACACAAGTGCCTATAACCTGTTGACCCGAGGCACTTTCTGGCCACTTTGTTCGATAAATAGTTTTTAATAACACAAGCGCCTATCATCCAGTAATATAGAGCACTAACTGGCCACTCTGTTCAATAAATAATTTTAATAACACAAGCGCCCATCACCTGATGACCCGAGGCGCTTACTGGAAACTCTGTTCAATAAATAATTTTTTAATAACACAAGCGCCTATCACCGAATGACTCAGAGCGCTGACTGACCACTCTGTTCAATAAATAATTTCCAAAATAACGCAAGCGCCAATCACCTGATGACCCAGAGCGCTTACTAGCAACTCTGTTCAATAAATGATTTTCAATAACACAAGCGCCTATCACCCAATGACTCAGAGCGCTGACTGACCACTCTGTTAAATAAATAATTTTCAAAATAACGCAAGCGCCAATCACCTGATGACCCAGGGCGCTTACTAGCAACTCTGTTCAATAAATGATTTTCAATAACACAAGCGCCTATCACCCAATGACTCAGAGTGCTGACTGGTCTCTCTATTAAATTAATATTTATTAATAACATAACTTCTATCACCCAAAGACCCAGGGCCCTTACTGGCAACTCTGTTAAATAAGGAATTATTATAATAACGCAAGCGCCTATCTCCTGATGACCCGGGGCGCTTACTGGCCACTTTGTTCAATAAATAATTTTCAAAATAACGCAAGCGCCTATCTCCTGATGACCCGGGGCGCTTACTGGCCACTCTGTTCAATAAATAATTATAAAAATAACGCGAGCGCCTATCACCTGATGACCCAGGGGACTCACTTGCAAATTGGATAATTTAAGAATTATTAAAATAACACAAGTGCCTATCACCTAATCACCCGAGGCACTTACTGGCCACTCTGTTCAATAAATAATTCTTATAACACAAGCGCCTATCATCTAATGATATGGAGCGCTTACTGGCCACTCTGTTTAATGAATAATTTTTAAAATCACACAAACAGCTATCACCTGATGACCCGGGGCGCTTACTAGCCTCTTTGTTCCATAGATAATTTTTAATAACACTAGCGCCTTTTACCTGATGACCCTGGGTGCTTACTAGCAGTTCTGTTCAATAAATAATTTTTAATAACACAAGCGCCCATCACCTGATGACTCGAGGCGCTTACTGGAAACTCTGGTAAATAAATAATTATTTAAATAACGCAAGTGCCTAACACCTGATGACCCAGGGCACTTACTGGCAAATTGGATAATTTAAGAATTATTAAAATAACACAAGTGCCTATCACCTGTTGACCCGAGGCACTTACTGGCCACTTTGTTCGATAAATAGTTTTCAATAACACAAGCGCCTATCACTCAATGACGTAGGGCCCTAACTGTCAAATCGGATAAATTAATAATTATAAAAATAACACAAACGCCTATTTTAGATGACCCGGGGCACTTACTAGCCCCTCTGTTCAATAAATAATTCTTAATAACACAAGCGCCTATCATCCAATGATATGGAGCACTTACTGGCCACTCTGTTCAATAAATAATTTTTAAAATCACACTAACAGCTATCACCCAATGACCCAGAGCGCTGACTGGCCTCTCTATTAAATAAAAATTTAATAATAACACAACACCTATCACTTAATGACCTGGAGCGCTTANCACTTACTGGCGAATTATATAATTTATTAATTATTAAAATAACACAAGTCCCTATCACCTGATGACCCGGGGCGCTTACTGGCCACTCTGTACAATAAACAGTTTTTAATAACACAAGCGCCTATCACTCAAAGACGTAGGGCCCTAACTGTCAAATCGGATAAATGAATAATTATTAAAATAACACAAGAGCCTATTACTAGATGACCCGGGGAACTTACTAGCCCCTCTGTTGAATGAAAAATTCTTAATTACCCAAGCGCCTATCACCCAATGACCCGGGGCACTTACTAGCAACTCTGTTGAATAAATAATTTTTTAAATAACACAAGCGCCTATTACCTGATGACCCGAGGCACTTACTGGCCACTCTGCTCAATAAATACATGTTAATAACACAAGCGCCTATCACTCAATGACATAGGGCCCTTACTGTGAATTAGGATAAATACATAATTATTAAAATAACACAAGCGCCTATTACTAGATGACCCGGGGCACTTACTAGCCCCTCTGTTCGATAAACGGGTTTCAATAACACAAGCGCCTATCACCCAATGACGTAGGGCCCTAACTGTCAAATCAGATAAATTAATAATTATAAAAATAACACAAGCGCCTTTTACTAAATGACCCGGGGCACTTACTAGCCCCTCTGTTTATTAAATAATTCTTAATAGCACAAGCGCCTATCATCCAATGATATGGAGCACTTACTGGCCACTCTGTTCAATAAATAATTTTTAAAATCACACTAACAGCTATCACCTGATAACCCGGGGCACTTACTAGCCTCTTCGTTCCATAAATAATTTGTAATAACACAAGCGGCTTTTACCTGATGACCCTGGGTGCTTACTAGCAATTCTGTTCAATAAATAATTTTTAATAACACAAGCGCCCATCACCTGATGACCCGAGGCGCTTACTGGAAACTCTGGTAAATAAATAATTATTCAAATAACGCAAGTGCCTAACACCTGATGACCCGGGGCGCTTACTGGCCACTTTGTTCAATAAATAATTTTCAAAATAACGCAAGCGCCTATCACCTGATGACCCAGGGCACTTACTGGCAAATTGGATAATTTAAGAATTATTAAAATAACACAAGTGCCTATCACCTGATGACCCGAGGCACTTACTGGCCACTCTGTTCGATAAATAGTTTTTAATAACACAAGCGCCTATCACTCAATGACGTAGGGCCCTAACTGTCAAATCGGATAAATTAATAATTATAAAAATAACACAAGCGCCTATTACTAGATGACCCGGGGCACTTACTAGCCCCTCTGTTCAATAAATAATTCTTAATAACACAAGCGCCTATCATCCAATGATATAGAGCACTTACTGGCCACTCTGTTCAATAAATAATTTTTAATAACACAAGCGCCCATCACCTGATGACCCGAGGCGCTTACTGGAAACTCTGGTAAATAAATAATTATTCAAATAACGCAAGTGCCTAACACCTGATGACCCGGGGCGCTTACTGGCCACTTTGTTCAATAAATAATTTTCAAAATAACGCAAGCGCCTATCACCTGATGACCCAGGGCACTTACTGGCAAATTGGATAATTTAAGAATTATTAAAATAACACAAGTGCCTATCACCTGATGACCCGAGGCACTTACTGGCCACTCTGTTCGATAAATAGTTTTTAATAACACAAGCGCCTATCACTCAATGACGTAGGGCCCTAACTGTCAAATCGGATAAATTAATAATTATAAAAATAACACAAGCGCCTATTACTAGATGACCCGGGGCACTTACTAGCCCCTCTGTTCAATAAATAATTCTTAATAACACAAGCGCCTATCATCCAATGATATAGAGCACTTACTGGCCACTCTGTTCAATAAATAATTTTTAATAACACAAGCGCCCATCACCTGATGACCCGAGGCGCTTACTGGAAACTCTGGTAAATAAATAATTATTCAAATAACGCAAGTGCCTAACACCTGATGACCCGGGGCGCTTACTGGCCACTTTGTTCAATAAATAATTTTCAAAATAACGCAAGCGCCTATCACCTGATGACCCAGGGCACTTACTGGCAAATTGGATAATTTAAGAATTATTAAAATAACACAAGTGCCTATCACCTGATGACCCGAGGCACTTACTGGCCACTCTGTTCGATAAATAGTTTTTAATAACACAAGCGCCTATCACTCAATGACGTAGGGCCCTAACTGTCAAATCGGATAAATTAATAATTATAAAAATAACACAAGCGCCTATTACTAGATGACCCGGGGCACTTACTAGCCCCTCTGTTCAATAAATAATTCTTAATAACACAAGCGCCTATCATCCAATGATATGGAGCACTTACTGGCCACTCTGTTCAATAAATAATTTTTAAAATCACACAAACAGCTATCACCTGATGACCCGGGGCGCTTACTAGCCACTTTGTTCCATAAATAATTTTTAATAACACAAGCGCCTTTTACCTGATGACCCTGGGTGCTTACTAGCAATTCTGTTCAATAAATAATTTTTAATAACACAAGCGCCCATCACCTGATGACCCGAGGCGCTTACTGGAAACTCTGGTAAATAAATAATTATTCAAATAACGCAAGTGCCTAACACCTGATGACCCGGGGCGCTTACTGGCCACTTTGTTCAATAAATAATTTTCAAAATAACGCAAGCGCCTATCACCTGATGACCCAGGGCACTTACTGGCAAATTGGATAATTTAAGAATTATTAAAATAACACAAGTGCCTATCACCTGATGACCCGAGGCACTTACTGGCCACTCTGTTCGATAAATAGTTTTTAATAACACAAGCGCCTATCACTCAATGACGTAGGGCCCTAACTGTCAAATCGGATAAATTAATAATTATAAAAATAACACAAGCGCCTATTACTAGATGACCCGGGGCACTTACTAGCCCCTCTGTTCAATAAATAATTCTTAATAACACAAGCGCCTATCATCCAATGATATGGAGCACTTACTGGCCACTCTGTTCAATAAATAATTTTTTAAATTACACAAACACCTATCACCTGATGACCCGGGGCGCTTACTAGCCACTCTGATCAAAAGATAATTTTTAAAATGATACAAGCGCCTATCACCTGATGACTCGAGGCACTTACTCTCCACTCTGTTAAATAAATAATTATAATAATAACGCAAGTGCCTAACATCTAAGGATCTGAGGTGCTCACTGCCCACTCTGTTAAATAAATAATAATTAATAACACAAGCGCCTATCACCTGATGATCCGGGGCGCTTACTCGCCACTCTGTTTAAGAAATAGTTTTAAATAACACAAGCGACATCACCCAATAACCCAGAGCGCTGACTGTCCTCTTTATTAGAGAAATATTTATTAATAACACAACCCCTATTACCTAATGACCCAGGGTGCTTACTGGCCACTCTGTTAAATAAATAATTATTAAAATAACGCAAGTGCCTAACACCTGAAGACCTGAGGCGCTTACTGGCCTCTTTGTTCCATAAATAATTTTTAATAACACAAGCGCCTTTTACCTGATGACCCTGGGTGCTTACTAGCAATTCTGTTCAATAAATAATTTTTAATAACACAAGCGCCCATCACCTGATGACCCGAGGCGCTTACTGGAAACTCTGGTAAATAAATAATTATTCAAATAACGCAAGTGCCTAACACCTGATGACCCGGGGCGCTTACTGGCCACTTTGTTCAATAAATAATTTTCAAAATAACGCAAGCGCCTATCACCTAATGACCCAGGGCACTTACTGGCAAATTGGATAATTTAAGAATTATTAAAATAACACAAGTGCCTAT
>NW_019380111.1:0-17129 GCF_000648655.2 Copidosoma floridanum | reverse complement strand
AACAATAAAGCATTAATAAATAACGCAAGCGCCTTTTACCTGATGACCCTGGGTGCTTACTAGCAATTCTGTTTAATAAATAATTTTTAATAACACAAGCGCCCATCACCTGATGACCCGAGGCGCTTACTGGAAACTCTGGTCAATAAATAATTATTTAAATAACGCAAGTGCCTAACACCTGATGACCAGGGGCACTTACTGGCCACTTTGTTCAATAAATAATCTTCAAAATAACGCAAGCGCCTATCACCTGATGACCCAGGGCACTTACTGGCAAATCGGATAAATAAATAATTATTAAAATAACACAAGCGCCTATTACTAGATGACCCGCAGCACTTACTAGCCCATCTGTTGAATGAATAATTCTTAATAACCCGAGCGCCTATCGCCCAATGACCCGGGGCGCTTACTGGCCACTCTGTTTAATAAATAATTTTTAAAATAACATAAGCGCATATCACCTGATAACCCGGGGCACTTACTAGCCCCTCTGTTCAATAAATAATTCTTGATAACACAAGCGCCTATCACCAAATGACCCAAGGCGCTTACTGGCCATTCTGTTCAATAAATAATTTTAAAAATATCACAAACGCCTATCACCTGATGACCTAAGGCACTTACTAGCCCCACTGTTCAATGAATAATTCTTAATAACACAAGCGCCTATCATCTAATGATATGGAGCACTTACTGGCCACTCTGTTCAATAAATAATTCTTAAAATAACACAAACGCCTGTTACCTAATGACCCGGGGCACTTACTAGCCCCTCTGTTCAATAAATAATTCTTAATAACACAAGCGCCTATCATCCAATGATATGGAGAACTCTCTGGCCACTCTGTTAAATAAGTAATTTTTGTAATAACACTAGCGCCAATACCTGATGACCCGGGGCGCTTACTAGCAACTTTGTTCAATAAATAATTTTTAATAACACAAGCGCCTATCACCTAATGATCCGGAGAACTCTCTGGCCACTCTGTTAAATAAGTAATTTTTGTAATAACACTAGCGCCTGTTACCTGATGACCCGGGGCGCTTACTAGTTACTCTGTTCCATAAAAAGTTTTTAATAACACAAGCGCCTATCACCCAATGACCCAGAGCGCTGACTGGCCTCTCTATTAAATAAATATTTAATAATAACACAACACTTATCACTTAATGACCTGGAGCGCTTACTGGCTACATTGTTAAATAAATAATGATGAGAATAACACAACCGCCTATCACCGATGACCCGGGCGCTTAGTGGCCACTCTGTACAGTAAACACTTTTTAATAACACAAGCGCCTATCACTCAAAGACGTAGGGCCGTAACTGTCAAACCGGATAAATGAATAATTATTAAAATAACACAAGAGCCTATTACTAGATGCCCCGGGGAACTTACTAGCCCCTCTGTTGAATAAATAATTCTTAATAACCCAAGCGCCAATCACCCAATGACCCGGGGCGCTTACTAGCAATTCTGTTCAATAAATAATTTTTCAATAACACAAGCACCTATCACCAATGACTCAGAACACGAAATGACCACTCTGTTAAATAAATAATTTTTAAAATAACGCAAGCGCCAATCACCTGATGACCCAGGGCGCTTACTAGCAACTCTGTTCAATAAACGGGTTTCAATAACACAAGCGCCTATCACCCAATGACTCAGAGTGCTGACTGGTCTCTCTATTAAATAAATATTTATTAATAACATAACCCCTATCACCTCAAGACCCAGGGCACTTACTGGCCACTCTGTTAAATAAGGAATTATTATAATAACGCAAGCACCTATCACCTGATGATTCGAGGCACTAACTGGCCACTCTGCTCAATAAATAGTTTTTAATAACACAAGCGCCTATCACTTAAAGACGTAGGGCCCTAACTGTCAAATCGGATAAATGAATAATTATTAAAATAACAAGAGCGCCTATTACTAGATGACCCGGGGCACTTACTAGCCCCTCTGTTGAATAAATAATTCTTAATAACCCAAGCGCCTATAGCCCAGTGACCCAATGCGCTTACTGGCCATTCTGTTCAATAAATAATTTTTAAAATATCACAAACGCCTATCACCTGATGATTCGAGGCACTAACTGGCCACTCTGCTCAATAAATAGTTTTTAATAACACAAGCGCCTATCACTTAAAGACGTAGGGCCCTAACTGTCAAATCGGATAAATGAATAATTATTAAAATAACAAGAGCGCCTATTACTAGATGACCCGGGGCACTTACTAGCCCCTCTGTTCAATAAATAATTCTTAATAACACAAGCGCCTATCATCCAATGATATGGAGCACTTACTGGCCACTCTGTTCAATAAATAATTTTTAAAATCACACAAACAGCTATCACCTGATGACCCGGGGCGCTTACTAGCCACTTTGTTCCATAAATAATTTTTAATAACACAAGCGCCTTTTACCTGATGACCCTGGGTGCTTACTAGCAATTCTGTTCAATAAATAATTTTTAATAACACAAGCGCCCATCACCTGATGACCCGAGGCGCTTACTGGAAACTCTGGTAAATAAATAATTATTCAAATAACGCAAGTGCCTAACACCTGATGACCCGGGGCGCTTACTGGCCACTTTGTTCAATAAATAATTTTCAAAATAACGCAAGCGCCTATCACCTGATGACCCAGGGCACTTACTGGCAAATTGGATAATTTAAGAATTATTAAAATAACACAAGTGCCTATCACCTGATGACCCGAGGCACTTACTGGCCACTCTGTTCGATAAATAGTTTTTAATAACACAAGCGCCTATCACTCAATGACGTAGGGCCCTAACTGTCAAATCGGATAAATTAATAATTATAAAAATAACACAAGCGCCTATTACTAGATGACCCGGGGCACTTACTAGCCCCTCTGTTCAATAAATAATTCTTAATAACACAAGCGCCTATCATCCAATGATATGGAGCACTTACTGGCCACTCTGTTCAATAAATAATTTTTAAAATCACACAAACAGCTATCACCTGATGACCCGGGGCGCTTACTAGCCTCTTTGTTCCATAAATAATTTTTAATAACACAAGCGCCTTTTACCTGATGACCCTGGGTGCTTACTAGCAATTCTGTTCAATAAATAATTTTTAATAACACAAGCGCCCATCACCTGATGACCCGAGGCGCTTACTGGAAACTCTGGTAAATAAATAATTATTCAAATAACGCAAGTGCCTAACACCTGATGACCCGGGGCGCTTACTGGCCACTTTGTTCAATAAATAATTTTCAAAATAACGCAAGCGCCTATCACCTGATGACCCAGGGCACTTACTGGCAAATTGGATAATTTAAGGATTATTAAAATAACACAAGTGACTATCACCTGATGACTCAGAGTGCTGACTGGTCTCTCTATTGAATAAATATTTATTAATAACATAACCCCTATCACCCAAAGACCCAGGGCACTTACTGGCCACTCTGTTAAATAAGGAATTATTATAATAACGCAAGCGCCTATTTCCTGATGACCCGGGGCGCTTACTGGACACTCTGTTCAATAAATAATTTTAAAAATAACGCAAGCGCCTATCACCTGATAACCCAGGGCACTTACTTGCAAATTGGATAATTTAAGAATCATTAAAATAACACAAGTGCCTATCACCTGATGACCCGAGGCATTTACTGGCCACTCTGTTCGATAAATAGTTTTTAATAACACAAGCGCCTATCACTCAATGACGTAGGGCCCTAACTGTCAAATCAGATAAATTAATAATTATAAAAATAACACAAGCGCCTATTACTAGATGACCCGGGGCACTTACTAGCCCCTCTGTTCAATAAATAATTCTTAATAACACAAGCGCCTATCATCCAATGATATGGAGCACTTACTGGCCACTCTGTTCAATAAATAATTTTTAAAATCACACTAACAGCTATCACCTGATAACCCGGGGCACTTACTAGCCTCTTCGTTCCATAAATAATTTGTAATAACACAAGCGGCTTTTACCTGATGACCCTGGGTGCTTACTAGCAATTCTGTTCAATAAATAATTTTTAATAACACAAGCGCCCATCACCTGATGACCCGAGGCGCTTACTGGAAACTCTGGTAAATAAATAATTATTCAAATAACGCAAGTGCCTAACACCTGATGACCCGGGGCGCTTACTGGCCACTTTGTTCAATAAATAATTTTCAAAATAACGCAAGCGCCTATCACCTGATGACCCAGGGCACTTACTGGCAAATTGGATAATTTAAGAATTATTAAAATAACACAAGTGCCTATCACCTGATGACCCGAGGCACTTACTGGCCACTCTGTTCGATAAATAGTTTTTAATAACACAAGCGCCTATCACTCAATGACGTAGGGCCCTAACTGTCAAATCGGATAAATTAATAATTATAAAAATAACACAAGCGCCTATTACTAGATGACCCGGGGCACTTACTAGCCCCTCTGTTCAATAAATAATTCTTAATAACACAAGCGCCTATCATCCAATGATATGGAGCACTTACTGGCCACTCTGTTCAATAAATAATTTTTAAAATCACACAAACAGCTATCACCTGATAACCCGGGGCGCTTACTAGCCTCTTTGTTCCATAAATAATTTTTAATAACACAAGCGCCTTTTACCTGATGACCCTGGGTGCGTACTAGCAATTCTGTTCAATAAATAATTTTTAATAACACAAGCGCCCATCACCTGATGACCCGAGGCGCTTACTGGAAACTCTGGTAAATAAATAATTATTCAAATAACGCAAGTGCCTAACACCTGATGACCCGGGGCGCTTACTGGCCACTTTGTTCAATAAATAATTTTCAAAATAACGCAAGCGCCTATCACCTGATGACCCAGGGCACTTACTGGCAAATTGGATAATTTAAGAATTATTAAAATAACACAAGTGCCTATCACCTGATGACCCGAGGCACTTACTGGCCACTCTGTTCGATAAATAGTTTTTAATAACACAAGCGCCTATCACTCAATGACGTAGGGCCCTAACTGTCAAATCGGATAAATTAATAATTATAAAAATAACACAAGCGCCTATTACTAGATGACCCGGGGCACTTACTAGCCCCTCTGTTCAATAAATAATTCTTAATAACACAAGCGCCTATCATCCAATGATATGGAGCACTTACTGGCCACTCTGTTCAATAAATAATTTTTTAAATTACACAAACACCTATCACCTGATGACCCGGGGCGCTTACTAGCCACTCTGATCAAAAGATAATTTTTAAAATGATACAAGCGCCTATCACCTGATGACCCAGGGCACTTACTGGCAAATTGGATAATTTAAGAATTATTAAAATAACACAAGTGCCTATCACCTGATGACCTGAGGCGCTTACTGGTCACTCTGTTTAATAATTAATTTTTTAAATAACACAAGCGCCTATTAGCTAATGACTCGGGGCACTTACTGGCAAATTATATAATTTAATAATTATGAAAATAACACAAGTGCCTATCACCTAATGACCTGAGGCACTTACTGGCCACTCTGCTCAATAAATAAATGTTAATAACACAAGCGCCTATCACCCAATGACCCAAGGCACTTACTGGCCACTCTGCTCAATGAATAATTCTTAATCACACAAGCGCCTATCACTCCATGACGTAGGGCCCTTGCTGTCAAATCGGATAAATGAATAATTATTAAAATAACACAAGCGCCTATTACTAGATGACCCGGAGCACTTACTAGCCCCTCTGTTGAATGAATAATTCTTAATAACCCGAGCGCCTATCGCCCAATAACCCGGGGCCCTTTCTGGCCACTCTGTTTGATAAATAATTTTTAAAATATCATAAGCGCATATCACCTGATAACCCGGGGCACTTACTAGCCCCTCTGTTCAATAAATACTTCTTGACAACACCAACGCCTATTACCTAATGACCTGGGGTACTTACTAGCCCCACTGTTTAATGAATAATTCTTAATAACACAAGCTTCTATCATCTAATGATATGGAACACTTACTGGCCACTCTGTTCAATAAATAATTTTTTAAATTACACAAACACCTATCACCTGATGACCCGGGGCGCTTACTAGCCACTCTGATCAACAGATAATTTTTAAAATGATACAAGCGCCTATCACCTGATGACTCGAGGCACTTACTCTCCACTCTGTTAAATAAATAATTATAATAATAACGCAAGTGCCTAACACCTAAGGACCCGAGGTGCTCACTGCCCACTCTGTTAAATAAATAATAATTAATAACACAAGCGCCTATCACCTGATGATCCAGGTCGCTTACTCGCCACTCTGTTCAATAAATAGTTTTAAATAACACAAGCGCCATCACCCAATAACCCAGAGCGCTGACTGTCCTCTTTATTAGAAAAATATTTATTAATAACACAACCCCTATCACCTAATAACCCGGGGCGCTTACTGGCCACTCTGTTAAATAAATAATTATGAAAATAACACGACCGCCTATCACCTGATCACTTAGGGCGCTTACTGAAAACTCCGTTCAATAAATAATTATCAAAATAACGCAAGTGCCTAACACCCGATGACGCGGGGCGCTTACTGGCCACTCTGTTTAATAAATAATTATCAAAATAACACAAGCGCCTATCACCTGATGACCTGAGGCGCTTACTGGCCACTCTGTTCAATAAATAATTTTTTTAATAACACAAGCGCCTATCACCTGAGAATTCGGGGCACTTACTGGCAAATTGGATAATTAAATAATTATTAAAATAACACAAGCGCCTATCTCCCATAACCCAGGACACTTACTGGCCACTCTGTTGAATAAATAATCCTTAATAACCCAAGCGCCTATCACCCAATGACCCGGGGCGCTTACTAGCAACTCTGTTCAATAAATAATTTTTTAATAACACAAGCGCCTATCACCCAATGACTCAGAGTGCTGACTGGTCTCTCTATTAAATAAATATTTATTAATAACATAACCCCTATCACCCAAAGACCCAGGGCACTTACTGGCCACTCTGTTAAATAAGGAATTATTATAATAACGCAAGCGCCTATCTCCTGATGACCCGGGGCGCTTACTGGCCACTCTGTTCAATAAATAATTTTTAAAATAACGCAAGCGCCTATCACCTTATGACCCAGGGCACTTACTGGCAAATTGGATAATTTAAGGATTATTAAAATAACACAAGTGACTATCACCTGATGACTCAGAGTGCTGACTGGTCTCTCTATTGAATAAATATTTATTAATAACATAACCCCTATCACCCAAAGACCCAGGGCACTTACTGGCCACTCTGTTAAATAAGGAATTATTATAATAACGCAAGCGCCTATCTCCTGATGACCCGGGGCGCTTACTGGCCACTCTGTTCAATAAATAATTTTTAAAATAACGCAAGCGCCTATCACCTGATGACCCAGGGCACTTACTGGCAAATTGGATAATTTAAGAATTATTAAAATAACACAAGTGCCTATCACCTGATGACCCGAGGCACTTACTGGCCACTCTGTTCGATAAATAGTTTTTAATAACACAAGCGCCTATCACTCAATGACGTAGGGCCCTAACTGTCAAATCGGATAAATTAATAATTATAAAAATAACACAAGCGCCTATTACTAGATGACCCGGGGCACTTACTAGCCCCTCTGTTCAATAAATAATTCTTAATAACACAAGCGCCTATCATCCAATGATATGGAGCACTTACTGGCCACTCTGTTCAATAAATAATTTTTAAAATCACACAAACAGCTATCACCTGATGACCCGGGGCGCTTACTAGCCTCTTTGTTCCATAAATAATTTTTAATAACACAAGCGGCTTTTACCTGATGACCCTGGGTGCTTACTAGCAATTCTGTTCAATAAATAATTTTTAATAACACAAGCGCCCATCACCTGATGACCCGAGGCGCTTACTGGAAACTCTGGTAAATAAATAATTATTCAAATAACGCAAGTGCCTAACACCTGATGACCCGGGGCGCTTACTGGCCACTCTGTTCAATAAATAATTTTTAAAATAACGCAAGCGCCTATCACCTGATGACCCAGGGCACTTACTGGCAAATTGGATAATTTAAGAATTATTAAAATAACACAAGTGCCTATCACCTGATGACCCGAGGCACTTACTGGCCACTCTGTTCGATAAATAGTTTTTAATAACACAAGCGCCTATCACTCAATGACGTAGGGCCCTAACTGTCAAATCGGATAAATTAATAATTATAAAAATAACACAAGCGCCTATTACTAGATGACCCGGGGCACTTACTAGCCCCTCTGTTCAATAAATAATTCTTAATAACACAAGCGCCTATCATCCAATGATATGGAGCACTTACTGGCCACTCTGTTCAATAAATAATTTTTAAAATCACACTAACAGCTATCACCTGATGACCCGGAGCGCTTACTAGCCACTTAGTTCCTTAAATAATTTTTAATATTACAAGCGCCTTTCACCTGATGACCCTGGGCGCTTACTAGTAACTCTGTTCAATAAATAATTTTTTAATAACACAAGCGCCCATTACCTGATGACCCGAGGCGCTTACTGGAAACTCTGTTAAATAAATAATTATTTAAATAACGCAAGTTCCTAATACCTGATGACCCGGGGCGCTTACTGGCCACTCTGTTCAATGAATAATTTTCAAAATAACGCAAGCGCCTATCACCTGATGACCCAGGGCACTTACTGGCAAATTGGATAATTTTAGAATTATTAAAATAACACAAGTGCCTATCACCTGATGACTCAGGGCACTTACTGTCAAATCGGATAAATTAATATTTATAAAAATAACACAAACGCCTATAACTAGATGANTACTCTTCACTCTGTTCAATAAATAATTATGAAAATAACACGACCGCATATCACCTGATCACTTAGGGCGCTTACTGAAAACTCCGTTCAATAAATAATTATCAAAATAACGCAAGTGCCTAACACCCGATGACGCGGGGTGCTTACTGCCCACTCTGTTAAATAAATAATTATTAATAACGAAAGCGCCTATCGGTCCAATGACACGGGGCGCTTGCAAAAAACTCAGATTGATAAAAAATTATTAATTACACAAGCGCCTATCACCTTATCACCCAGGGCGCTTACTGGCCACTCTGTTTAATAAATAATTATTATAATAACACAAGCGCCTATCACCTGCTGACCTGAGGCGCTTACTGGCCTCTTTGTTCGATAAATAGTTTTTAATAACACAAGCGCCTATCACTCAATGACGTAGGGCCCTAACTGTCAAATCGGATAAATCAATAATTATAAAAATAACACAAACGCCTATAACTAGATAACCCGGGGCACTTACTAGCCCCTCTGTTCAATAAATAATTCTTAATAACACAAGCGCCTATCATCCAATGATATAGAGCACTTACTGGCCACTCTGTTCAATAAATAATTTTTAATAACACAAGCGCCTATCACCTGATGACTCAGGGGACTTACTTGCAAATTGGATAATTTAAGAATTATTAAAATAACACAAGTGCCTATCACCTGATGACCCGAGGCACTTACTGGCCACTCTGTTCGATAAATAGTTTTTAATAACACAAGCGCCTATCACTCAATGACGTAGGGCCCTAACTGTCAAATCGGATAAATTAATAATTATAAAAATAACACAAGCGCCTATTACTAGATGACCCGGGGCACTTACTAGCCCCTCTGTTCAATAAATAATTCTTAATAACACAAGCGCCTATCATCCAATGATATAGAGCACTTACTGGCCACTCTGTTCAATAAATAATTTTTAATAACACAAGCGCCTATCACCTGATGACTCAGGGGACTTACTTGCAAATTGGATAATTTAAGAATTATTAAAATAACACAAGTGCCTATCACCTGATGACCCGAGGCACTTACTGGCCACTCTGTTCGATAAATAGTTTTTAATAACACAAGCGCCTATCACTCAATGACGTAGGGCCCTAACTGTCAAATCGGATAAATTAATAATTATAAAAATAACACAAGCGCCTATTACTAGATGACCCGGGGCACTTACTAGCCCCTCTGTTCAATAAATAATTCTTAATAACACAAGCGCCTATCATCCAATGATATAGAGCACTTACTGGCCACTCTGTTCAATAAATAATTTTTAATAACACAAGCGCCTATCACCTGATGACTCAGGGGACTTACTTGCAAATTGGATAATTTAAGAATTATTAAAATAACACAAGTGCCTATCACCTGATGACCCGAGGCACTTACTGGCCACTCTGTTCGATAAATAGTTTTTAATAACACAAGCGCCTATCACTCAATGACGTAGGGCCCTAACTGTCAAATCGGATAAATTAATAATTATAAAAATAACACAAGCGCCTATTACTAGATGACCCGGGGCACTTACTAGCCCCTCTGTTCAATAAATAATTCTTAATAACACAAGCGCCTATCATCCAATGATATAGAGCACTTACTGGCCACTCTGTTCAATAAATAATTTTTAATAACACAAGCGCCTATCACCTGATGACTCAGGGGACTTACT
The DNA here is from genome assembly GCF_000648655.2 of Copidosoma floridanum. The sequence continues at coordinate 6,566 of NW_019380111.1, read as the reverse complement.
TGCAAATTGGATAATTTAAGAATTATTAAAATAACACAAGTGCCTATCACCTGATGACCCGAGGCACTTACTGGCCACTCTGTTCGATAAATAGTTTTTAATAACACAAGCGCCTATCACTCAATGACGTAGGGCCCTAACTGTCAAATCGGATAAATTAATAATTATAAAAATAACACAAGCGCCTATTACTAGATGACCCGGGGCACTTACTAGCCCCTCTGTTCAATAAATAATTCTTAATAACACAAGCGCCTATCATCCAATGATATAGAGCACTTACTGGCCACTCTGTTCAATAAATAATTTTTAATAACACAAGCGCCTATCACCTGATGACTCAGGGGACTTACTTGCAAATTGGATAATTTAAGAATTATTAAAATAACACAAGTGCCTATCACCTGATGACCCGAGGCACTTACTGGCCACTCTGTTCGATAAATAGTTTTTAATAACACAAGCGCCTATCACTCAATGACGTAGGGCCCTAACTGTCAAATCGGATAAATTAATAATTATAAAAATAACACAAGCGCCTATTACTAGATGACCCGGGGCACTTACTAGCCCCTCTGTTCAATAAATAATTCTTAATAACACAAGCGCCTATCATCCAATGATATGGAGCACTTACTGGCCACTCTGTTCAATAAATAATTTTTAATAACACAAGCGCCTATCACCTGATGACTCAGGGGACTTACTTGCAAATTGGATAATTTAAGAATTATTAAAATAACACAAGTGCCTATCACCTGATGACTCAGAGTGCTGACTGGTCTCTCTATTAAATAAATATTTATTAATAACATAACCCCTATCACCCAAAGACCCAGGGCACTTACTGGCCACTCTGTTAAATAAGGAATTATTATAATAACGCAAGCGCCTATCTCCTGATGACCCGGGGCGCTTACTGGCCACTCTGTTCAATAAATAATTTTAAAAATAACGCAAGCGCCTATCACCTGATGACCCAGGGGACTTACTTGCAAATTGGATAATTTAAGAATTATTAAAATAACACAAGTGCCTATCACCTAATGACCCGAGGCACTTACTGGCCACTCTGTTCGATAAATAGTTTTTAATAACACAAGCGCCTATCACTCAATGACGTAGGGCCCTAACTGTCAAATCGGATAAATAAATAATTATTAAAATAACACAAGCGCCTATCACCTGATGATTCGAGGCACTAACTGGCCACTCTGCTCAATAAATAGTTTTTAATAACACAAGCGCCTATCACTTAAAGACGTAGGGCCCTAACTGTCAAATCGGATAAATGAATAATTATTAAAATAACACAAGCGCCTATTACTAGATGACCCGGGGCACTTACTAGCCCCTCTGTTGAATAAATAATTCTTAATAACCCAAGCGCCTATAGCCCAATGACCCAAGGCGCTTACTAAAAACTCTGTTCAATAAATAATTTTTAATCACACAAGCGCCTATCACCCAATAACTCAGAGTGCTGACTGGCCTCTCTATTAAATAAATGTTTATTAATAACATAACCCCTATCACCCAATGACCCAGGGCACTTACTGGCCACTCTGTTGAATAAATAATTCTTAATAACCCAAGCGCCTATCACCCAATAACCCGGGGCGCTTACTTGCAACTCTGTTCAATAAATAATTTTTTTATAACACAAGCGCCTATTACCCAATGACTCAGAGCGCTAACAGACCACTCTGTTAAATAAATAATTTTGAAAATAACGCAAGCGCCGATCACCTGATGACCCAGGGCGCTTACTAGCAACTCTGTTCAATAAATGATTTTTAATAACACAAGCGCCTATCACCCAATGACTCAGAGTGCTGACTGGTCTCTCTATTAAATAAATATTTATTAATAACATAACCCCTATCACCCAATGACCCGGGGCACTTACTGGCCACTCTGTTGAATAAATAATTCTTAATAACCCAAGCGCCTATCACCCAATGACCCGGAGCGCTTACTAGCAACTCTGTTCAATAAATAATTTTTCAATAACACAAGCGCCTATCACCAATGACTCAGAGCGCTGACTGGCCACTCTGTTAAATGAATAATTTTTAAAATAACGCAAGCGCCAATCACCTGATGACCCGGGGCGCTTACTAGCAACTCTGTTCAATAAATAGTTTTTAATAACACAAGCGCCTATCACCCAATGACCCGGAGCGCTTACTAGCAACTCTGTTCAATAAATAATTTTTCAATAACACAAGCGCCTATCACCAATGACTCAGAGCGCTGACTGACCACTCTGTTAAATAAATAATTTTTAAAATAACGCAAGCGCCAATCACCTGATGACCCAGGGCGCTTAGTAGCAACTCTGTTCAATAAACGGGTTTCAATAACACAAGCACCTATCACCCAATGACTCAGAGTGCTAACTGGTCTCTCTATTAAATAAATATTTATTAAGAACATAACCCCTATCACCCAAAGACCCAGGGGACTTACTGGCCACTTTGTTAAATAAGGATTTATTATAATAACGCAAGCGCCTTTCTCCTGATGACCCGGGGCGCTTACTGCCCACTCTGTTAAATAAATAATTATTAATAACGAAAGCGCCTATCACCCAATGACACGGGGCGCTTGCTAACAACTTAGATAGATAAATAATTATTAATTACGCAAGCGCCTATCACCTTATGATCCAGGGCGCTTACTAGCCACTCTGTTTAATAAATAATTATTAAAATAACACAAGCGCCTATCACCTGAGAATTCGGGGCACTTACTGGCAAATTGGATAATTAAATAATTATTAAAATAACACAAGTGCCTATCACCTGATGATTCGAGGCACTTACTGGCCACTCTGTTCGATAAATAGTTTTTAATAACACAAGCGCCTATCACTCAATGACGTAGGGCCCTAACTGTCAAATCGGATAAATTAATAATTATAAAAATAACACAAGCGCCTATTACTAGATGACCCGGGGCACTTACTAGCCCCTCTGTTCAATAAATAATTCTTAATAACACAAGCGCCTATCATCCAATGATATGGAGCACTTACTGGCCACTCTGTTCAATAAATAATTTTTAAAATCACACAAACAGCTATCACCTGATGACCCGGGGCGCTTACTAGCCTCTTTGTTCCATAAATAATTTTTAATAACACAAGCGGCTTTTACCTGATGACCCTGGGTGCTTACTAGCAATTCTGTTCAATAAATAATTTTTAATAACACAAGCGCCCATCACCTGATGACCCGAGGCGCTTACTGGAAACTCTGGTAAATAAATAATTATTCAAATAACGCAAGTGCCTAACACCTGATGACCCGGGGCGCTTACTGGCCACTCTGTTCAATAAATAATTTTTAAAATAACGCAAGCGCCTATCACCTGATGACCCAGGGCACTTACTGGCAAATTGGATAATTTAAGAATTATTAAAATAACACAAGTGCCTATCACCTGATGACCCGAGGCACTTACTGGCCACTCTGATCGATAAATAGTTTTTAATAACACAAGCGCCTATCACTTAATGTCGTAGGGCCCTAACTGTCAAATCGGATAAATTAATAATTATAAAAATAACACAAGCGCCTATTACTAGATGACCCGGGGCACTTACTAGCCCCTTTGTTTAATAAATAATTCTTAATAACACAAGCGCCTATCAACCTATGATATAGAGCACTTACTGGCCACTCTGTTCAATAAATAATTTTTAAAATAACGCAAGCGCATATCACTCAATGACGTAGGGCCCTAACTGTCAAATCGGATAAATCAATAATTATAAAAATAACACAAACGCCTATAACTAGATAACCCGGGGCACTTACTAGCCCCTCTGTTCAATAAATAATTCTTAATAACACAAGCGCCTATCATCCAATGATATAGAGCACTTACTGGCCACTCTGTTCAATAAATAATTTTTAATAACACAAGCGCCCATCACCTGATGATCCGAGGCGCTTACTGGAAACTCTGTTAAATAAATAATTATTTAAATAACGCAAGTGCCTAACACCTGATGACCTAGGGCGCTTACTGACCACTCTGTTCGATAAATAGTTTTTAAAAACACAAGCGCCTATCACCAAATGACCCAGAGCGCTGACTGACCTCTTTATTAAATAAATATTTATTAATAACAAAACATCTATCACTTAATAACCCGGAACGCTTACTGGCTACTCTGTTAAATGAATAATTATCAAAATAACACAACCGCCTAACACCTGATGACCCGGGGCGCTTACTGGCAAATTGGATAGTTTAAGAATTATTAAAATAACACAAGTGCCTATCACCTGATGACCCGAGGCACTTACTGGCCACTCTGTTCGATAAATAGTTTTTAATAACACAAGCGCCTATCACTTAATGACGTAGGGCCCTAACTGTCAAATCGGATAAATTAATAATTATAAAAATAACACAATCGCCTATTACTAGATGACCCTAGGCACTTACTAGCCCCTCTGTTCAATAAATAATTCTTAATAACACAAGCGCCTATCATCCAGTGATATGGAGCACTTACTGGCCACTCTGTTCAATCAATAATTTTTAAAATCACACAAACAGCTATCACCTGATGACCCGGGGCGCTTACTAGCCACTTTGTTCCATGAATAATTTTTAATAACACAAGCGCCTTTTACCTGATGACCCTGGGTGCTTACTAGCAATTCTGTTCAATAAATAATTTTTAATAACACAAGCGCCCATCACCTGATGACCCGAGGCGCTTACTGGAAACTCTGGTAAATAAATAATTATTCAAATAACGCAAGTGCCTAACACCTGATGACCCGGGGCGCTTACTGGCCACTCTGTTCAATAAATAATTTTTAAAATCACACAAACAGCTATCACCTGATGACCCGGGGCGCTTACTAGCCTCTTTGTTCCATAAATAATTTTTAATAACACAAGCGCCTATCACCCAATGACTCAGAGTGCTGACTGGTCTCTCTATTAAATAAATATTTATTAATAACATAACCCCTATCACCCAAAGACCCAGGGCACTTACTGGCCACTCTGTTAAATAAGGAATTATTATAATAACGCAAGCGCCTATCTCCTGATGACCCGGGGCGCTTACTGGCCACTCTGTTCAATAAATAATTTTTAAAATAACGCAAGCGCCTATCACCTGATGACCCAGGGCACTTACTGGCAAATTGGATAATTTAAGAATTATTAAAATAACACAAGTGCCTATCACCTGATGACCCGAGGCACTTACTGGCCACTCTGTTCGATAAATAGTTTTTAATAACACAAGCGCCTATCACTCAATGACGTAGGGCCCTAACTGTCAAATCGGATAAATTAATAATTATAAAAATAACACAAGCGCCTATTACTAGATGACCCGGGGCACTTACTAGCCCCTCTGTTCAATAAATAATTCTTAATAACACAAGCGCCTATCATCCAATGATATGGAGCACTTACTGGCCACTCCGTTAAACAAATAATTATTATAATAACGCAAGCGCCTATCTCCTGATGACCCGCGGCGCTTACTGACCACTCTAGTAAATAAATAATTATTAAAATAACACAAAAGCCTATCACCTCATGACCCAGTGCGCTGGCTGAACACTCTGTTAAATAAATGATCATTAATATCACAACACCTATCACCCAATGACCCAGGGCGCTTACTCACCTTTTTGTTCAATAAATAATTGTTAAAATAACGCAAGTGCCTAACACCTAAGGACCTGAGGTGCTTACTGCCCACTCTGTTAAATAAATAATAATTAATAACACAAGCGCCTATCACCTGATGATCCGGGGTGGTTACTCGCTTCTCTGTTCAATAAATAAGTTTTAATAACACAAGTGCCTATCACCTAATGACTCAGAGTGCTGACTGGCTTCTTTATTAAATGAATATTTATCAATAACATAACCCCTATTACCCAATGACCCGATGCGCTTACTGGCCACTCTGTTCAATAAATAGTTTTCAAAATAACGCAAGCGCCTATCACCTGATGACCCGGGGCGCTTACTGACTACTTTGTTCGATAAACAGTTTTCANGCGCCTATCACCTGATGACCCGGGGCGCTTACTGACTACTTTGTTCGATAAACAGTTTTCAATAACACAAGCGCCTATCACCTAATGATCCAGAGCACATACTGGCCACTCTGTTTAATAAGTAATTTTTGTGATAACACTAGCGCCTATTACCTGATGACCCGGGGCGCTTACTAGCAACTCTGTTCAATAAATAGTTTTTAATAACACAAGCGCCTATCACCCAATGACCCGAGGCACTTACTGGCCACTCTGCTCAATGAATAATTCTTGATAACACAAGTGCCTATCACTCAATGACATAGAGCCCTTACTGTCAAATCGGATATATGAATAATTATTAAAATAACACAAGTGCCTATTACTAGATGACCCGGGGCACTTACTAGCCCCTCTGTTGAATAAATAATTCTTAATAACCCAAGCGCCTATCACCCAATGACCCGGAGCGCTTACTAGCAACTCTGTTCAATAAATAATTTTTCAATAACACAAGCGCCTATCACCAATGACTCA
>NW_019380110.1:15511-33343 GCF_000648655.2 Copidosoma floridanum | reverse complement strand
CTCTTGTTGTAATTAATAGAATTTAATGGTATGAAGAGAAGTCGATAAATGAAACTGTAATATGCAGACATTTTATGTGAGAAAGAATGGATGGATGCTATGAAATGAATTTTTCCCAAATCGCAAATTTGTTATATTTTTTATTTTTAACCACTTTATCAATAACTTCAGAATATTAACTGTTGTTGTATGCTATTTGTTTGATAATATTTAATTCATTGTTGTAATTGATAGAATTTAATGGTATGAAGAGAAGTCGATAAATAAAACTGTAATATGCAGACATTTTATGTGAGAAAGAATGGATGGAAGTATTATGTATGGTACTGTCTGTGTGTGTTGGCTTATGAAAAATACTATACTCTATGTGACCGTTAATTCTATGTAATGTCAAATCTAGTAAATTGATTTTATTGTTGTTTTCTCGTTTGACTGTAAATTTCATATTCTTATGTACTGTACTAATGTAATCTAAAAAAGTATCTAGGTATTTATTTGTGCCAGTCCAACAAAAAATTACGCCATCGGCGTAACGATACCAAAATCGTAAATTATTATTCAAATTATGCTTCATAATATTTATCTCTTAATGATTTATACAGATTTCTGCTAGAAGCGAGCTAATGGGGATGCCCATTGTTAGTCCTTCTGTAGCTCAAAGTATTTTGTATTGAAACTGAAAATAACTTTTTGACTTTATCAATGGATTTTTAAAAATATTTTGTACTTTGAGAACTGGTAAACTAGGAACAAGATTTCTTACATTAAATAACATTAAGAATAAATTATATGGTATTTTCAAGTTCTTTATTTTATTGATAAGTTCTATTGAATTCTTAATACTTGAAGTAAGTTTAAAACTGGTGTCATGTGTGATTACTTCTATTAATTTTTTTGATAATTTGTATGATGGTCAATTGTTGAACGAGACTACTGGTCCAATAGGCATACTATTTTTATTTAGTTTTTTAACGAGTATAATTTTGGTGTTTGTGGATTTATTTAAATAATTGAATAGCGTGGGAGGTATGATAAGATAAGGTAAAAGTACTGATGCTGCCTCGAAGCATTATAGCAATAGATGGACATCAACATATGTACGCCTGTGTGTATTGTTATTATATAAACGCGGTATATTACTTAGTCTTTTCGTACATACGTCAGAAGAAGGTACTGTGATACCGAAACAGCTGTAACGTTTTTAACGAATAAAAGTGAAGATCGACAATTGAATTAAGAGTTATTTATTTAATTTAATAATTAACCTTGTTTTTTAATATTTGAAAATTCGAGTATGCAAATCTGAAGTAAATAGTAGAGCGGTCACNAATAAATTTTTACCATTTTCGTGACGACATAACCTTGAAAAGATGTTTAAAAATGTTATATCTTAAAGCATATTCTATAAACATACAAAAATTAATAAATTCTACGGATTTTTAAAGGGCCATGAAAACGTAAAGGTGCACAAAAAGAGAAAGGGCTCAAAATACATGTAACCTAAAAATTTTAATTTATTTTAGCTCTATTATGAAGGATAAGAGATTAGAAATTGTAGCTCGTAAATTGTATGAAAACAAAAGTGGAAAAAAAAGTTTATAACAATTTTATGATAACATAACCGTCAAGTAGCAAAGAGAAAATTCATATCTCTAGGAAACGTGAAAAAATGGTAAAAACCTACTAATTATGTGATTGTGGTGCGTGAGTCATGTGTATGCATGTCGACCAAAAAAGTGTTTCTATTAATTTAAATAACATCGGTTTCCAAACATTTTTTTTTTGCATTTCATTCGTTGTTAAATTCTCGTCCCTGCACTGGCTAATTAATGGGTCACCGTTCTCAACTGTCTTTATACACAGGAAATACACGGGGAGCATATATCTCATAGTAACCCACGATAAAGAACTCCATTTTAAAAAGATAATTTTAACAAGTTTCAATTTTTATAACATCAAATATCATGTATCGCTTCTGTTAGGGATCTAAAGACCTACACCTGAGTATTTTTCCTTACCTGACAGCATGGTACAGTTAGGTAGAGAGAGAAAGAGAGAGAGAGAAGTGGAAGACCGGAACTCCTTTGAAGGAGTTCTGCTTTATTAAATAGCTGGACTCCTTATCTCCACTTGAGTGGGGCAGCACAGAAAAAGACTATAGCCTCTCTTGCAGTGCATACTCAATCTCACTTGGCAAGACTAAAATTGTCTCTTGTGCGGTATCTTTTGAGACATTTTAGCCGGGGATTGCGACTAACGTGTGTATTTTACTTTTTTACTTACTATAAATAACGTTAATTGCATTCAGGAAGGGATAAGGTTGTTTACGGTCGTAAGTCGCTTTAACTGCAGCAACCTGTAGTCTAGTGTAGGTTACGACATGGAATAGCTTTTACTTTAGCTTTATTGCAAACACTTACAAATACCTTTTTACGCTAGGTCACAACCGGTGACAGCTACAGTTGACATCACCCAAGCCAAGCAAATACTCTGAGGCAACATTCTATATTTAATTAAGTATATTTTCTAATTTCATGAACAGCCACTCAAGTTACCATACGCACGCAGAATAATATAAAGGAGACGGCTCAGCGTTGTGGCTTGCTGTAATCTTTATACTACGTAACACTTGGCGTTTTGTTAGTATTTATACTCGCGATAAGGGACTTGGGATGACTCAGAGATATTACGGCCGGGTAATGGGGGATGACTGCTTTAACACTCGACAACCTACAGCACCAACACTAAATACAGTCACCTACCAAGATATCACTGGTGACGATCTTCTTAATCTTTTTGGCGATGCTATCTGCGTCGAGAGAACCGGGGAACCTGGGTGGCCGTACAAAGACTCACTGGTGTGTGCGTGTGGCAGTGGGATTTCAGCGTTATGGCTTATTACTCCACTGTAGCTCGGCAGGCGAGAGTCTGCTGATGCCGCGCCACGCTGCTCCAGTGCTAGCTTCATAGCGAGCTTAAGTATCTATCCTTATCTTAACGCGCAGGAGCACCATATGCTATGTGACACCACACACTATCAGCCAACACAGCACTACAGATTGGCCACTAATACTATGTTTGCTCTCGGGACACCGACACACCGATAGCTGCCGTTCAATCATCCACTCTCTCAACAACGCACACACTCATGCATCTCCAAGATACGGATAAGAAGCACGGAAGAGGAGTCAGACCGAGTTCTATGGTTATTCTCAACGCTGCGGCCTCTGGGCCTCATACCGGGATTGCGTACATTACAGAAAGCCACTTGCAGGAGAGAGAGAGAGAGAGAGAGAGAAAGTTACTTACGAGACTTTCACCATTTATTGTCGGTGACAAGGGCTCTGTAACGTGTTCGGATATGTTTCCAATTTACCACGTCACACGTTCCAGTACCGTAAGAAAAAATAAACCATGCAAGTACTGCAGTGTAGTCAGCGTTCTCTTACTATACATAATTCTCTCTATACGTTCAATTTTTACGTCAATGTGGGATAATACTATGGGTACAAGACTGATTTGTAGCAACGTCGTTGACAAATTGACGAGTCTTTTTAGGAAATATCAACAGCTTGATAAAGCATGACCTATATTTAACAGTAAGTTAATCTACATATTGACAGCACGCGTAGTAATAATAGTGGTTAAAATATCCAAGAAAAAACGTGGTCCAAAAATTTTTTTCACGGTGAAGAGCCATATACGTAACGTGGAACAATGTTATTACATTCTAGAATCCTCTTCACCCAATAGAATTTTATTGATATTATTTTTTGTCAATGTAGAAAATTAATTTGGCTTGATTAATTTTATATATTTATTAAAAAATTTTTTTGGACGAAGTTCTTTTTCCAGCGTCCCAAGTTTTGAACAAGTGAGGGATGGACTAAAAAAAGTGTAACAAGACTTTTTTCCAACCCCACGATAGTAATACAGCCAAATATAAAGCTATCTACATTGCTTCACGCAATTTAGGTTTAACAAATTGTTTGCTTATACGTTTTTTTTTTCAATTTTAAGAGATAATTAAGCTTTTACAAGCAAGAATATTTTTATTTAACTATGTGCGTCACTATAATAAATAATTTCTTCGGATATAAATCTAATTCATGCATTTTAAAATTCCCAAGAAATTATAAGCATCCAGTGGAAGAAAAAAAAGGCACAAGAGAACTTCCCTTTATTACATTCAAAATGTGCCCCAAGGTAAAGCAAACATTGGTTATTGGGAACGCAATTATTATTTAATATTATTTACAAATTTAATGTGCCCTAAGACCAGCAAGCACCGGTAATTAATAAATCCACCTATTCATTAGAATTATTTATTTAAAAAAAGGTGCCTGTCGACGATCAAACATCGGCGATTAGCAAACAGTAACGTTTTCTTTCTCGCCTGAGGATGTATTTTGTTAACTAACTTTCACTAGAAATCAGAAGTTGAATTAAAAATATGTTCGAATTTTTAAAAGCATTTTAAATGTTACGTAATAGTTAAGAATTTTCTAAACAACAGCATCTTCTATACGATTAGAAGGTCAGTGCAATGATCATTTTGCGAAAGACGACGTTATACATTACAAAGATGGTACTTTACACTTGCGGGCTAACGCAGTACCCATTGATTGGCAAGTGGTTGAAGCTCAGACTATGGACGAAGAATCTGAGCAAAATGGCGCAACTGTGTTATATGGACCATAACGCAAGCGACGTTCAAAATAAACGAATAGATCTTGCCGTATATTGTCAGCGAGAAATAAAAGGTAATAGCGAAGCATTTTTAATCACTTGCAGCGTAGAAGATAGTAGTGAATCGTTTATTATAACAAAACACTTTAATGGTTTGTCATATCCTTCGAAAAATAACATTTTTTGAAAAGTCGATAAAAGTGAATCTAACGAAGTTTATTTGAGTCATGAAGTTGATCATGATAGTAACAATACCACGAAAGATGGGATGATTGATAAAGTGAAATGTCAGACTCATGTGAATCAGCGTATTACAAAAAACAGAATTTGAAAGAAAAAAGCCACCGTTCGAAAAATTTTTGAGTCAAGTGTGAAAAGAAAACGCGGTTTATTGAGCGTCGAATAAAGTTTGTTGGAGAAAAAGTAAAGCATTAAACTACGGTATGAAGAAATGCCAAACACAAAAATCTCGATTCAAACACGAAAATCAAAAACAACACGAAGATCTTGAAAAGGCTAAACAAATGAAAGATGATAATGATTTTCTGATACACCTTGATTGTAGTGAGTCTCGTAAAACCTTAGTAGCGATGCAATTCAAACCGAAAAATAGACAAAAGTTAATACTTGCTGAACAAAATTTATGCAAAATAATGTATTACCACTCTGCAGCTGGCTATCCTCAATTAATCAAATTAGGCATGAGGTTAGCTGCGGAGTCAACTGTTAGGAGTTGTACAGCGCAGTTAGATGTAACGCCAGGATTAAATGAGAATGTTTTGAGAAAAATTAAACAGAAATTGAGTTTATGACCTGCTGAGAAGAATATATGTTCTTTAAAATTTGACGAGATGAGCCTTTAAAAAATGAAAGAATATTCTCCAAAATACGATGAGATAGAAGGTTTGGAGGACATGGGTGGTAATATGAGGAATGCAAAAGTTGCTAGACATGCACTTTTATTTTGTTTAGATAGCATTAATACTAAAAACCCTTCGCACCAGCTTCTTTGTTTCGATTTTAATGAAAATGGTGCATCTGCTGAACAGTTGCATACTCTACTATGACAAATACTGTTGGCACTGATAAACATTGGGGCACTCATTGAAGTTGTTATATGTGACCAAGGTCCAACAAACTAGTCATTGTTAAAAAAACTTTTTGAAAGTAGATGTAGAACGATCATACTTTTAGCATAAAGGCAAAAAAGTTTTTGCAACTTCTGATTAGCCTCATCTTATCAAAAGTTTGATTTATCAGCTGAGAACGCATAGATATTTTTTCGTACACGACTAAGTTATTATGTCTTGGAAATATGTATCAGATACTTACGAGGTAGGTAAAAAAAATCCTTATTTTTACTTGCGTTTTTGAGCGAGAGACATTTTAACCCAAATAACTTTGAGAGTATAAAAGTAAAACTAGTTTTTCAACTTCTTAGCAGACGAATGGCAGCTACTATAAGAACTGCTAGTGAAGCAGGTAGAGAAGGTGATAAAACCAGGTAGGTATCGGACACGTGGGAGCAATCGGCTGAGTTTATTAAATAATTGGATGCTGTAATTGATACATGTAACTCATATAGATTACGCAAAGTAGAAAAATAAAAGCGCCCGCTTTCCTATCTCAACCCGTAAGCTCAAAAGCACCTCGAAGACTTTGTGCAATGATGCGAAAATCGGACGATATATTCGGTACGCTCAGGTAAACACGGGCAATTTGAAACAGTTAGTAGACCACCATGTTTTATTGACTTATCTTTAACTACTAATTGTTTATTACAATTATTTAAGAACCTTAAGGTAGAGTTAAACAATCCAGAGTTGACAACTGGTCTTTGTAACCAAGATAGCGTCGAGCATTTTAATCCGAAATGTCGAGGTAGAGCTGGCTTCAATCCTTATCCAACTTGCCATGTGTATCGTCTAACTTTTAGACACATTTTCTCAACTGACTTTATTATCACTCGTCAATATGGAAATGTTTAAACAGCGAAATAAAATTTATTAATAAATACGAAGCAAACAAAATATAGTGAGGAAAACGTAGACTCATAAGCAGCTGTTGAAAAAAATTTACCTGATTTAGAATTTGCTAAAATACAAGAACTTTTGCAAGCAGCAGAAATGATGAAAACATTTTCAGTCATAGTCTTATGGAAAGAAAAAAATTTTAAAACCAAAATCATGTATGAGAGATATGATATTATTTACTTAAGTAGTTACACCGCTAAATATGCTTAAAAAAAAGCAAATTTCCTGATTGTAAAAATGGTTTTTATTATAACTGTAGATGAAGAGTTTACTATTATTAATAAATATTATACAAAATGTAGAGAATACACTCATACTGATGATTCACTCACAAAAGTTGCGTATTGAACAAGACCCACAGATTTTTTTTCTGAAATTATTTTTTGTCAGTTAAATGCTTATAAACAATATGATACAAGTCTTTGGCCTCAAAGGAAACTTATTAAGTGTCTAATCAATAATAAAGAAAAAATTACTAACGAAGAATTTCCTGAATGGTTTAAAAAAAATTCGTATTCTCAACATCGAGTAGATGTGTTAATATTTTTATTAAAAGTAAAAGTATTTAATACTAGCAGCCCCCCATCTCGGCTTCGTCCCAGATTTACTAAATAAAACACCGTAGTGTGTTGACATGTAATGTGAAACGTTTTCAGTTAAAAATTTTACACATATTCCTGATACATCTCAGAACAAAAATCTTCTTATTAAAAACATATTTTTTCGGAATCCATATAGTTTATTTGGTTGAATAATGAGGTGTAAAAATTCAAAAAAAATTATTATGCAGAAAAGTACCGTGCGTTCTTTATGCCATAAAATAATCGGTGGCTGTAAGAAGCCGTTGATTTACAGTTTCTCCCGTGTAATTCATGAAAACACCTTTTTTTTGCAGCTGTTAAGATTTTAAGCCCCCAAAAAGTTTATATTAAAAAAAAATTTTTTTCTCATATCTAACAACATTATTACCAGAGCAACAAAGTCCTGGACCTTAAACCCTACATTTTTATTGCCACAAAAAAACAAATACATTTTCTACTTATTTAAAAATCTGAAGTAGGATCTTTAAAGATTTCAGAGATTGCTGTGAGGGTACAATGAAAAGCTTATCTCTCACGTAATGGACTCTTTATTTGTCGATTTTGACGCTGCTGTTTCAATCTCGATAAATTTTCTGCGTCAGTTTCTTGACGCCTAAGTAAAATTGTACTTATTAGATACATTTAAAGTTTTTCTTCCAATTCCCCTCTTGCGACTTTTGGCATGCTTAAAATTTTTGTGACTCTTAAAGGCTGTTTTCTGTCAACTTTGTTAAGTTCTAATATATTTGGTGGCAAGGTAGTTCGACGTCCGATGGCCCTAAAAAAGACCGGTAAGCTTCTCAAGTTAACTCTTTTTTGACTGCAGTTAACAGCAAATGTGACTGCCTGGATACCTCAGGGTGATCTTCTCTGGCCTGATGTTGAAAAGCCAGACTGATCAGGAGAAAAATTACAAAGTCCGAAGCTTTGGGGTTGGTTTCAGTGCTCTTTCCCAACGTCCCCTGGTATAACGTCAAAGACGTTCGTATCTAAAGCCCCTTTTTTATTTGCAGATTCAGGTGTTTTGGTGATCTTAGATGGGGAGATTGGTTAGTGATATTTGTCCAGTGAAGGCTGTCCCGTTGGCTCAAGTTTTTTTTCCTTCATAGCTGTTATAGGCTTGCCCAGCGTAAACCTTGGAAAGGATCAGTGATTTCTGGTTGAATGCTTAGAGTGGAGAGGGTAATATAAGGTCGTCGGTCACGGGGTTTTCCAGCATTGCGAAGAACAACTCCGCAGGTGACGTCTGCTAGTGAATGGCTGACTTGGTTCAATAGTGCCCGTCTTTAGTTAATATAGTCTTTTAGTCGACGAATCGCTTCCGGAAATGTTAGTAAAAATGTATTTGTTGGTAAGGTAGTTTACACTTAGGTGGCCCCTGAAAAGAACCGATGAAATTGATGGGTTAGTAGGGAACGTAAATACTTATAATGGCCCTAAAAAGCGCCAGTGGTGAAACTTTCAGGTTATTCTTTATTATTATTCCTGATGATGAAGAGCTGGCTACGGGTAGCTTGATTCTTACCCTGGGAGTTTTTATGTACGGAGACTGTGATGGAGGGAGGTACGCCACTGACCAAAGAATATCTCGTCTTCGGGTCGTTCCCCGGATAACCAACCGCTCATCGTTAGACGGGAACATGTGGGTAAACGCGTTGGGGACGCGACGACTAAGAAGGTGTAGCCATTGTGGCTGCCCGTGCCCCTCAGAGCTGTTTTCCCTGGCTTACATTTGTAGCCAAAAATTCTTTGACTGCACCAGGCGGGAAGGTGGGACTGCCACACAACTCTGAAGAGTTGGTGCAGATTGTGCTCTGGCTAGATATGTCTCCTGGTATTATGCTAGAGACGTCATCGGTTGGAATGAATTTCTTTTCGATCGCACTCATCAAGACTAAGGGTGAATGGAAACCTAGGTCCCTTCCCCCTTACAGAAGAGTGTCGTCCGTAACCGAGACATCCAGCTGCAAGACTATCATCAACATTCTCTTTGCAGCCCGTTGAACTGCTGAAGCACGACTGTATCACGATGGAGACGCTCCGGCGTATTATAAACACACTTATTTTATTCTGTTGCAGGTAGCCTCGATTTTATGTTGACGCCACCTAGCGGATTTTACTGTACTAAAGTGAAAAGCTGGCGTATTTTTGCAAAACTTTGAGCTCATATATTGCTATCGTTATTAAATTTTTTAAGATAATAACTATACTAAAACCATCTAGGAAGTATTATGAATTAGTGTGCAAAATTTCAGCAAAATCGGTTCAGTAGTTTTCGGGTTAGCGATTACAACGATTTTAGCGACTTTCCTTTATGTATTAGTAATACTACTCGGAAAAACGATGAAAATTGCAGAAAAGAAGCAAAACAAGCAATTAAAACAAATAGTCGTAAAATGAAAATAATAAAAAATGCTTCATTTTTTTCTCAGTATCAAAAATTTGATAATTTAAAATATTCAAATATCAATTGATGATTTTTGTAACGTTTCCGTTGAAAAAGGTTTTCACCTATATGATATTATTTACTTAAGTAGTTACACCGCTAAATATGCTTAAAAAAAAGCAAATTTCCTGATTGTAAAAATGGTTATTTACAAATTTAATGTGCCCTAAGACCAGCAAGCACCGGTAATTAATAAATCCACCTATTCATTAGAATTATTTATTTAAAAAAAGGTGCCTTCCTGCAAACAATTAATTCATAAATATAAGTATGTGGATATGCAAAGATGTATTGTCTATGTAAATATGTATCATATATGTAAATATGTATAAATGTAGCAATGCATGCAATCCTTTTGAATCTATGTACATAACGAAAGTGAATTTTTTTGGGCCTTATGGTAAAAATGGTGTTATTATTTTAGTCATATCTTATATTTAAATCTCTGTATTAAATCGCTTAAGCTACTGCATAGTCCTTTTGGACTTAAATAAGATAGTTTGTATTTAATTCATCATATTGATATAGTGGTACCTGTTTTTTGTTTTTAAAAACCGAGGCCAACACTGAAAAGTGCTTCATAACTGGACGATTGTCTACTGACGCATTTGTGATCAAACGAAAACTCAAATTTATATTTTAAAATAAAAAGCAAATTTGTCTAGAAGGAAAGTGTGTTAACGGCTTGATAGTAAAAAAAAATTCACCGACTATTTTGTAACCAATAATTTGTCAAACGTACGTTCCTCTGCCTATAACTTATGTAGTGAAAGGATTTAGGTAACCATCTGTATAAAATTACAGTCATTATGTATTGTAGGAAAAAAGGTTATTGTTCGTAAATAAAAAAATTTTTATTCCTTTGAAATCCATACTGTAAGTATACGTGATATTAACAACAAGTTAAAAATTCTAAATGTAAATACAAGCTAAAAAATATAATACATGAGTGCAGATAACTATTGATGTATAATTAGATGTACGTTCTACCTTGCTGGTAATAATCATATTTGATAATACTGTAATAAAAGTAAGTTTTCTTGTGCTTTTTCTCCCTCTTAATGGATGTTTATAATTTCTTGAGAGTTTCAAAATGTATAAATAACATTCGTATCCCAAGAAATTATGTTATTATTATGAAATTATAAAATGGCCTTGTCAACAAAAAGTATCAACTTATAAAATTATTCAATGGAATAAGTATTAAAAACATATTTATTTAGATGTATCGGAAAGAAATTATTTACAACATATTATTCAAATTTAAATAAAACATAAATAAAAGAAACTTGACCAAAATGATGAATTGCACTGCGAGAAAAAAAAATGTGCTGACAGTTGAAATCGATATCAAGATAGCAAAACAGTTTAAGGAGCGGTATAAGCTTTAACTATCTTAGCTATTGGAGCTTCGGAAAACGCTGATCTTGAAGTCTAATATGTTCGGTGATATCCTCTAGAGCTTGTCCTACAATTAGTATCAATTATGATGAGGAAGAATAATAAATTGGTGGTTATAGCTCAACTGCCATCTTTACAAAAAAAGCTAAGTATTTTTTCAAAATACTAATGGATTTCAAAATAAGTATTAAAAGTATGGGAAAATTATTATAAACAAAAAAAATGTCTTGAAATTATAAGTCTGTGCGTGTGATTATGAGCATTTAGTTCCCCGATTCAAGTAAACGAGATTGATAGATGACATTAAAGCCAGAGCCAGAACGAGAGCAAGTCAGTTGAAAATATAGCATATATTTGGTTACAGTAAAAAGAGAGAAAAACTCGTATCGTCGCGTGCTTTGGCTGTGCGCTGAGCTATATAGCTATTGCCGACATTTCCACTCCTCTCCTCGTAAGCACACATTCAGTATACCCCTTTCACTTCCCTCTAAAATGTGCGTCTATATACTCATTTCCACGCGAATCAACTTCTCTTCTATTAGGCGCATACTCTTCGATACAAGCCTCGCATTTTCGAAAAATGTGCGCCCGGTTCGACGACTGGCCGCGGCGAGTCACCCTCATCAGTGCCAAAAAGTCGTCTCGCATCGAAACATTGGCGTAAGCAATCTCTCTACTCATTTCTGCCCATACCTCGCGCTTTTGCACACAGTACACTGGCTGTAAAAGTGACTGCTTTGTATACTGCCCAAAAACAAAAAAGTATGATTTATTGTTTTTCTTCAGTAGAGAAAAAACTGATTATCTTTCTACAGAATTTCTTTAGGAATACGGGAAAGATAGTTTTGTCTAAATCAGAAGTTGACTTCATTTGTTTTGTTTCAAAATTATTGAACAATTGCTAACGTTTCATCAAGTTTTTTGCTTTTATCTCCGCTTTTATGGCTCGAAGAGAAAATTTCTGACTGTCAATCTTTTTGTCATTAAGTTTCCTACAAAAACATATCTTTGAAAATTTGTAATTTATTGTTTTAACAAANTCATTTTTAAAAAAAAATCCTTATTTTCTACTAATTTATAGAACTAATACAGTTGCAATATTTCGGACGCGTTCGAAAATTACCGTTTGTCGGTAATTTTTGAACGCACCGTTTCTGTTTGACTGCTCCAAAAAATATATTTACATGTGATAAAATTAGGTTATTGAGGTAACCTCGTGAGGGCCTCCAATTCACCCCATAATGCGCCTCTTGAGGCACTACTGAGGCAGCCTAGCAAGGC
Organism: Copidosoma floridanum; assembly: GCF_000648655.2. The sequence goes on along the minus strand of NW_019380110.1, from coordinate 20,912 downwards.
CCTCTTGGACTATTGAGGTAGCCCCTTTAGATTTCTGATCGGGATATGGGTTATTTACTGTATATACATTGACTAGCTTTACCTCTCATAGTTACTTTGTATATCTATATGTGTATCATTTTCATCTTTTAATAGTATTAGTGTACTACCCCCATATATAAAGTACCCCACTGGGCACTTTGAGAACGATTGGTCGTCATTAGAAAAGGACAGTACTATGCATTAATTTCTGTATGCTTGTAGAAAAACGATATGTAAGGTTTGGCCACCTGGTGAATGGAGCCGGACGCTCGATTTTATAATAATTACCTTTTGTCATGACGACCAATCGTTGTCAAAGTCTCCAGTGGGGGCGTGATTTTGGAATTGCGCTCAAAGCAAATACCTGATGCAGTGCTTGCTGTTAAAGAAGGATCGCAATCTTTGGAACCGTGTGGTAGTTTAGTTACAGATGCAGACGATTCAAAAATCAGTAATTTATGTAAGCTCCTTAATAATATGACTTTTTTTTAACAGATATGGTGTTTGTTTAGAAGACAATTGTAATATTCATAATTTTTAATAAGTAAAATACTTTTTTAAGCAAAACCAAAGAGTCTAGAATCTTGGAAAAATAGATTTTATTGGGTTATTTATCATGAAGCAAAAAACGGAATCATCTGTTTTGTCTGCTCTGAAGCTATTAAGAAGAAACTACTTATTTCTACTGATAAATCTATCATTGTTTCTAAAAAGACTTTTGTTGACGATGGGTTTCGCACGTATAAGAATGCGACCTTATTATTTTCAGCTAGCGAAAAATGCACGCCATCGGGCATGTTAATCTCTATTGCTCTCTTCGAAGAAACAAAGTGTAGTTGAGCACTTAAGTTCTGCTAAACAAAAAGAAATGTTAAATAGTCTTATGGCGCTAAAAACCATTTTTACATACATTTAGTATTTGACAAGGCAAGGTCTCTCTTTGCGTGGCCATGACGAAGAAAATTTTAATCTGCACCAGCTTTTAGCATTAAAAAGTGTTAATATTCCACAATTGAAAGTTTGGTTAAACCAAAATAACTATAGCTGGCTGCACCATTCTGTTATTGATGAAATTGTAGCTTTGTTAGCTAATGAGGTAAACAAAAAATTGTACACGGAATTTCGTTGACTTAACATTATGCAATAATAATAGACGAGACTTCAGACACCAGTCAACTTAAACAAATCTCTGTTTGTTTACGGATGAGTGATAAGGATTTAACGATTAACAAGTTTTTTTTAAGTTTCGTCTATACTCTGAATAGGAAGTCTGAAACTTTGCTTGGCTTCGTTTTGAAGTTTTTAACAGACAATAACTTCGATATAACAAATCTAAGAGGACAATTTTACGATGGAGCAAGCAATGTAAGTGGACGAATTAGTAGTTTCCAAACTTATATTCACGAAGTAGAGCCACGTGCTTTGTTTGTCCATTGTCCAGCGTATACATAAAACCTATGGATTCAAGACTCGCTGAAAGGAATCGTGGATGTCAGAAATGTTATATCAATTATGAAAGATGTCATTAATTTTACAAGGGGCTTACCAAAAAGAGTGCAAGAGTGTGAAATGATAAAGCCTGAAGGAATGCCATCGTTATCACCATTTTTTACGACCAGGTATGTGTATGTTATAAATAAAGCCAATTATTTTCGAAGTATTAATAAACAAAGTGGACATTCGAATAATGCATATTAAAGTTTAAACTATGATGATTTCGATGTTAATAATTATTATGTTTATTTTAGTTGAACGATGCGCATAAAATCTTTAAAGTCTATATTTGGTGAAAATTATAGGGCCACTATAAATAATTTAGAAAATAAGGCCTGTGATCGTGAAATCAATGCGACTATACGTGCAAAATTGCAAGACTACGTCATGAGACTTTAATCTTTTGATTTTTATTAAACGTTATCGATAATTATAATTATTTTTGATCAGATTGAAATTATAAATATTCAACTCGAAAAGAAAGAATTTTGTATTAAGGAAGCACACGCGATAGTACTAAATATTAAAGATAATATCCAAACAATGGAAGATGATAACATTTTTTCGAAAATTTAGAATGAAATAAAAACAGCAAGGACAAATTTCAAAATGGAGAATTCATCTCAGCCATATACTAAACGTAAAAGGAATGAACCTAAACGCTTAGAATAATATTTCAAGTCTGAAAGTCATGTTTTTGCTAGTCAAGAGGAGCGTTATAAAATATTATATTTTGAAATAATTAATACTGTAATCCAGTCATTAACAAATAGGTTTGATAGTAATACAATTAATTTACTAAATAAAGTTGAAAATTTCATCTTCGGAAAAAAAGATTACGATTCTATTATTTTAAATTCGTATGTCATGGATAGCAAAGATTTAAATGGTAGTAAACTAAAAAATTAAAAGAGATTTATTTTCAAGTGCTATGAATAATGATCAGAAATTTAAAAAGTTACTTACTGACTGGGAAACAAAACAAAATGTCGAAGTTTCCAAAGTTTCCAAAAAAAAAACTAGGGCAGATCAAAGATTCCTTCAACCAATAGTCGGCGACGAAACAAAAATGAGTTTAAAACGAATTATTGCTTATTTAAAAAACATGCCACAAATAATAAGGCCAATATTTCCTAATTTCACAAAATTGATGAAACTTTTAATGACAGTGCCAGCATCATTGTGTACTATCGAACGTTCTTTTTCTGCTCTAAAGCGTTTGAAATCATACCTGCCATCAACGATGTTACAAGAAAGGTTGAATAATAAAAGTATTCTTAATATACATAAAGTTATTTTAGAGGGTCTCAGAGTTGAAATATTACTAAGTAAGTTTATTGCTGGAAATAGTATTACATGTCAAACATTTGCTACAATTTAATAAAGTTCTTTTTACATAATAAAACAATTTATTTGTTATGACAAAGTTGTAAGGCAACTATTTATAGACATTTATTTCACTCATTAGTTCTATTTTACAAATTTACAAACTCTTAGTCATAAATAAAAATTATGTTATTTAAAACTGAGGGGGGGAGGTTTAAGGAGACTCCATACCTAAAATAATGTAACTTGCCACCGCTGTCATTATTAATTTTCAAAGATAAAAACTAAACAACACGCATCCAGATGGTGTCAAGAACCAGTATGCAAAATTTCAGCATGATCGGTTAAGCAGTTTTTGCAGTTGGCGATTACAACGATTTATGTGACTCTGTTTTATATTTAAAAAAAAAATAAGATAAGTTTAAGTGTTAATTACGCTAATGTTTGTTTCAGCTTACTCGATATGGCATTGGTTTTAGAATCCTGCGGGCTGAGTTCAAATATTTGATAAGAAAAGTTCATCTTACACTTATCATAATGAATAATTATTAACTGGTGAATTTTTCATAATTAACCTGAACTTAAAGTACTTTAAGTCATATTCTGACGCTCAAAAATATTACAATTTTAAATATTTAGTTTATATTCAAGTTTTTATCCCTCCATTGAATGTTTTATTCTATATAACTTCTGTTTAGCTATACGAAATTTTTCCTACGAGTATTTTATTGGAACACAATGTTACAAATACTAAATAAAATAAGTAGAGACCTAATAAAATTAAATATTACTGATTAAAATTAAAGTATTACCTTGAAAAACGTTTCTCCTCATGATTCTCTTGCTTTTAAGGACCCAGCGATCTGTAAANCGAAATAAGCGTACGGATCAACAACGAGCCGTGTACCCAACTAAAACAAATTTTTTCTTAAACTTCAGAAATTTGGGCAACCGCACGAAAATATCAAAAATCGCACTTGCACCAGTCATGGTAAAAATTTTTTTTGCGTTGTGTGGAAACAACAAGAAAGAGTACCGGACAAAATCAGCGAGTACACAGCCGGGAGAGCAGCAATGAGAAAAGGAAAAATCAATAGAATCTCTTTGACATTCCCTTCTTGAATCCTGTCACATGAAAAAAGGAAAAGATAAGGTATATATATATACATACAATAATAAAAAAAAAAGGGACGAAAGGAGATAATGTATAAGTAAGGGGAAATTAGTGAAGTATTGGTCCCGACGTGACATACTGCTCACTACGGAAAGGCGCGATCATAAAATCATCTACTCCTCCAAGCTTAACCCAACCAAAATAGGGACAAACTGTAATACAACGCGGTACCTTCCAAAGGTACAATAAACGAATAAATACACAAATGTCGCGAGGATCGGCGAAAACAACGCTGTAAACATACAGATACGCATGTACCTAACACGCGACGTGGGAAGGAAAACATAATTTTGAGCGAAAAAAGAAACTCCTAAGGAATAAGACTATTATGTACCTTATGTTCATAGTATACACATACATGGTGTAACAAATATAGATGTACATAAGTATAAGATTAATATTATATGCAACGATTTACCCTGAATGTAAACACGGAGCCACATTCGCTACTTACCGTAATAACCAGTCAAGCCCTAATACTAGATTGCATTTAATGATTATTAGGAAAATATGTATAATGAATTGTATGGCATGGGCATTTCTATTTACACAGAACGTTAAAACAAAATAAAAATAAAGAAATAAAAATAAAATAAGAAAGAAGGGAGAATTTTTCTCTTATTTTCGTAGTTGTTCTCTCTTTCCTTAATCAAGGGTAACCTAAGAACCTAGGAGCTTACGATAAATGGGAGTGAGAACGGGAAAAGAGGATAACTATTTCATGTTTTAGGGGTAAAATAGCGTTAGGGGCGGCTGCACGAATCAGTCGGAATTTTAAAATGAGGGGCCCCACTTATACTATATTTATATAGAATGTTTGCAGGAAGAAGAACCAGAAACAATGTCGCAAGAAATAAAAATCTAGGGAATTCTATGGCACTACAGCCAATACTTATCCAAGTACGGGGTGAGCGGTGACAAGAAGATCAACTGACGAGCAGTAACAAACAGTTACCATAAGAAACAAACAAACTTTAGCTAAGTTAAACGTAGAGCCTTAATACCTTAGCATTGACGAAGTCTAGTAAAGAAAAAAAAAAAGAAAAAAAAAAATCCAATCAGTCATCATCGATGGTTCGTATTTCCTACGTATACGGGACCACATGATAGCACCGAGTGGATATAATATAGTACAGAGTCTCTCGAGGCTTCCCAGCGCGTTACTTACATGGTGGCCCTTCTCTCCGCTCGATCGGGTCTCTCTTTTTCTCTCTCTCTCTCTCTCTCGTGTATATGTTTTGTGTACGGTGCGCTGTCTTCCTTTTCCAAGGCCGTTGCTCTTCAAGGTCGCAGTGTCATCGCCGTTGATGCTATGTACCCTGTACCCTGGGATGAGTATACAATTATATATACCAAGAGGAAGGAGAAGAAAGAGCGCGGGTTATT
>NW_019380109.1:7583-22585 GCF_000648655.2 Copidosoma floridanum | reverse complement strand
AAAAACAGTTTTTACTTGTTCCTTTATTATTTTTCCGATATTTTAGTACAACTATTCAAATCTATCGAAATCTCGAATTATCAATGTATCTAATAGATTTTTTTGTGGATATAAAAATTCGTTAAGTCGAGTGAAGTTTTCCAAAAAATTGAATTATCTTAGGTCAGTTAAAAAAAAAATGTATGTACATACATGTATATACGATGTATGTACACTGGATATACAGATAATTATAATGGTTGTGTTCGCGAAAGGCATGGTTTTATTTAATTAGTCAGTTAAGGTCATGTGATTATTTACTATGAGTGTGAGGGAGAAAACTGCTGCCGTCTTTCTCGCACTCATGGTAAACGATCACGTGACGTGAAAGTAAAAGCATTAAATTAATTCATGAAGAAAAAGTAAATTTTTCCATTTTGTTGAGTGTTTTTAAAAATATGTCAAATAATATATTTAAAAAATTTATTTATACTGCTATTGTTAACAATAATTTTTAATTATATTATTGTTGTTCGAATTCAATTATAAAAGTGTTGTATAAAAATACAATTTATACATTTTTCATGAAAATTTTTATTTGTTGAATTACTCATACATTTATTAAAATGTTGTTCATTGGTTTTTTTATGTTCTGTTAATAATTTAACTTAATTTAAGAAAAATTGTTATTTGTCTTTTTACCCAACCACTATTTCAAGATACCTTTAAAGTGTAAACGAGTATCTAGGAATCAAAGGTACAAAAGTTTGTTGTTAGTTGATATATTTGGTACGTCAATATATAACATTGTAATCAATTTTTAAATTGTAATAGTATTCACATTTATAAGTAAAATTAAGTAAACTACTAAGTCATGTAGTAATTTACATGAGTACAAGATAAATGCATGATTCCTAGGGTACGCTCACATGGGGTCTTGAATAGTGAGCTTCGAGGGAGTGAGCGGACAATCTTGGGACTGCTCGTGATTGGTCGACCGCCATTTGAGGCTCATGGGGACTTTAGTCATATACTTGTATATACGTATACATCCATACATATATATGTATATCGTGACGTATATATATGCTAAATGTTGCGTTTTCAAGCTTACGCCTTACCCCATGAGCCTCAAATGGGGGACATTGTTTCCTCACTCCCTCGAAGCTCACTTGTCTTGAACTTCTAGAACCAGCCTGTTTGCCCTTGTAAGTGTGACAAAGAGACGGAAGAGTATGACGTGTTCTTGCTTCTCACTCGCACTCACATGGGCTTATGGCTGCTCCAGTAGGCTTATTCGCTATGTGGATGTGCAGTAATCTGAATGAGCGCCACCCGCTTGGCAAGAAGGGTGTGATGCTGGATAACACGATTACATAGCCTGTTATGGGCTGCAAACTTTTTTAAATTATTTTACGTCTCTGGTGCTCCGTAAGTGAAAATTACCGGCGGGATTTTTTACTTACCGAGTGCCAGGAGACGTAAAATCGTATACGCACCACGTTCGGAGGTTAGGATATGCCCTAGGTTTCACATCAAACGTCCTCGGCTTCGCCTCGGGCGTTTATTCATGTAAAATCTGCGACATTCTTATCCTCGCTCACTAGGTACGTAAATAGCTATTTTGTAGTTTTAATGCAGTTTTGATACTTGAAGTATCGATTTTCAGTGTCAAGAGTTTGTTTTAAACAGATAAAAACTATTATTTTACATTGAAAAAAAAAAAAAAAAATAAAATAAACAATGCAACAAAAAATTATTTTCTGTTTAATACAAATTCTTAATACTGAAAATTTACACTTTAAGTACTATAATGCATTGAAACTACAAAAAACCATTAAAAAAGTTTACATCCCATAACAGGCTATGTAATCGTGTTATCCTGTAGCATCGCTTAATCGCCTTCTTCTTGCCGTGTAGGTGGCGCTGTTCAAGATTACTGCACACAGCATGCAGGGAGATCGAGTGCGACCACGGAGGTGCATGGTTGTCAAAAAAAAAGAAGGAGTTTAAATCCTCTTCCTTGGACCGTGCTGTTATCGGTGATCTTGGTGTTCTGGTACTTAGTTGTGTGCTTGGCAATTAGTGTTGACTGTGTGCACGAGCTGTTGGTAGTGAGTGATTTATAAAGATTCTAAGGCACCCGCTTGCGGGTAGCCTGTGGAAGAGGGAATATGACAGACTCTAGTAGTTGCCTCAATGCTCAAATGGAGGGAATAGAGGTGAACAACAAAAGAAAGTTCGATCCACGAAAAGAGGACAAAACCATCATTCTACTTGCAGGTAATCCCATCTCTAAAAAAGCTAAGAGGAAGCTAACAAAAAAAAAGTAGAAGAAAAGATGGCTGCTGATGAAGTCGAACGATCTAGAAAGTTCGACGCTTAAACATTTGACCCCTCTCTCCCCCGTTATACATCAAAACAAACAGCTCGATAAGGTGTCTGGTGAGTCGTCGTCGGACGAACCATCAACACAGTCTCAGCGCACACCTAGGTATTGATCGCTCGATCAATAACAACAAACCCTCGTATACAATCGCTCCAAAATTGAACTTCTCTTCTCAACAATGCTGGTCCTCTGTGTGGATTAGAAAGATCAAAAACGATGGACAGAAAATTAATAAGATAAGAGTTGGCGGTGTTTTGATCAAGAAAAAGTTGGAATTTAAGGTTATAGAACAAAGAGGATTTAAATCCGTAGAAGTTTTTTGCAAAAATCCTATGGACGCTAACGCTATCATGCAAAGTAATTCCCTTATTTCTGAATCGAACCTGCAAGTCTTTATCCCAAAATTCAAACAATTGAGGAAAGACATGATCAAGTATGTACCTACAGAATACACAGAAATCCAAATAGCCCAAGAGATTGAATCTGACATGAAGATAATGAAAGTGAAGAGACTAAATAGGAGAAATAGAAATTCAAATGCTGGCCCAGAGAATAAATGGATCCCAAGTGAAACTGTACTGCTCACCTTTGAGGGACCTAAACTTCTCATAGAGGTTGTATATAACGGAGCACATGTAATGGTGGAACCATATGTTAATAAGCCTCTCCAGTGCTTTAATTGTTTTCAATTTGGACACGTCACTGCTCGTTGTGGACCGGACTCTTCATCAGTCGCAAAAAGAACTCTTTGCATCATGTGTGGTGAGACTAAACACGACGGGACTCAGTGCCTATCGGTTCCTAAATGCGCCAATTGTAAGGGTGAGCATAAAAGCATCGATTCCAGTTGCCCGATATGGCAGAAACACAGGGTTAATGTAATTATGGCCTACGACGAAAAATCATTATCTGAAGCTAGAACAGAAGTGTTTGGGGAGAATAAGAAAGAGGCTACTAGAATAAATAGAGCCAACTTTCCAACATTGAAGGAAGCCAAGAAACAGCGATTACTCAACAACTGCAATAGAAGATATAATGAAGTATTAAAAAGCATACTCAATACCTTTAACAATGACAAGTTTACCAACAAAAATCGCAGCAACGATGCATCAAACCCAATAGTATCAACTCAATCTTCATCTATTTCGATTCTGAACTCGGGTAACGAACTAACTTCAATACCGAACACACCTAATGGATCAACACAGGAAAGCGAACAGAGCCCTTTACACACATAGGATTACAGAATGGCAGCTGATGCGCTTAAATCACTCGCCCACATGAAGACCTATGGAAATGTTCGACCACAATCAGCAAAGTATCTTCAGTAACGTGTATCTGTAATTTTTCAATATTATTTGCTACTATTATTTTTTTTTTACATTTGTAAATACTCCTTGCCTCTCAATAGTTTAAAAAAAATGCAGCTAAATAATGTATACAACATCTCATGAAAATCAGAGCAGTATAAGATTGTTACAGTAGAATGCTAGATCGATAAGTAATAAACTGGACATTCATCTGAAAGGCCAGGAAATTGATATAATAGTTATTTTTGAATCGCACTTAAAGTCTAAAGACAACTTTAATATCACGGGATTTAATTTAATTGTAAACTAACTTAAAAAAAAAAAAGTTCCAAGTGGTTTCGTATGACACGCTTTTTTAAGCTCGCCTCACGGTCTATAGGATTCCGCAAGAATAAGTCCTGTGTAGACAGCCTTACCATTATAACCAATGATATACACAGAGCATTTTATAATAATACTAACGTCTGTACAGTTTTCCTTGACATCAAAGGCGCCTATAACAGCGTTATTCCTGACATCATCCTTGACGATCTAAAAGAAATCGGCCTAACAAAAAGCTATGTTTTATTTATAAAAAATTTGATTTATAAAAGAATTCTTATTTCAACTAATATATCATCAGATCTCCTAACTGACAAGTTTGTAACTCAGATTGGTCTCCCACAGGGTGGTAGCTCTAGCCCTGTCCTCTTCTCTCTGTACACTAAATTTATCAAAGATCTCATCGACAATAATGTCAAAATATTAATGTTTGCTGACGAGATAGTCCTTTACTTAGAACATAAAGATCCCAAAATGGCGTTGAAAATATTGGAAAAGTTAATAGCAAAACTTTACACCTCGCTTAAAGATATAAACCTCATTTTAGCACCGGATGAATGTAATCTTGTCATTTTCAGTAAGATCGCTCACATTTATAATAAACTTACAATCAATATTAACGGCTCATCCATAGAACCTAGCAAATCAGTAAAATTTTTGGGTATGATATTAGACAACAAACTCAGCTGGTTTCCACATATAAATTATACCAAAAATAAATGCGCTTTTCCACTAAGGATAATAAGGGGGCTGAGAGGTGTATGGTGGGGGGCGGATCCTAAAACATTACTTATGCTATTTAAAGCATTGGTGAGATCCAGAATAGAATACGGGGGATTTTTGATATCACCTAAAAATGAAAAACATTTTAAAATACTAGAGCAAATCCAAAATGCCGGCATACGTATAGCAATGGGATACAGAAATTCTACCCCCATTAATGTCATGATTGCGGAATCCGGGATTGTATATTTGAAGCATAGATTAAACTACCTTTGTTGCAGATTTATCTTGAAATGTATGTCAGTATACCAAAATACTCCCTTGATCTCCATAATCAATCTTTTTGAAACTTCTGAATTCCCTGTGCTCGCACATAATTGGCACAAGCCTACAATTATTACTTGCTATGAGATGTGTTGGGCCACAGAAGACTCAAATATGAAATACGACAAATTCCCTAAATTCTGCTACCCGCTCAGCTCCACGTTCTATAAACCTACAGTTGACTGGGATAGTGGGTTGGAGCTACAAAAATCAAGTGCTTCAAATTTCGACTTTATGAAGAATTTTAAAGGGAAAGAAAGCAAGGATGAACACATTGACCTCTTTACTGACGGATCTAAGACATGTAGTGGGGACTCCTCTAGAGTGGGATGTGCTGTGTGGTCTGAAATGCACTGTTCCAATGCGGAAGAGGACTACCGGGGCAGGCCTCGATTTTCTCTGCGGAATGCCACGCCATTATGCTGGCTATTGAATCAATTTATAAATTTATAAACCATAATCATGAGTCCAATAGAGTAAAATTTAGAATATTTACCGATTCACAAAGCATTGCCAGGGCTCTCCTTCATGGTGGTGGCCTAACAGTTGAATCACCTTTGATTACCCAAATTAGACATGAATTATGCCTCCTTGAGTACTCGGACATTAAAATAAATATTTTCTGGATATCGACCTACGTAGGAATCCAGAGAAATGAGATGGTAGATAAATCGGCAAAAGAGGCTGCGAGCTCCAATGCTCAGGTAATATAATGAAGTACCATTCACAGATTTATTAGCGGGAACAAAAAAAAATGCAGAGTGTTTAATTCTAATGAAATCTTAAAACTATATGAAGTAACTAAAAAAGGAGCCTTTTATTTAAAAAATTTTTTTATTAACAACAACAAACCATGGTTTAACAATATAATAGCTCCTAGAAAAATTTTAACTAGTATAAATAGACTACGTTGTGATCACAACTCACTAAAATCTTCTTTAGTTAAATTCAAGATTGTAGATTCTGAAGCATGTAAATGCGGTGATGAAAGTGACACAGCTAATCATGTATTTTTTCTTGCAAATTATATGATAAAGAAAGAACCAAGTTAATTAGTAAATTTACGGTCCACACAACATGTATGAATTAATTCAGGGTGATAATCCGTCTGTGATAAATGCTCTTCAGAGCTTTATTTATACAACTAATGTTAATCTTTAAACATGTATTGTAAGTGGCTCTACTGGCCGGTATTTACATGTATATATACTTAAGTTGATTAACGAAGGTCGAATGAAAAATCTACGATTTACATGACAAAGAACTAATTCAGTGATACTCCTGATGTGATGTACGCTCTTAAGAGCTTTAATTGCGCTATTAATGTAAATAGACAATAACTAATTCTAAGCTGCGAATAAGATATTTTTTATACTCAAGTAAGTTTATATTGGTAATTTTTAAGTTAAGAAATACACTATTTGATATTTATTTTTATATGTAATGACATTTATGTAACTAGGTAGGATTTGTGAATCGATGTAATTTACTCCAGTAGTATACTGGCATATGTAAGAAAATACAAAGCCAATAAACTAACTTAAACTTGAAACAGCACGCAGCGTAAGGGTGCGTTCAGACGCAACATCAATAGCAATCTGCAATCCATTTGAATGCACGGGTGCGGGAGAGATGAAGGATCGTTCGCCCTCTCTCTCACACTCGTGCATTCAAATGGATTGCAGATTGCTATAGACGTTGCGTCTGAACGCACCCTAACATTGTCATTTTTTTTGCACTCACGTAAATCTGACGTAAATTATCACAAGATAACTAGCTATAAATTAATTATAAACACAGTCTTGTCTTCAAGTCTGCATATATGAAACTTATTTAATAATATTTTTTAAGATAGTGTAGGTACACTGAGAGAAAAAAACCATAATTTTTACCGTGATTGTCCTTACAAAAATTACCGTGCAGACNCCATATGTTAATAAGCCTCTCCAGTGCTTTAATTGTTTTCAATTTGGACACGTCACTGCTCGTTGTGGACCGGACTCTTCATCAGTCGCAAAAAGAACTCTTTGCATCATGTGTGGTGAGACTAAACACGACGGGACTCAGTGCCTATCGGTTCCTAAATGCGCCAATTGTAAGGGTGAGCATAAAAGCATCGATTCCAGTTGCCCGATATGGCAGAAACACAGGGTTAATGTAATTATGGCCTACGACGAAAAATCATTATCTGAAGCTAGAACAGAAGTGTTTGGGGAGAATAAGAAAGAGGCTCCTAGAATAAATAGAGCCAACTTTCCAACATTGAAGGAAGCCAAGAAACAGCGATTACTCAACAACTGCAAAAGAAGATATAATGAAGTATTAAAAAGCATACTCAATACCTTTAACAATGACAAGTTTACCAACAAAAATCGCAGCAACGATGCATCAAACCCAATAGTATCAACTCAATCTTCATCTATTTCGATTCTGAACTCGGGTAACGAACTAACTTCAATACCGAACACACCTAATGGATCAACACAGGAAAGCGAACAGAGCCCTTTACACACATAGGATGACAGAATGGCAGCTGATGCGCTTAAATCACTCGCCCACATGAAGACCTATGGAAATGTTCGACCACAATCAGCAAAGTATCTTCAGTAACGTGTATCTGTAATTTTTCAATATTATTTGCTACTATTATTTTTTTTTTACATTTGTAAATACTCCTTGCCTCTCAATAGTTTAAAAAAAATGCAGCTAAATAATGTATACAACATCTCATGAAAATCAGAGCAGTATAAGATTGTTACAGTAGAATGCTAGATCGATAAGTAATAAACTGGACATTCATCTGAAAGGCCAGGAAATTGATATAATAGTTATTTTTGAATCGCACTTAAAGTCTAAAGACAACTTTAATATCACGGGATTTAATTTAATTGTAAACTAACTTAAAAAAAAAAAAGTTCCAAGTGGTTTCGTATGACACGCTTTTTTAAGCTCGCCTCACGGTCTATAGGATTCCGCAAGAATAAGTCCTGTGTAGACAGCCTTACCATTATAACCAATGATATACACAGAGCATTTTATAATAATACTAACGTCTGTACAGTTTTCCTTGACATCAAAGGCGCCTATAACAGCGTTATTCCTGACATCATCCTTGACGATCTAAAAGAAATCGGCCTAACAAAAAGCTATGTTTTATTTATAAAAAATTTGATTTATAAAAGAATTCTTATTTCAACTAATATATCATCAGATCTCCTAACTGACAAGTTTGTAACTCAGATTGGTCTCCCACAGGGTGGTAGCTCTAGCCCTGTCCTCTTCTCTCTGTACACTAAATTTATCAAAGATCTCATCGACAATAATGTCAAAATATTAATGTTTGCTGACGAGATAGTCCTTTACTTAGAACATAAAGATCCCAAAATGGCGTTGAAAATATTGGAAAAGTTAATAGCAAAACTTTACACCTCGCTTAAAGATATAAACCTCATTTTAGCACCGGATGAATGTAATCTTGTCATTTTCAGTAAGATCGCTCACATTTATAATAAACTTACAATCAATATTAACGGCTCATCCATAGAACCTAGCAAATCAGTAAAATTTTTGGGTATGATATTAGACAACAAACTCAGCTGGTTTCCACATATAAATTATACCAAAAATAAATGCGCTTTTCCACTAAGGATAATAAGGGGGCTGAGAGGTGTATGGTGGGGGGCGGATCCTAAAACATTACTTATGCTATTTAAAGCATTGGTGAGATCCAGAATAGAATACGGGGGATTTTTGATATCACCTAAAAATGAAAAACATTTTAAAATACTAGAGCAAATCCAAAATGCCGGCATACGTATAGCAATGGGATACAGAAATTCTACCCCCATTAATGTCATGATTGCGGAATCCGGGATTGTATATTTGAAGCATAGATTAAACTACCTTTGTTGCAGATTTATCTTGAAATGTATGTCAGTATACCAAAATACTCCCTTGATCTCCATAATCAATCTTTTTGAAACTTCTGAATTCCCTGTGCTCGCACATAATTGGCACAAGCCTACAATTATTACTTGCTATGAGATGTGTTGGGCCACAGAAGACTCAAATATGAAATACGACAAATTCCCTAAATTCTGCTACCCGCTCAGCTCCACGTTCTATAAACCTACAGTTGACTGGGATAGTGGGTTGGAGCTACAAAAATCAAGTGCTTCAAATTTCGACTTTATGAAGAATTTTAAAGGGAAAGAAAGCAAGGATGAACACATTGACCTCTTTACTGACGGATCTAAGACATGTAGTGGGGACTCCTCTAGAGTGGGATGTGCTGTGTGGTCTGAAATGCACTGTTCCAATGCGGAAGAGGACTACCGGGGCAGGCCTCGATTTTCTCTGCGGAATGCCACGCCATTATGCTGGCTATTGAATCAATTTATAAATTTATAAACCATAATCATGAGTCCAATAGAGTAAAATTTAGAATATTTACCGATTCACAAAGCATTGCCAGGGCTCTCCTTCATGGTGGTGGCCTAACAGTTGAATCACCTTTGATTACCCAAATTAGACATGAATTATGCCTCCTTGAGTACTCGGACATTAAAATAAATATTTTCTGGATATCGACCTACGTAGGAATCCAGAGAAATGAGATGGTAGATAAATCGGCAAAAGAGGCTGCGAGCTCCAATGCTCAGGTAATATAATGAAGTACCATTCACAGATTTATTAGCGGGAACAAAAAAAAATGCAGAGTGTTTAATTCTAATGAAATCTTAAAACTATATGAAGTAACTAAAAAAGGAGCCTTTTATTTAAAAAATTTTTTTATTAACAACAACAAACCATGGTTTAACAATATAATAGCTCCTAGAAAAATTTTAACTAGTATAAATAGACTACGTTGTGATCACAACTCACTAAAATCTTCTTTAGTTAAATTCAAGATTGTAGATTCTGAAGCATGTAAATGCGGTGATGAAAGTGACACAGCTAATCATGTATTTTTTCTTGCAAATTATATGATAAAGAAAGAACCAAGTTAATTAGTAAATTTACGGTCCACACAACATGTATGAATTAATTCAGGGTGATAATCCGTCTGTGATAAATGCTCTTCAGAGCTTTATTTATACAACTAATGTTAATATTTAAACATGTATTGTAAGTGGCTCTACTGGCCGGTATTTACATGTATATATACTTGGACCGGACTCTTCATCAGTCGCAAAAAGAACTCTTTGCATCATGTGTGGTGAGACTAAACACGACGGGACTCAGTGCCTATCGGTTCCTAAATGCGCCAATTGTAAGGGTGAGCATAAAAGCATCGATTCCAGTTGCCCGATATGGCAGAAACACAGGGTTAATGTAATTATGGCCTACGACGAAAAATCATTATCTGAAGCTAGAACAGAAGTGTTTGGGGAGAATAAGAAAGAGGCTCCTAGAATAAATAGAGCCAACTTTCCAACATTGAAGGAAGCCAAGAAACAGCGATTACTCAACAACTGCAAAAGAAGATATAATGAAGTATTAAAAAGCATACTCAATACCTTTAACAATGACAAGTTTACCAACAAAAATCGCAGCAACGATGCATCAAACCCAATAGTATCAACTCAATCTTCATCTATTTCGATTCTGAACTCGGGTAACGAACTAACTTCAATACCGAACACACCTAATGGATCAACACAGGAAAGCGAACAGAGCCCTTTACACACATAGGATGACAGAATGGCAGCTGATGCGCTTAAATCACTCGCCCACATGAAGACCTATGGAAATGTTCGACCACAATCAGCAAAGTATCTTCAGTAACGTGTATCTGTAATTTTTCAATATTATTTGCTACTATTATTTTTTTTTTACATTTGTAAATACTCCTTGCCTCTCAATAGTTTAAAAAAAATGCAGCTAAATAATGTATACAACATCTCATGAAAATCAGAGCAGTATAAGATTGTTACAGTAGAATGCTAGATCGATAAGTAATAAACTGGACATTCATCTGAAAGGCCAGGAAATTGATATAATAGTTATTTTTGAATCGCACTTAAAGTCTAAAGACAACTTTAATATCACGGGATTTAATTTAATTGTAAACTAACTTAAAAAAAAAAAAGTTCCAAGTGGTTTCGTATGACACGCTTTTTTAAGCTCGCCTCACGGTCTATAGGATTCCGCAAGAATAAGTCCTGTGTAGACAGCCTTACCATTATAACCAATGATATACACAGAGCATTTTATAATAATACTAACGTCTGTACAGTTTTCCTTGACATCAAAGGCGCCTATAACAGCGTTATTCCTGACATCATCCTTGACGATCTAAAAGAAATCGGCCTAACAAAAAGCTATGTTTTATTTATAAAAAATTTGATTTATAAAAGAATTCTTATTTCAACTAATATATCATCAGATCTCCTAACTGACAAGTTTGTAACTCAGATTGGTCTCCCACAGGGTGGTAGCTCTAGCCCTGTCCTCTTCTCTCTGTACACTAAATTTATCAAAGATCTCATCGACAATAATGTCAAAATATTAATGTTTGCTGACGAGATAGTCCTTTACTTAGAACATAAAGATCCCAAAATGGCGTTGAAAATATTGGAAAAGTTAATAGCAAAACTTTACACCTCGCTTAAAGATATAAACCTCATTTTAGCACCGGATGAATGTAATCTTGTCATTTTCAGTAAGATCGCTCACATTTATAATAAACTTACAATCAATATTAACGGCTCATCCATAGAACCTAGCAAATCAGTAAAATTTTTGGGTATGATATTAGACAACAAACTCAGCTGGTTTCCACATATAAATTATACCAAAAATAAATGCGCTTTTCCACTAAGGATAATAAGGGGGCTGAGAGGTGTATGGTGGGGGGCGGATCCTAAAACATTACTTATGCTATTTAAAGCATTGGTGAGATCCAGAATAGAATACGGGGGATTTTTGATATCACCTAAAAATGAAAAACATTTTAAAATACTAGAGCAAATCCAAAATGCCGGCATACGTATAGCAATGGGATACAGAAATTCTACCCCCATTAATGTCATGATTGCGGAATCCGGGATTGTATATTTGAAGCATAGATTAAACTACCTTTGTTGCAGATTTATCTTGAAATGTATGTCAGTATACCAAAATACTCCCTTGATCTCCATAATCAATCTTTTTGAAACTTCTGAATTCCCTGTGCTCGCACATAATTGGCACAAGCCTACAATTATTACTTGCTATGAGATGTGTTGGGCCACAGAAGACTCAAATATGAAATACGACAAATTCCCTAAATTCTGCTACCCGCTCAGCTCCACGTTCTATAAACCTACAGTTGACTGGGATAGTGGGTTGGAGCTACAAAAATCAAGTGCTTCAAATTTCGACTTTATGAAGAATTTTAAAGGGAAAGAAAGCAAGGATGAACACATTGACCTCTTTACTGACGGATCTAAGACATGTAGTGGGGACTCCTCTAGAGTGGGATGTGCTGTGTGGTCTGAAATGCACTGTTCCAATGCGGAAGAGGACTACCGGGGCAGGCCTCGATTTTCTCTGCGGAATGCCACGCCATTATGCTGGCTATTGAATCAATTTATAAATTTATAAACCATAATCATGAGTCCAATAGAGTAAAATTTAGAATATTTACCGATTCACAAAGCATTGCCAGGGCTCTCCTTCATGGTGGTGGCCTAACAGTTGAATCACCTTTGATTACCCAAATTAGACATGAATTATGCCTCCTTGAGTACTCGGACATTAAAATAAATATTTTCTGGATATCGACCTACGTAGGAATCCAGAGAAATGAGATGGTAGATAAATCGGCAAAAGAGGCTGCGAGCTCCAATGCTCAGGTAATATAATGAAGTACCATTCACAGATTTATTAGCGGGAACAAAAAAAAATGCAGAGTGTTTAATTCTAATGAAATCTTAAAACTATATGAAGTAACTAAAAAAGGAGCCTTTTATTTAAAAAATTTTTTTATTAACAACAACAAACCATGGTTTAACAATATAATAGCTCCTAGAAAAATTTTAACTAGTATAAATAGACTACGTTGTGATCACAACTCACTAAAATCTTCTTTAGTTAAATTCAAGATTGTAGATTCTGAAGCATGTAAATGCGGTGATGAAAGTGACACAGCTAATCATGTATTTTTTCTTGCAAATCATATGATAAAGAAAAAACCAAGTTAATTAGTAAATTTACGGTCCACACAACATGTATGAATTAATTCAGGGTGATAATCCGTCTGTGATAAATGCTCTTCAGAGCTTTATTTATACAACTAATGTTAATATTTAAACATGTATTGTAAGTGGCTCTACTGGCCGGTATTTACATGTATATATACTTAAGTTGATTAACAAAGGTCGAATGAAAAATCTACGATTTACATGACAAAGAACTAATTCAGTGATACTCCTGATGTGATGTACGCTCTTAAGAGATTTAATTGCGCTATTAATGTAAATAGACAATAACTAATTCTAAGCTGCGAATAAGATATTTTTTATACTCAAGTAAGTTTATATTGGTAATTTTTAAGTTAAGAAATACACTATTTGATATTTATTTTTATATGTAATGACATTTATGTAACTAGGTAGGATTTGTGAATCGATGTAATTTACTCCAGTAGTATACTGGCATATGTAAGAAAATACAAAGCCAATAAACTAACTTAAACTTAAAACAGCACGCAGCCTAAGGGTGCGTTCAAACCCAACATCAATAGCAATCTGCAATCCATTTGAATGCACGGGTGCGGGAGAGATGAAGGATCGTTCGCCCTCTCTCTCACACTCGTGAATTCAAATGGATTGCAGATTGCTATAGACGTTGCGTCTGAACGCACCCTAACATTGTCATTTTTTTTGCACTCACGTAAATCTGACGTAAATTATCACAAGATAACTAGCTATAAATTAATTATAAACACAGTCTTGTCTTCAAGTCTGCATATATGAAACTTATTTAATAATATTTTTTAAGATAGTGTAGGTACACTGAGAGAAAAAAACCATAATTTTTACCGTGATTGTCCTTACAAAAATTACCGTGCAGACAGTAATCGTGGGACAAAGCGACATATTGTGACTTTTTGACCTAACTTAGACAATTTTTACCGTGCTAATAGTAAAAATCGTCGGGTGCCCAACAAAATTTCCCCCCACTGCTCTTATAAATAAATAGATGTATATAGATGGATTATTGCAATGTAGCATCATTTGTTCAACTCGTCCGTACTCGGAGATAAAATCATCAAATGATTTGAAAAAAAATTCCACACGTTCCTCATAGTGTCTATGTAACAACAGTATCCATCCGATAATTAAAAGCATTATCAATCCCCAGCGGAAATTTGAAAACGTAACAAAATGTTAGAAAAAGTGAACATGTGTAATAATATGCCGTAACCCACAAGAAAATGTAAGAAAATGTAAGGAACTGTAATAGTCTCATGAATTTCGGACGTTTCTTACACTTCATTATGTTGTGTTACGTTTTTTTACATTTTCTTACGTTTTAATATGATTTACCACATGCTGTTGCACTTATACTTTTTCATAATAGTTACCCAAGTTTTTTTCATTTGAGGCAAATTTTATTCGAAAATGTTAGGAAATGTGTCGAAAAGTTATCAATGATAATAAAATATAAAAAAGTGTAATGAACTGCAAAAACTTGTAAGCTGTTATAAAACATTACAGATGACAACACTTCCTTACTGCGGTTTAGTAGAGTTTACTACAGTTGCTTTTTTACGAGATTCAAGTGTCTTTTAAGAATTATAATAAAATGTAACGAATCGTAAGACAACGTGTTGGGTTGTAGTTGACTATAATTAAACGTAACAAAACGTAACAAACTGTAACTGTTGTCCGAAATCCAACCAAACTGTACATTACATCACAGAAAGTTACGGTTTGCTACGTTTTTTCACACTAACTTTTTCCGTTGGG
>NW_019380108.1:18544-34105 GCF_000648655.2 Copidosoma floridanum | reverse complement strand
AATATGGTTCGCACCTGGTGCACATCCAACCAGGACAAGCACAACGAGTCCCCCAGGCCTGGCGTTTGCCCCGGCGACGTGCACCACCAGGTGCGAAAACTACTCTTCAGTTCCTTCTTTACAGGCGAAAAGTGAAACCTCCCGCCAGAAGGCGGAAAGTACATTTCCGCCCGCAAATAAGGAAAATGAGTAAATTGTGTATTTGGTGCTGCACATTATAAATATGTCATATGCAACATCTTTCAAACGCCTTTCTTTGTACATCGTTCGAACAAGACCTGATTGTTGTATGAAATTCTATTACATATTTTGTATAAAATTTCTTACAAAAAAGTTAAATATTTGAACGATGGAGTATCTAGGGCTTTAGATCAGGCATCCAACTTTTAAGAGTGACGACCAACTCTGAGTTTCGAAAAATTGGTTGCCTAAGATTACGATTTTTAACTTTTATGTGTAACTTATGTATAATTAATCATATATTTAGAAAGTAACTATAATTTTATTTAGTTTTCACTCATAGCTTGAAGAGGAAAGAGCGAATGACAATGATTTCCTCTGGTAGTCATTTTTTGATTCTAATACTCTCATTCTAACAAGTTTTTTTTTTTTTTTTTTTCGGGAAAAGGTTGCAAATGTCTGACAAAAATCTAAAGCCAATACTTACAGGATCACCAGATTTCAAAGTTATGGTATTTCAATATAATCCATTTAACGATTCGTTACAAATAGGCACGTTTTCATCTAACACAGTATTATTCTATGACAAATTAAAAAATATGTATCAATATAAGTTGCGACTTACCACGTCGAAAAATCAGTTCATTCCAGGTGCACGAATGGTTAAAAACATAAATCTGTTTAAAAATTTGCCGCCAAACTTTTTAGGTATGACAACAACTTCTACTTTGATGAAATGTTTGAATTTTTCCGTACAAGCATCTAACAAAACAATACGTAATGATCCAGCAGGTGATTATGCTTTACCATGGATATTGGTCTCGGGAAGCAGTAACCTTGATGATAGGATTTTTGTACATTATGATATTCGCTCATTATTAATTAAACATTTTGGTACGCACGAAATTAAGATACCCAGTGGCTTCTTATCTAGTGCATGCATCCTTATAGCAGTGGCTTTTTTAATTGTAGCCATTTTGAGACTTGCGAAAATAGACAAGCATATTTGGTCCTCACATAACGTAATTCTTCTTATTATCGGTAGTCCCCAAATTTTTTGTCTTAAAAACTTTTGCGACAAATTTATTTTCGTGTTTTTGACTTGCGTTGGCGTTATGTTTTCAGCCCAAGCTGTTGAGTTAATTGTCAATTTACAACTTTACCACCAACAGTTTCATAAGTTTGACACGTTGGAAAGTATAGTTGCTGCAAANCTTTCAAGTAATTAAGTGTTTACTAAAAAAAAATATCACTTTTTGAGGTGTCTTTACTGAAGTCGTTCTTTGCCACTGCTCGCATGTTACCGAAGATTTACTAATAAACGCTCTGTCTCGACTAAATTTTCTTTAGCGAATCGTCATTACTGTGCAATGGTATTTGAACAAACTCAAGTTTTGTTGCAACATACTGTTATTACAGTATAATTTAAAGCAAAAGGTGAACTAACCTTTTTGTTTCTCGTCTACCTGTGCTTATGGATTTTTTATTGTATACTTTAAATGATGAATTACCAAGGGCTAATATATACGCTTTAAAGTGATTTACATTTATCATGATTCTACGTTCCAAAATTCACTCTCAAATTCAACTCAAATTTTAAAAACATTTTTATTGTTATAAGCATTAAAAAATGTCATTCAATGTCACACTATTTGCCTTGGATAGGGTAGTTCCAGCGCCACGCGTAGCCACCAATGTAACTGCTATGACAAAGCTTACATATAAGTACGCATGTAAACAAAGCGAATAAGCATGGACGGTGTTGACTTTTGACAGGTGCTTTTTGCGAACCTTACATCAACGACATTAATGCCATGCTATGTCGTAGGCAAATAGAAACGATGGGACATTATTTTAATCTATTTAATATGATATTTAACATAAAATACTAGTCAAAAGTCAATATTATTGTACTAAGTTTGACTTTATTACAGTATGAGTACTAGGTAGTATTATACTACGAGTATCACACAAAACGTATGCTGAGCAAAAAAAATTCTTACCGTTTTATACTTTCATTTCAGATTTTTGCAGACCTAAGGATTCGTTAGAAAGAATACTTGTTATTGCCACTGCATCCAGAGCTTCAGAAATTACGTACAAAATATTAACTGTACATATTCAATTTATTGAACCGTTTATTTTTATGGGGCTCAAATTACAATTCTGATGATTCAGAGTGCAATGACCATTTAAAAATAATTTTAAAAAAAGTCTTTGACGATTTTAGTGTACAGTTTACATTGTAAAACCATCATATGAATAACAAAAATGTTAATCTTGAAGAAAAATACAAATTGTCCATATTTCTATGTATCTCGTTAAGACTTATTTGATGATCTTGTAAATTGAAAAACTATTTCAGCATAAATAATCAGTTCTAGTACCGTAGATTTCGTTGTAAATTTATGTTTGTATATTTTTAATTTATGTTATAATGAATTGCGCCGTTAAATGAAAAAACTAAATGTATGCATTAGCCGCTTGTTGCAACAAAAAAAAACATTGCAAAGTAGACAACGATTACTTGTCTCAAGTGTCTTTAAAAAATCAGTTCTTTGTAACTCCTTATATGATAGCATAAATCAACTTATAAATTTTTTGACTCGACTTTATTTTGTTTAGCGAATCGTCAAAACTGTGCAATAGTATCTACATGAACCTAATTTCTGCCCAACACACTGTATTTCAGGTACGATTTCAATCGAAAAGTGAATAAACCTCAACTATCCTTAAGTAACTGATGCGTAAGTGCCTATACTCTCATCCCTTTGAAAGCGAGCTGGCCTCCAAAATTCTCCGTTATTTTCCTTCTTCTTTTTTTTCCTATGCCCTTTTGACTTCTAGGGGAGTGGTCCTCCCGGACCTGTCCCACGCGGGGAGGTTAGTTTTCAGTAGGTAGATACACCGGGTGAATCCGACACTACCACCGGATTAGCTGAGAAGTCTATAAAGATTTTCTCCTCCCTGCTCCATCAAACAAAAAAAAACAAAAAAAACAAAAAAAATGTACATATTATTTTTGCAAATTTTTTAGTTTATAATTTCTTGCCCTTTATGAATTTGCCCCTGGAACATTGTATTTATACTCGTATGAAATTTATTTTCATGTTTTTGACTTGTGTTAGCGTCATGTTTTCAGCCCAAATTATTGAATTAATTGTCAATGTACAACTTTACCACGAACAGTTTCGAAAGTTTGTTGTATTAAAAAGTGTTGTTGCTGTAAAGATGAATCTCTTGATTCCTAATTTAACAAAATAATATTTCAAAATTTTCTGTAAAAGTTAACTCCGTATTTCATAAATTCAACAAAAACTTATGAGAGAGTGTATCAACGTATGCTGTGCGTAAAGTTTTTAGTAAATTCTACAAAAATCTTTGGATGTGAAGTTACATTAAATCAAGTAACTTTGTTACTTGCTGAATACATGGATGATTCTAAAGATTATAAGTTTTACCTCGTAGAGGAACCGCAATTTGTGGACGACTATTGGGATGGCCAGAACTTTTCCACTCATTTATAAATTAAAAAAAATAATTCGTATCTTGCAAGAATCGGGTTTAATAGGTTTATGGGTGACAAAACAAACTACAAAGTTCAGTAAATATTTCAAGAAATACCAAAGAAGTCTCATCGCAGTACTGGAGAGTAACATTTTCTTTTATCTGATGTCTGTTATCGACTTGTATTATTTTTGCAGGTGAAGTCATCTCGAGCCAAATGATAAAGTTACAATCAGAGTAAAATTAACAAAAAATTTGTTTTCATTAACCCATTGTCTAAAATGTTTTGCACCTTGAGTTTGTGAATGAAAATAATGAAATGAATAACAAAACAGTTTCTGTTGTTATTCGTGACTCATTAAATCTTTGTTGCACATGTAAGTAATTTGTATTTTTTGAGTCCAAGTGCATTTCTATTTATCATACGAATCGTTATTTTTATAATCGAGCGACTTAAACTTAATGAATTAGAGAGTATGTACTGTTATGACAAGTCATTTTTTCATTTAGATCCTTGATCACCTACATTATAAATAATCAATATAATTAACAAAAAGTAGTAATCATCAAGGTAAAAACTGAAGTAAAGGGCAGTCCAGAGATTAGTTTAAACTGTCTACCATATTGATGGGGTCGATTGAATTTAATAGCTTTGTAACATCATCAAATATTTAGCTATTTTATTGAAATTTGTCTACAATTGACAATATTTTATTTTCATCCCAATCAGTGAATTATCTCCTTTTTTTTTGGTGACTATCCTCTGAAGTTACACAAGAAACCAGAAAATTCACAGCGATTCGAGAAGATACGGCACGTTTTGGAGTCTTTGCCGATCTCGCTGTATTAATATAGGTATACTCGTATATTTTGCAGCGTACTTGTATCTTCAAGTTAAGCAAATTTTGTGTAGGCATACTAGATGTCGTACTATAATTTTTGTTGTTATATGTAACGTTAATGCTTTATTTGGGTGGTTATACAGATGGTAATATCGTAGAAAGTTCAATAAGTTTCTTTTATGTTCTTAACATAATATATATCGATATATTTTTTGTGAGCTCGTTTTCTCACTTTAACGTAGGCCCTCACACCGTCATTATTCTTGTAACCCATCCTGAAACAGTTTGAAACAGCTTGGAAACACCAAGACTCGACCTTTGCGCATCTCCAGTTAACTTTGTTAAATATTTAGAAATACCTAACGAATCATCAAAGTTTCACAGCGATAGCTGACACCCATACGAGGAATTACTGTGGCCAGTAGAAATATTTTTACAAGAGTACAATTACCAACTTATGATCATATTTTATATAATACATTATTTTTTAATTCATTGAGAATGTGGATAATGCTTTTTTTGTGAAAATATCCATTTCATGATTACCAAACTCCAGAATTTAATTTTTCATGATAACTTTTGCTGTACCTTCCAATGACACATCCTATGTACTGCGGCTTACCTGGGGATCTATCACGGCTTTCGATATCTCGCAAAAGTCAGTATTTTTTTCGATAATTCTTGAACTGCGCATGCGCTCAACCATAATTTTATTTAAATTATCGAAAAAAATACTGACTTTTGCGAGATATCGAAAGCCATGATAGAGCCCCTGGTATATCCAATACCTACGACATACACGTGATCGATTCAGTCACTCTAATCAATTTTTTTTTTTTTTTTAAGCAGTCACCACATGCAAGGCAATTAAAAAAAACTTATCTGCAATCAACCTTACTTAAATCGAAGCAAATTCCCAGCCTACTCAGCTGACACTCAAGCGTTCAAACAGAGTCCTTGACGCGAGACGAAAACGAAAGAAAAATAAAAGCCAGGGCAGAAAAGGGCGCGTGATTTCCATCGGAAAAGCAGGCCAGGAGACATCGGCCGATTAGACGTACAGACAGACAGACAGTCGAAGTCCACGGCCGACGCAACGCTATCACGTAATCTCAGGACAACACCAGCTGGCGCGTCGCGCATACCAAGATCCAGTGTTTACTTAAGCCGGCCAGATGACTGCGGCGCTAGGTTCTTCACTCGGGCATGGTGGAATCACCAGCTTGCAATTCTTTCTCCTCCTCCTTATCTTTTTTTACTCTTAGTTTCCATGCAACTATTCTAGCAAAGTCTTCGAGTGGTATGGACAATGACACCTATTTTTGACCTAGGCTGGGGTAAAAGAGCTTCACATTTTTATTAGTGACTATTGTGACTTGTGCGACTGTAAACGTTCCCCAGACAGTTAACAAAACTTTAAGTATTAGTTCATAAAGGTACTTATCTTTAGATTAGTTAAACTTGAAATGAGCAAAAATACTATAGCCATTCGTATCAAAACAAAAAACGTGATTATACTTATATATAATCAAAATGATTTTAGTTGTACCGTTTTTGAGAAACATTAAGCCAAATTAAAATATGAATAAATATTATGAAAACTACAAGAGAGATTATCTATTTGAAGTAAAATTAAAAATTCTGAATTGTGCCAGTATTCGCAAAAGACGTCAACATATGTATATGTATAATTACTATTAGGGCTTCGCCGTATGCTAATTTCACAGGGTACTATATATATATATATATGTGCTAAAGGTACGTAGAAATAACAACAAATTTTTCTTCAATTATCGTTCGATTTTTATTACTTTTTACGTGGTTATAAGCTATCAAAGTGCAGTCTCAGATGGAGTTAAGAAACGAATATTCCGTGACTTTTAAAATGGCTTAAAGATTTGAGATTTAGTTTTATGAAGTGTTAGGAAAATCGTAGTTCTTGTCTATTATCTCTGTCTCTAAACCTCAATGACTCTACACATTAATCTTTTCATCTTGAAAATCAATCATTCTTCATCGTGCTGTTGATCTATCAATTTATATCATATTTTTCTACCACGTTACATTTTACCATGAGGTCTCTTTCTTTATATCTCTGTCTCGTTACCTTCTTTAATTATTTTTACGTCTATTTCGGAATTTTCTGAGTTAGTATTTTTTTTCACTACAATTCTTATTAATGCGTCTTTCTTCAACTCATTAAATATTTTTTGATTTATCCTTTTTGAATGTGCATCGCAAAAAAAATTATACAGCAAGGTGTTCGTTGCATTAGCAGTAGCAGAATGTGGAAGCCTTACCTCGCCTTTTTTGTTTACTCTCTGGACGCGAGAGTGTGTCTATATTTTTTTTGTGTCCTTTGCAGGGGCGTGTAAGCGCCCGCGTGAGACGAATAGACGATGCCCGAGCCATTTGATGTCCGATGCTAAGTGGCTGGAATTGGCAGGCTAGATGGAATAAGGAACAAAAAGCCCGAGATAATTGCCTCCTGATGTAAATTTAAAAGCCCCCGACCCCGGGGAACCGCAGTAACAACAACTACGTCGCAAAAAACACTTGCCATTGAGAGCAATGGCTAATGTATGGGCATGAGTTTAGCCCTGGATTGGGTACTTGTGACGCCGAGATAAAAATTATGCCCCGAGTGCTTCAGTCATCTTCTTTTATTATTTTCCCGCTTTTTGTTTCCATGTGTTAAACGTACAGTTGGTTTTGCTGTCGATGGGTTTTACGTACACTGTGCAAATCAACGATGCTCTAGATAATTTCCAGTTCAGGGTTTCTTTTCCGCGTAAAGTAAATTCCAGTTGGTGTGAAAAAATTATAATTTTCACCTATACTTTTTTAGATGCGTATACGAAATTACTTCCAGAAGAAAAGCAATCGTTACATAGGTTCGAGTGAAATATTCCAGCTACTGTGGTTCTTTGTTAACATTTGATATAAATTTCATACGGAAAAAAAAGTTCATGACGTTAAAAAGAAAAAAAGTAATAAGTAACTAAAGTTTTTCTACGCTGACAAGAAGTAAAACGAGTAATTGCTTACATGTGTACAAATATACGTATATTAGTGTATCATGTAATATGTATAATGTTCACGGACACGCAGGTCGTTGCACTATTACTCACGGCTTATGCACGTGACATAAGTATACATACCTGCGATTAGAAACGAGGTCGTGTCGAATTTCTTGAATATTGTACAAGTTAGTTCAAGCCAATGATTAAGAGATCACGCCATTTCATTGCCGAGTTAATTGCATAAGTAACTTTGTATCGTTGATATGGTAAATTTTTTTGTATGTGCTCCAGAAATCAAGTTTTTCGCTAGTTTTTTGTAAAATTGCGATTCTTTACTTCTCGAGAAAGCACTTTCTATAAATTGCTTGTACGTTCATTTGAATTGTTCAGTAATTTGTATCTTGCACCAACGCTACGATTGACGGACAAAAAAAGAAAAACTTAGAAGAGACGTGCCGCTAACGCTGACAGTGAACCAAACCGTCTGGTATTCGGCATACGTGACTTGAATCCCCTGTGATGCATTGGGGATTCTCTTTGATTCTAATTGGTAAACTCATTTTCGCTGTTTTTTCATTGTTCATGCATAAATGTGACAGTAAATCAATGTAATCATGTTGAAACAAAGATAAGTTGTTGAAACTTACATATCAAAAAAGGTAGTGTGTGACCTCGTGAGTCTTTCGCAGATTTGTTTTCGGCTATGGTACATTTTTTTGTGATTTGAAAAGTCACATAATTATTTTATAAAACCATGAACTTAATGCACAGCAATTTAGACAATTCAAGCATTTTAATTTTAATTTTGCACATAAAACAATACTTGTTTTCTATTTCTTATACGATGAAATCTAATTACGTGAGATTTAATTACAATGGTTACACCTAGCATAATTTTATCAATATGACATACATAATGTGTACATGCTGAAAAGAAGAAAATTCTTTATAATGAACATCAGAAAATAAAATTTTTTTTTCCGCCCTCGGGTGGTTTTGGGAGGCTGTTACTTCCTCGGGCGAAAAAGCAGTTTTCCGGAACTCGTTCGAAAAGTCTCCTTTACGAACCTCGTTACGTCCCTCACCTTCGGCTCGGGCCGCAAACCTCTCGGTTCGCAAACAGAGACTTTTCAAACTCGTAGGAAAACTACTATTAAAAGTAATCACAATTCTTTGTACACCATAATTCATACTTTTTCTATACTAGTGTGCATAAAATAGGCTTTTTTCACTTTGTTTGAAGTGCCAAAAATCAAATTTCATTTCAATACATGAAAATAGTGTGCAAAACATATAAGTATGAGTTTTTCAAAGTTATATAATAATGTGAAATAGTATAATTTTGAATTATTTTAATTCTATAATGAGTTTTTAAAATTAAATTATCAAATTTGAATGAAATCATATTTATATACAATTTTTGAAGAATAAAAATGGATTTTTTTTTTAAGAACGAACAATTTATGTTTTGTAGTCGGGGGGCGAAATTCTATAAGTTTTCGAAATTAAATTATCAAATTTGAATGAAATCATATTTATGTACAATTTTTGAAGAATAAAAATGGATTTTTTTTTTTTAAGAACGAACTATTTATGTTTTGTAGTCGGGGGGCGAAATTCTATAAGTTTTCGAAATTAAATTGTAAAATTTGGATGAAATCATTTTTATATACAATTTTTGAAGAATAAAAATGGATTTTTTTCTTTTAAGAACGAACAATTTATGTTTTGTAGTCGGGGGGGGGGGGCTTCGCCCTGGACCCCGCACAACCTGTCTCACGAAACATACCTTTATTCCCCTTAGTTGAAAGCAATTTAATGCTACCATCTTTGAAGTCAGCACACTTATATTTGAAAAAAAAATGTATGCACATATATCAACTCAATATCGAATATTAGTAACTCTGTGACCGTCGAGACTGAAGACCATTTAATACTACTAGTGCCATTATACACATACATACCGCTACATTGGCAGGCAGATCGTAAATTTTATATTATAAACTCTAAAAAAAGCATGGTTTTTGGTAATGGACATAACGCAAAGTAGCAATATCGGCAGCCTAGGCTGCGTTCAGACACAACGGCAATATCAATCTGCACGCATTAATCTATTTGATTACACGGGTGCGAGAGAGAGGGTGAGCGATCCGTCATCTCTTCGCCCTCTCTCTCTCGCACTCGCGTATTCAAATAGATTGTAAAAAGTATTGGCGTTGCGTCTGTACGCAGCCTTACAACATATATCTACTGGAGTTGGCATATATATGGCAATGCTTGCATACTAATTTGAGGTTTATAAACTTTAATTAATTTTTTTATTAAACATGTAGAGTTGATAACCTCACTTTGCACCCTTAAGGAGAAAAATAATATACGCTACTCGAGCGCAAGCCTTTGCACCCTTGGGCGAACTTTGCGCTCTAGTGGCGTAATGTACTATTTTTTTAAGTTTATAACGTTTGAGGTAATTTTTTACGGTACACACATTCACGCACATCTAAGCTGAAAGCAAAACGTGGCTGGTTACTTCAATAATTTACTTTCAACTGAAATGAACACATGAGATCCATTTAATTCCAGATAAAAGAAAAGAAACAGGTGTGAATTTATTAAGTAAAATATAATAAATTATCTTGAAATTGATTATCAACACCGCTGTCATTCTCATGAAAACTTTAATAAAATTTCAATGGCAATTTTTCTTAGTTTTTTTTTTATCTCCTTATTAGCACCTCAATTATGTACTAAATGTGCACAGGCATCCGAATTTCACCAAGTACTTTTGCTTTAATCTTGAGCATCATCAACTTGAATCGACGAAATTTTGACAGTTATGCAAGAACTATTGAGTTAACAAGTCAAATTTGGATTCGAGAAGCTAGTGCATAATCCACAGGGAGCAAAGGTATACAGGTACCACCTAGTTGATGCAGTAAAAGACGAGCACGACTGCAACGTAGTCCTGCAACAATGGGAGCCGTTGATTAGTGGGAGGGGAGGGGGGTGCAATCACGCATGGGGTGGTGAATAACATAATGCAGCTACCAGACTTTCATGGCGCAAATGTAAATGCTTAGTGCGGCGCTACTTCCCGTGTGCCACATTTGGACGTCGCGCCGTTCGCCTTGATGTGACGTAACGACCTGTACATACTTATAAAAGAGGCTCTCTCAAGCACATCGAAAACTTCGTTTTTTTACTTTTACAAGTCGACATAGCTAAACATTAAAATCATTGGGGAAACTGATTATCACATAAGCCGGTGTGATATGTCGTTTTTTCAACAATCGAATCTAAATATGATTTTATAACCAGCGAATTTCGTGTAATAGACAATCATGCAAAGAACGTTTGCAAAATTCAATACGATGATCTTGAAAATTTTTTGTAAATTTATTGATCCTTTTTATTTTACATTCTTGAGTTTGCAGTGTACTATATAGTCAATTTTTAAGGATCTCTCTGAATGCCATTATCGTTTTCCATACGCAACTTCAATTTACGCTCTGGCTGGCCCTTAAGGCCGATCGTGTGAAAGTAACAAAAAAAAAAAAATAATAAATAAAACTCATATGGATACGCGTGCGTAGATCCCCCCGTAATTACCTCAGCTGAGGTACAACATGCATCAATTATTCGGCTTCGCGATCGTGCGGTGCAGGAACCAGTATGCTCTTTTTCTCCTCCCTCGTATTCTTCATTACGTTACCCAGCGCTGCAGCCTCGTATCAGCAGCAAAATGCATGTGTATAAAGGTAAGCACCGATCAGTGTCGTACATCATCTCCCGACCGTGCACTCATTGTGCACAAAGATTTCTGCATTCCATTCTGTAATACAACCAGTCCTCCTCCTCCCCCCAGCATCATCGTGGCTTTCTTGCGTTCACTCTCATTTTTTTCCACGCACGCATTATCTGGCTTGTTGTTCGGCATTGGACTCGTGGGATTTCGTATGATTCAATCTTGTCTCGGGAGAGGAAAAGGGAAGATAAATTTTTTTACTCGGGGAGAAGAAAGGATACGATCCTCCCACAAGCGTGGAATTTCGGGAGATGTGATAGTGATAAGATGACCAGGGTTGATCGGAAGTTATTACTCATCGCGAGGATTGTCTGAGCTTTGGTAATTTTATCTCAGTTATGCGATGCAAAATAATACACGTTCAAATAAATTTAATCTAGGCAGAGTACGAGTTTTTTAAAAATTATTTTTAATATCATTCTGTAATGATGTCTGCAAAAAAAAACGAGTGAGAAATCGTATGTGTATACACGCTATACATACACACTAGGCAGGTTTTAGTTTCCTACGGGCTTTGCTTACCAAAATTATTTTTATGTTAAAAATTTTTTAAATCAAATAAATTTTACTGGAATGTTAAAAGCATCGTTGAGTCACTGTCAAATTGTAATCTTTGATGAAATCAAAAAATTGACGTTTTGCCACCATTGAAATAGTTTTATGGTTCATGTTTTTACTTTATTGAGTGCAAAACAAATGTACTTTCTTTAAGTGATCACGTCTCTGTGGCTCGGTCCCCTCAGTTTTTATGCCATCAACTTCAACAGCTCTATATTTTTATCTTTGTGCCATTTAGTTCTTAGCTTACAACTCTGCATTTCCGTTCTGTGTTCATTGCATTTATTCTGATGAAGTAAATCATTTTCTGTAGTTCTATCTTTACGGATTTGTCTTTGAATCATCAAGTATATATTCCCGCATGGCTTTGTCTTCGTATCCCTGTCTATCTCTCTAACCCTAATTATATTTTTGTCTGCATTCCTATATTTAAATATGTGACTGTTTGCCACTGCCAGTGGATGAATTGTGGTTCGTCAAAAGAGTTTTGACCAGTGTGGTTTATTATAATTATCCTTCATACATTACAGTATACAGTCATTATCAAGAAAAATGAGCTCAACAAAATAATACATTTCATCAGAAACAGGTTCATATCATCTCAGGGGGTAATAGTTTACTACAAAAAATGGCTAACAAGTCATAAAGTGCAAGTTTAGACTATGTGTTCTGATTGCCCATACGCACAAGTTCCACGTGAATCGTCTAGAAAACTTGCACCATCAAAAGCAGAAGAGCGCACAAAATGTATTCCAAGCATCGACAGTCTCAGGCTTCCTAGTTTTCAGTCCCGCTCGTGGAAATCAGAAGCAGCAAATCGTCAATCACGACACTATAAGCTTCGATACAACAAATTGGAAGAAAAATCCTCGAATCCCATCAGTCGAAGTAGCAGCAGCTAACTCGTGGAAGAGTTGAATAGTCGTCACGCGCCCATTAGGCGGTGGATCTTTAAATTCCATAAATAACGTGGACGCTGCGTGCGCGCGTGTACCTGCACAGCGGTCTCTCTTTCTCTGCCCTCGCTTGAAGATCATTTCCGCGCTCACCTTCCACCGGAGACGACACGACTTGTTTGTCCGTTCGTTAATTCAGCTCTTTCTTTTTCTCTTACCCTTCGGCTTTTTTGCTGCACTGGCCGTTCTTAATCGATTCCCCTGGCGCTATTTCTCGTGCACGAAACATAAACTCGCCATTTTCGCAGTTGGCAAAGACAGATGTGTATAATGAAGCTCCGCGGACGCTCGAAACGAGCTATGTACGTCCTCACGTAAATTTCGCGTCTCCTTTTTTTTTTGTTAAATTAAGTTAGCACTGAAGTAAGAAAAACGGATGTACTCAAATGCAGTGGGATGCTTCATAGTTAGGTGATGATGTTGGCTAGAATGAAAATGTTTGCTGTCAATCGGGTCTCAGCGAATTTTCAACTTACAAAATCAGTAGGAAGAAAACGCTCATTGCGATACGGCCAAGTTGATGCGTTGATTTTGGAAATATGTTGAGAGAATATAAATTCAAATCTTCCATTATGTGTTAAATAGCAGTAAATCTGAATTAAATTGACGTATAATCAAGTAATTCTTTTTTCGCAATAGTGTGCGGAAAATGGGTGTTTTCCGCACTGGTATTAGTGTGGAAAATCGATTTTCCCACACAGTGTGCGGCAAAGGTTTTGCCACACACCGGAAAAAATTTTGCTACACACTGGAAATCAAAATACAAACCTATTTTGTACCTATTTTCCTCACACATTGCGAAAAAACTTGTACGCAACTCGTGCGGGACGATTTCCCGCACTCGTGTGATAGACTCGCACTCGTGACCAGTGACGGTAACTCGTACCTTGCGATCACACTCGTGCTACGCACTCGTGTGCTCAACTGGTACTCGTTCCCGTCAACTCCGGTACTCGTGTGAGTCAATCACTACTCGTGCGGGAAATCGTCTTTTCCGCACTTGTTACGTAAATAACTATTGATATCGAGAAGAGTCTCATCATGAGTAAACCTTGGAATAAACACATATTTATCAATAGCCTAGATATATCACGGAAATTATTATATCTTACGGAGCATGTAAAATCATAATAATAATAATTTATCATCGTGAATTAATTAGTATCTTTAACAACTCATATATTATATTGAGTGATATACTTTGGTCAATAAATAAATTCGTAACTTGATAAATCAATGCTGCCATAATTTTTAGTTATTACGATTCAAATTTTCAGCATTAATGTTTCATAGGATAATATAATGAACTGAGCTTTACATCGTTCTAAGAAACAAACCTATATAAGGTGTAGACATATCAAGTGTTAGTGTTTCTCCCACATTCGTCAACCATTACTTTTTGTCAGTCGAAGCACTCGATAGAAGATGCATGCACGCACTTCCTGAATCCTATAAAAGGCAGTGAGCAACAGAACACAGCTAGTTCTGAAGGCTCAAACGCGGAAAAGCTTCATGCAGCAGTATTTTATTTTTTTAAACCTTTTTTGTGATCCATCGTAAGCACAACTAATTATGCAGCTGATGTGAGACACTAGTCGTTTTTTCTCAAAGAAATAAAATATATATGCACTTTGTATTATATGACAAATCATATCTCAAGGCTTGTTAATAATTTGGAAAAATTAAACAAAAAAGGATCAAAATTTGTGGAAAAAAAAAAAAAAAAAAAAGATAAATTAAGTAGCGTACACCTATTTTCGAGAGATTTCTGGTGTACAGCAAAAATTTTATCAGTGTGTGGAAAAACCTTTACCACCCTTTTCCGCACACTATGCGGAAATAGTTATTTACGTAACAAGTGCGGAAAAGACAATTTCCCGCACGAGTAGTGATTGACTCACACGAGTGGCCGGAGTTGACTGGAACGAGTACAAGTTGAGCACAGGAGTGCGTAGCACGAGTGTGATCGCAAGGTACGAGTTACCGTCACCGGTCACGAGTGCGAGTCTATCACACGAGTGCGGGAAATCGTCCGGCACGAGTTGCGTACAAGTTTTTTCGCAATGTGTGAGGAAAATAGATACGAAATAGGTATGAATTTTGATTTCCAGTGTATAGCAAAATTTTTTCCGGTGTGTGGCAAAACCTTTGCCGCACACCTTTGTCGCACACTATGTGGGAAAATCGATTTTCCACACTAATACCAGTGCGGAAAAAACACCTATTTTCCGCACACTATTGCGAAATAGTAGTCCTACGAGTTTGAAAAGTCTTTGTTTGCGGCCCGAGCTGAAGGCGAGGTCCGTAACGAGGTTCGTAAAGGAGACTTTTCGAACGAGTATCGGAAAACTGCTTCTTCGCTCGAGGAAGTACCAGCCTCCCAAAACCACCTGAGGGTGGAAATAGTAGTTTTCCTACGAGTTTGAAAAGTCTCTGTTTGCGAACCGAGAGGTTTGCGGCCCGAGCCGAAGGCGAGGGACGTAACGAGGTTCGTAAAGGAGACTTTTCGAACGAGTTCCGGAAAACTGCTTTTTCGCCCGAGGAAGTACCAGCCTCCCAAAACCACCTGAGGGTGGAAAAATATTTTTCCGCCCTTTACGAACCTCGTTACGTCCCTCGCCTTCGGCTCGGGCCGCAAACCTCTCGGTTCGCAAACAGAGACTTCTCAAACTCGTAGGAAAACTACTATT